>VZDJ01000028.1:3408496-3695460 GCA_008694505.1 Cyanoderma ruficeps | reverse complement strand
GCAAAGATAGCACTTTGGTTTTCATTCACAATTTATGTGTCTTTATTTAAAAATCTTCAGTAAACTTGCAAATATGAGTAACTCAGTTCCTTCGGGTTTTATACGTGTACTTTTTTCTTCAGAATTGATGTTTGCTGAGGAAAAGAGCAATTTTAAAATGATCTTGACACTGTCTTCAGCAAAACCAACCAGTCATCCTCCCAAAAGGCAAAGCCTCATTACTAGAGCTATCACCTAATGCAGAATTGCAGAGGTCACCTGTGACTCTTGCACACACCAGCAGTGTGTGCTAGATGTTGACAGAACCTGATATGTATCTTTGAGATAGCACATCAAGTTTTTATGACTCAGCTTTCTCATTACTTGAGCAAAAATAAGGACTTTAATCTGAATACCTCTGCTGTGGAGAATCCTGTGAGCATATTCTTTGAGCTTAACAGACACACAAACACTTTAAATCAAAGAAACCACAAAGTGGTAAAGCTGAATGTGCAATGTAGATGAATGATTCTGCATTTGATATTGACTTGCTAAACTGTGTAAGAGCATCAACTTTATAGCCACTTGCAAACTAAACAAGAAGATATTAAGAAAGAATAAACAATGTGCTGTTGCTCTGGTTTTTTACGAGACAGTGGGATGGGATTAATAGTTGTCACTGCTGTATTAATACAGAAATGTCTGGGATGTAGCCATAGAGATGAAAGTGAGCTGTTTATTGTTTTTAGTATTGTAGATTTCTATCATTTTGTAGCAATTTCAGAAACATAAAATATATAGAATTTATTAACCCAGAAGTAAAAGGAAGTAATTCCGTGCATTAGTGTGTTACGTAGTGCTGGCCAGTCTGAGAAAAAAACAGGGTAGCATATTAAAGTCACTCTCTGAGGTTTTTGATTTGAGTTTGGTAAGTCCTCCATCGCTTTCTGTCTGATGATGTCAAAGACTGAATGATTTTAGTACTAAGGCACAGATTAAGAGTCTTTATATTTTGTGTTCTCGAGTCCCAAGAGACAGCCAGGGCTCAAGTCACTCAGCAAAACACCACTGCTGATCCAGTGAACACCTCCCAGACAGTCCCTGTCCTCCTACGATTACCAAAAGCAATAGAGAACCTTTATATTGAATTAGTAATGCATTTCACATCAGATATTTATCTGTTTATTTGATTATTGTTACTTATGTGCATATGCCTTTACATACTCCGGCATTTCTTTCTAAAGATTTTAACAGTACAAGGAAAAGTCCATGTAATTTTGGCCTATTCCCTATAAAATCTTTACAGCTAAACATACAACCTGTTTCCTCAGAAACCAGTAACTCTTAGTGGGAGATAACTGCATGAAGAAAATGTATATGCAGTGGTTATACAAGGAGAAATGGTGAAGATTCAACTTTTATTGCTGTGATAAGTCTAGGTGAGCTATAGCACATTAGTCTTAATAAATAGTGACCACAAAATGTTCAGCTCATCTAAAAGCATGTTAAAAATGGCTTAATCTTAATGTAGAATCACTTACAAAGTAAAAATGCTATGTTAATTATTTTATTAGCATGTAGCTCCTTAATCTGTGAGAAAAAAAATAAAATTAGATCTGGTGACTGAAAGCTACAATAATTCAGATGAAAATTATGATTCCTGAGAAAAATATACTTCGAGACTTTACCACTAGTGGTCTTCAAATAAAGACTGGATACTGTAATTTATGCCTATTTCTAGTCTGAATATAAAATAAATGAGAGATTCTTTATGTGGGAGGCCTCATGAAAACTAGCCCAGAACTGTCTTATAATATTACCATTTTGTTTTGAAAAGGTTTTAAGAAACAGTAGATAGAGTTTCTAACAGGCTGTCATTAAGTCTGTGGACTGTATGGAATGCCAGCACACATCCACTGCCTCTGCAAACACCACGGATAGCTTGAATCTGTCAGGTCTACTTTTCCCTAAATTTGGGTTCATGTAAAGACTATCTCATGCACAACGACCCTCCTTTTCATGATTATGAAGTCATATTGGCTTCATTGTTTTCCCATAAAAATATAATATTTATTCTTAATTTTTACAGAAATTAGAGCCTGGTTGTTTTCTCTAACAAGGTTCAGCATTGTGTAAACCAGTAGTTCAGAGCTGTAGGATGAGTTTTGTACTTGCAACTGCCTCTCTGTAACTGTTAGGCAAGAATCCAGCTTGTTGGTTAAGTCTTTAAATTGTTTAGGAAGGCTGAGCTGTAAAATTGGGGTAAATCAGGATGATTTAGGGTTGATGAGGAGGAGGTGGTGAATCATAATCAGCACTCAATTAACTGGGACCCTGAACATCCAGCCTTTAAAGGACTCAAGATATTTTGTGGATCCACATCTATTAAAATGGGTGCATACACCACTTAATGAGAGCAAGTGGCAGGTGCTGCACCTCAGTCAGGGCGAATCCCGATGTCAGTCCAGGCTGAGGGACGAAGGGATCGAGAGCAGCCCTGCGAGAAGGACTCGGGGGCACTGCTGAGTGAGAGGCTGGACATGACCCAGCCCTGAGCACTGGCAGCCCAGAGAGTCAAACGTGTCCTGGGCTGCGTCCAAAGCCCCGTGGGGAGCAGGGGAGGGAGGGGATTCTGCCCCTCTGCTCTGCTCTGGTGACATCCACCTGGAGCTCTGCATCCAGCTTGGGCTCCCAGCACAGGAAGGACAGGGACCTGATGGAGCGAGCCCAGAGGAGGCCACCAACTTCTCTTACAAGGAAAGGCTGAGAGAATTTGGTTTGTTCAGCCTGAAAGAGAAAGCTTTGGTGTGACGTAATTGTGGCATTCCAGTACCTGAAGGGAGCCCAGAAGAAAGGTGGAGAGGGATCTTAAATAAGGGCGTGTATTGACAGGACAAGGGGCAATGGATTCAAACTGAAAGAGAGTCGGTTTAGATTACATATTAGACAGAAATTCTTCTCTGTGAGGGTGGTGAGGCACATGAACAGGCTGTCCAGAAAAGCTGTAGCTGCCCCAAGCCTGGAAGTGATCAAGGCCGGGCTGGATGGAGCTCTGGTCTAGTGAAAGGTGTCCCTGCCCATGGCAGGGGTTGGGACTAAATGACCTTTAAGGTCCCTTCCCACCCAAACCATTTTGTAATTCTATGATCTCTTTTTGAAATAGATACTAAAGGAGAGAATGAAATTTAAAAGACAAGTCCAGACTGAGCCATAGTCTACTAATTATAAAGACATGTAAAAGAACAGATAGCAAAAAAGTGATATTTTATTGTCAGCTTCAACTCTAGTAAGGTTGATATTATGGAGCAATAATAAATTGAAAAATTTCAAATGAATACCTGAAAAAGATTTGAAAGAAAAATTGCATGAAAGAAAAAAATGCAATATATAAATTCAGTTTTGTATTTTCTGTGAAATTTTGTGCTGAAATTAAAGCAATAAAAGCAGTTCTTTATTTAGGGTATTTTTTACTGCTGGCTGTCCCTTGAGAATGTCAGGTACTGCTCTTTTGTTTCTACCAACAAACCAAAGCATCACCTTTTTGTTTACTGCTCAGGAAAAATAACAAAAGAAGCATTAAGCCTTAAAACCTGTCAGTGAATTATCTTGTGTTTTTTTCTTTTTTGAGGGGGGAACAAAGAGGTAGGGCCAGGTGTCTATTGGCATTTTATTTTTCTTTTTCCTTTGTACAGCTTCTAATGTGTAAGGTTTCCAGTCAGCCAGAACACAGACATCACATCCTCTGCCATACACACCTTGAAATTCATATAAATAAAAAGTCATTTAATTGCGGGATATAAATATAGCTCTTCTTCAGATATCTTGCTTCCTTAAAGTTGTTACAGTCAAATACTTCTTCTGATTGCTGCCATATTAAGCATGACACTTGAATTACTGAAACATCTCTATAAATTCTAGGATGAAGATTTAAGGTAATTCTGACATTAATTAATTCTGATCCTGTGCTTTGCACTTCCTCTGTTTCTTCAACCAAAAATTACTGTCTGTATGAATGATACCTTATGAATTATTTTCTTTATCTCCATTGGAATTGTACTTACATCAGATCATTATGTGAAAGTCTAAGTCACAGCTTAAGAATAAAGCAGTAGACTGTAAATGGCAAACCCTATATATTAATTACTTTGTTGTATCTACATCATAGGATTTTAAGAGCTAAGCTGTTAGTTGCAACATCAGTTTTGTGAGAGACTTTTTGAACAAGTGAATTCAAACCTGGTACAAATATGCAGAATTCTACCCAATGCAGTTTGCTTAGAAGTAGGTCCAGATCAGGTTTTTCCTATGATAAATTTCTCATTTTATGAAGTACAGTAATATTTACTGTGGTGTCATACAAAATGGTGATAAAAAACACTACAAAATTATAAAAAGCACATCTTGGCTGAAGAGTGCCTATGTTCAGGATGTGTACAGCTCTTTGGTGAAAGGTTCAATGGCCACTGAAAACATTTTTGTTAACCTTTACAGAAAGATCGTAGATATCCGAGAGTTGTTGTGTTTGTGAAATATCTATACTGTGTATATTTTTTCTCATTGCTCTAAAAAGACATAAAACCCACACAGGCTGATAAAAGTTGCTGTGAACCAAGCAAACAGGTGAAGATGTGGGAAATGCTGCCACTCCTCAACTGCCTGCCACTGATAAAACACACGTCATGATTTTTCACAGCACGGTGGCTTTGTGCTCCCTGATAAAAAAGTTTGACTTCTACTCTGCGGATTTTGTCTTAAAGCACAATTTATGACACCCAAGAATTTATGATTCCCACAATAAAGAATGTTTCTCCACCTGGGCTGGCAGATCTCTCTTGGTGTTCCTTGTGTCAACACCTCCCTACCTGCACTGCAGCTCCCCTGCCCAGCAGACATTAAATAACAACACACACAGAGGCACACAGATCAGCAGGGTTATCACCATTTCTTACTGCAAAGTTAGCAAACAAAAAGAAAAAAAAACATGCAAGCTTCAAACAGCTTAATAAAGGGCAGGAAGTTAAAATAAATGTAAATGCAAGAGCTAGGTAGAAAAACCCCCACACACTGTCAGGGAGCAAGGTGTGTGCAAATATATTCCAGGAGAGAAGAGAAATAGCAGTTATTTAAGAACACACAGAAATAAAGCAGTATTTTCCCCTCACCCACATGCAGCAGTAAATAATGTCCTTTTGAAAATTCTCTCTCTGTTCAGAGCCTTAGACTACCTTTCTCCTATGGTTAAAAACTGCCCTCACAAACTCAGGAAGGGGAGACAAGTTCCAATGTGAAACACCTGAGCATGTTCCTTCCCAGATGAGTATTCTGACTGAATTCTGTGGGCTATTTATGTGTTTAAATGTGTACTCCAATATATTGATAAAGTGAAATGTGGATCATTCAAAATTAAATTAATAGTTTATATTCCAGTAAACTCTATGTGGCTGGAAAAATAAAGTTCAAAACATGCAGCAAACCTTTAAAATAAATGTGTTTACAGCTTATGAAACACAATGTTAAACAGTAATAATTTCTGTGATTCCAGCAATGATTTTCAAGGGGATGTAGCTTTAATTTTACCTGCCATTCAGAATGAGATTGGGAGGACAATAGGAATTTTTTTGAAATATGACTTCAGTTGCATGAGTGGGAGCCTTTCTGAAATTTCCAAGTGACATTAAGATCCCAGTCCTTGTGTAATTTGGGACTGAAACTCCTGAGATGCTGTAAAGATGGCACAAATGTCAGTTCACCAATTTCAGCTTGACCCAAAACAAGCAGCAAAAGAATCACAGTCCAGACACTGTTCAGAAAAGGCTCAACACAGTAAATTTCTTATCCAAATTAACTCCTATGGTACTAAAGAAAAATGCAAGCAATAGTTAGTAATTTTAAAGGAATTAATCAATATTTAGAAAAAAGATCATTGTTATAGGAGACATTTAAAGCATGTGGCTTCCTTTTAGCAAATAAGAGGGGCTTTTTTGTTACTAAATATTTAATCAGAACAGATAAAAAAATCTCTGCAAAATCTCCTTCAAGCCACTAGAGGATGAGTACTTCCCCATCAAAATAAATAGTTAAGCTGTAATGTAGCTTATCTAAGCCACACTAATAAGCTATTAGACTGGTAATACAATTCAAATCCTAGCAAGAGTAAATGAGGGAGACAGCTTGAATCCTTATTGAACACTAAGATTAGTAATTTGTTTATGGAAACCTGACTATAAAAATATTTAAACTCTGCACACTGGAGCATTCATATGCATAAAAAGAAATAGCATTTCAAAAAAAACCTAGCTAATAAAGTACGCATAATATTTTTTGTTGTAAGGTCAAATATTTCCATATGAAAATAATGCAAACATTGCTTTTATATTCTGTAAAAAGCTAAGAAAACTGTGATGAAGGTATGTACAATCTGACTCAGAGCACTGTGTTATGTCCTGCTTGGTCAGCTGCATTGGTTGACAAGCTTATTTTCATAGTTGTCCTTTTCTGCAAATACCAGGCTACTCCACCAACAGAATTCATTGTCTAGTGTAGCTGTCAGTCCTGAAATCACATTTTCCAATGCTTATCTAAAATGTCTTACTCCTAAAAAAACCTCAGATATAGACCAGAATTATCAAACCCTTTGTTTGTCCAGGAACAACTGGAAAATAAGGTCACAACATGACTGTTCAGCCATCCTCTTTGTTAGGAAGATCAGTCAGTGGCTCAACATAATTAGCATGAACCAGGAGCAAAACTTGGGTCAGGTTCGAGAAGGGAACATTTTTCAGATTGCCTGGTCTTGAGGATGTGTTCTATAAAATTTTCAGAGAACTGGCCAAAGCTTGTTATTAACAAGTATCTTCGACAGCCTGTGTGAAAGGGTGAAGTCCTACGAGACTGCAAAAGGACAAACCTTATGGAGGAGGAGGACAGAGAGAATTACGGCCCTGCTGCTTTAACAGCAAATCCCAGAGCAACCTGGGATATATGCAAGTTATTTCGGAACACTTGGAAGATAACAGGGAGACAAGTAGCAGCCCCTGTGGACTTATCAAGAACAAATCCTGTCAAATGTAAATGAAGTCGGTTCGAGCGAAGCGGTCACTGCAGCGCCCGGGCCGCAGCCGGCGCCGAGGCAGCAGAGGGAGCCGGAGCGGCACCGAACGGCTGCGAGGAGGGGAACGGGCTGGGGGATGGAGAAGAGACAGCTCCTGAGGAACGGGGCTGGGGGATGGAGGAGAAGACACCGCTCCTGAGGAACAGGGCTGGGGGATGGAGAAGAGACAGCTCCTGAGGAACGGGGATGGGGGATGGAGGAGAAGAGACCGCTCCTGCGGAATTGGGCTGGGGGAGATGGAGGAGCAGGGACAGCTCCTGAGGAATTGGGCTGAGGGAGATGGAGGAGCAGAGACAGGATGCGGGGGGACAGAATATTGTGGTCAAGCTGCTTGAGACCCTGACAAATTTTCAGTTCAATCAGCATCACCAGTTATTTCTGCTCGTGATAGAGCTTTTGGCCGTAAGTGAAGTGTGAAAGTTTACGAAAATTGTAGCCAGGAACTCTCCTGCACCCTGCGATAGGGATGGGAGAAGTCGTTAGTTACGAGAAATTCAAATACTTCACTTTTGCAGAAGCAAATGAATAGAAGGCCAAAGAACAGGGGTTATATGTTTGCTCTCTGTTAGCTGATTTACAGATCTTGTACCTCAGTTCTGGTAAGAGGTAGTAAAAAATCCCCAGAAGACTGCCAAATATAAATCGATTTTTAAAAATCAGCCGTAGATAACCTCACTTGAGAAAACACACAGGTTCTTTGCAGAATGAGCAAAGATGGGATTAATGTTTATGCCTTTCCTCTGGCCCTGCTTCGGTCTCAATAGAACTTTAAAGGAATTATCAGCGAATTACACTTGTGAAACAGTAAATAAGCAGCAAACGGTGAGTCGATCTTACGAAGGAGTGTCCCTTCCCGGCTGTCTGCCTAAGCCATGGCAGCGCTCAGCCCGGCCGGGCTCCTCCGCATCGTCGCTCTCAGCGCCGCGCGGGCAGGAGGCCCGGCAGCGCCGGGTGCCGTCGGGCACTTCACTAACGCGCTGCTCCCGTTTTACGCCACCGGGCCGGGGCGCAGCGCCCGTCCCCGTGCCCCGGCAGCTCGGCACAACCCGGCCGCCCCTGCTCCACCCCCGGAGATGGAACTGGTGCGCAGCGCCGTCCGCTCCGCCCGGCCCGGCGGGTGGGTGCAGCCCCCTCCCTGCCCCGGCCCCGCTGTCCCGGCCCGGCCGCGCGCCCCCCGCCCCTCAGCCCGTCCCGCCGGGCCCGCGCGCTGCGGGCGGGCGGGAGGCGCCCCCTGGCGGTCACGCGGCGGCGCGGCAGCGGCTCCGCCCCGGCGCGGCCCCGCCCGCCCGTTGCCCGGGGAACGCGGGCCGGGAGCAGCAGGGCGGCCGCTGCCTCCATCCCTCCATCCCTTCTTCCTTCCCTCCCTGCCGGCGCCAGCAGCGAGCGGCGCCCGCACCCGCACGCCCCGCCGCCATGCCCCGAGCCGCCCCGCTCCTGCTGCTGCTGCTGCTCGCCCTGGCCCAGCGCCGCGCCTGCCTTCCCGCGCCGGCCAGCGCCGCGCCCCCCGGCCGGGACCCCTGCCTCAGCCAGCCCTGCCGCAACAACGGCACCTGCTCGCCGCTGCCACCGCCCCGCCGCCTCCAGTTGATCCTTCCCCAGCCCCCGGCCGGCTATAGCTGCACCTGCCCCCCGGGGGTCACCGGCGACTCCTGCCAGGTAAGGGACGCGCCTCAGCGCCGCCCGCCCGCCGCGCGTCCTTGTCCCTGTCCCTGCCCTTGGGTGTCCCTGCGCTCTGCGGGAACAGAGCGAATGTTCCCCTCACCCTCCCGCCTCGCCCCTGTCCCGTCCGCGGGCGGCTCTCCCCGCCCTGCCCCGCTCCGCATCCCGCCCTTCCCGCTGCCCTGCGCCGGCCCTGCCGCCCCGGCCGGTCCCGGTCCATGGCGGGCGGTGTCGCGTCCCCCCCGCTCCCCCCGGCGGCTCCGTTCCCGGCGGCCGCGGGCACACCAGGGCTGCTTTGCGGTGGCCCCGGCGCTTCCCGGGCTTCCCGAGGGGCTGCCGGCCCTGCGGGCTGCGAGCCGCGCCGGGGGCTGCCTCCCGGGCCGGGAGCCGCGATCCCGGGCGTCAGACGGAGCGGCTTCGGGCTCCGTCGGGGTGAGGGAGGATGGGGCTGAGCTCAGCCGCTGCCTCCCATGTTAATGTCAGTAGTTCAGCCCCCCTGTCCCCCGGACCTCGCAGGTTATTTAACACTGACTTACTGGAAGGTGAAAAGGATGGTCCTTGGAAGTGGAGGCTCTATTGCATTGAATGCTAATCCTCAAATCGTGTCTCCAGTGGTCATTTTCATAGGCTAGGAGTGTTCGCTCCCACGTTTCGGGTGCCTTTTGAATTGATTTTGAATTCTGAAAGATCAGAGCACTCACAGGAGGGATAATGATCTAAAATACAGAGAAGCAGTAAGCAATATCTTTCTAATATGCTTGGTCATATTGGGACCCAATGTAATAACATATTTGAATTTAATTATTGTAACGTGAAATAGTATTTTCTTTTAATCTCTTGCATTAAGGATCTTTGTTATCATGTTAAGAAATTCACAAACACTGAGTTTTGTCTATCTCCAGATAAGGAAAAGCAGGTGCAGGTACACAGAGGTTTGTTTCCTGCATGTGTATATGCTGGGGTACTTTCTGTGACAGTGGTGTATAAAAGGCTCTGTGGGTTGATGACCATTGCTCTGTCAGTGCTCTCGCTTGTAAGTGCATTTGACATAGAAGTAAATGACTTAAAGTAATTTCAGTCAGCTTTTTAGTCTTTATTTTCTCATTCCTTTGTCGTGTAGTATTTGAACTATACTGCTGAATAGATGAAAGGGATAATACGTTTACTGAAGACTTAATGTGTAGTCGAGTGTAAGAGTCATTGTAAAGTAGAAACGCTATGCACAGAGTTCTCTGCTTGCCTTGAAATGCCTCAGCTGGTTCAATGTAACAATGAAAGTGAAAATATTTACACTAATGAGATTCTGTAAAACCGGAGAGATGAAAGTGGATTAAATAGATTTCTCTTTGGCTATTTTAGATCTTGTCTTAGGAGTTTACTGTGTTTCTATCTCTACAAAGAGAGAAAGAGAGCGCTGTGTGTTCGCTTCTGCACATTGCTGTTAGACTTAAGTGTCTGAGATCGATGACTGAAAGATTAATGACCCTTTTGAAGATCTAGTAAAATGTTACACTTGCTGCCATCACACCTCCTGTGAAGTGTTGTGCCTGGGGATCTGGGTTTAATTGTTTTCCTAATAAAAGACATAAGCAATGTTTTCATAGCAGTTATGCATTCTATTAACTAATAACGGGAGGCTTATGGTGTTATACATTGTGTTTCTTTTTATGAAATTATGAGTAATGGCCCCTGCAAGGAATACAGATAAAGCAATGAGTGCCACTTCTAGCCATCACATCAGCAGTTCAAGTGTGAATACCAGGTAGTTCTGAAAAGTTAATATGATTTTGAAATATAACTTTAACTGGTGACCAGGCAGGGCTTTTTAAAGGTGTAATATAAACACAGTACACTCATCTTTGAGGTATTGCTTATTTTATCAAAGTAGGGAATAAATAAATGTTGTACAAATGTGTTAATTCTTGTGTTGCTCTGTCATTCAGATACCTCAGAACTTAACAGATACCTAATGGCTTAAACTTCTATGAAGAAAGGTCATGTCCTCTAATTCAGTGACAGTAAACAACCGTAATTATTTAAGAATAACTGTAAGGATTTTTTCATGTACCATTACAGGTCATGAGAAAGCTATTGGCTAAATCAGGGTATCACTGGGATATATCTAGATATGGGTTTTTGTCTTAATGCTGCAGCTGTTACTGAACAGTTGGACTCGCAGAGGGAAATGCCAGGAAGGGAAGAAAGAATAGGCATTGTTGTCTTTAAATACTCAGATCATGGAAAGTAAATTTGGATTTTTAGAATTTATGGTAGAGCTGGGGTTCTTTGGGAACTCCCACTTCCCTAAAAAGATAGAATTACTTTCATGTCGCTTCTTGTAGTGAAGGCAACAATTCAATGACTCTGCTCAGATGTGTCGAGATTTTAGAATGAAGACAAAATGTTCTCAGTGTGCCTGTGAGTCAGCTGGGCATGGTGAAGTTCATAATGCAGAAAGATTGCCGAGAGTCAAACTTGGAGATTGCACATCAATTTTACTCCTGAAGATTTCACTCTAACTGGTTTTGATGCATCTGTGGATGTTGGTGCTGGCATGGGAAAAGAATAAAACTGACATCAGGTGCACGAGATACTTCTAAAAGTCCAGAGCTTTCCTATCACCAAGTATTTCACTGGGGCAAGCCAATTCCATGATTTCATGTTATAATTGCTTTAGTGACTCATTATTTATTTAACAACAGAAATTACAGGTCCTTCTAGTACATCCATCCCATGAATTATGCATTTGTGTATATCTCACATTATTTATGGTTTGAATATACTTTGCTTTGTAAACTTCAGGCTTTTTTTTTTTTAATGGATTGTCAGCTCCCCCATTGTGGGACATTGCTCTAATTTACCAACATTTCTTTCCATGGTTCTGAATTTTTTTCCCACTTTTCTTTACAATGCTTCTAGTCTGTAAAGGAGACATAGAATTACTGTGTTGAAGTTTTTTAAACTTTGCTCTGAGAAAAGAAATCACATGTATTCCCAAGGAAATTGTACAAAAATTATAGTGAATTCAACTGCCTTTTTTCTGTGGGAATTTGAAATTAGTCATTTCTTGGGTTTACACTAAGAGAATTTGATGAAATAAATGGAAATGGACAGATACGAAAGTTCCATTAACTTTATAATCCCTAAATTTTATTTGTGTTTTACTTTTAAAAGCAATCTTTATTTCTATTGACTAAGGTAATGACTACTCTGTTATTTTTAATGATGTGTAGAATCCAACAAAATAGTTTTTCTTGATCAGGAAAGTTGTATGTAAAAATTAATTTTCATTAGTGTCTCATGAAATAATTGTAGAGACATAAGGTACAAAGTAAGTAGTTAGGAAATTAAAAACCTTCATGATCAACTTTGTAATTTGCTTAAAAGTGCAGAATTGGAACTTAGCTAATTGCATTGAATTGCATGATGTTTGATCCCATGCTAGTGCTAATTTCATTAAAAGGCTATCACATGAAGAAATAGTAAATTATTAATGTATTTTAAAACACTGTCATATGTGCTTTGTTTTAGTTGGTTGTCTGGTTTATTTTTTTAATTTAATTTTTTCCCCTCTTTCGGTTGATAATTTTCTCTCATTCTTTTACTTCACTGCTTTTTGATGTATTTTTAGTTATTTTATAGGTTGTCAGTAATCAGAGCTAGAGAACCAGTAGTGTCCAAGCATACGGAAGCAGCACTCTGACTTTGCAGCAGTTCTCTTCTATCCAGTCTGATTAGTGATGACTGAATGTTCCACTTTGGAGTGTGACGTGGTAGCCACTGGTGCATTTTTGAGTCCGTGTTCAAGTTATTCTTTTAGCAGCAAAGAGATCTCTTTGGTCTTGGGGATGATTTGTTGTGTTTACTTTACTGGTTGTATTTCCATATCTAGAACAGAAAATATTTTTTAGCCATAATTGTGGACATTTTATTTAAAATGGAATTTTAGATGGATGTAGTCTGAGTTTAAAAAAGTCAAGGAAGGACTGATATTATAAAAACTGGACAATAGATTACATTTTAAATTTTGTATAATTAATTTTATAATTTTTAAAGTTATTTTTTTATATCCCCCCCTGAATTGCTGCCTGATTTTTCTTCTTCATTCCCTATTTNTTTTACCTTTGAATGCCGGATGAATTTATTCTTGTCTTGGATCATAGTATTTGAATGTTTGTAGACTTTAGTGCAGTGATTTCAGGATTTTTTGTCCTTTGACCCTTGCTTGTGTATTTTTATCTTGAGTTGGGTTTTTGCTTCTTTTTTTTTTTTTGAATTTTTTTGTCTCAATAGATTTCTAGCAATGTATTCAATGCTGAATGCAGAAATCCAGACCTAGCAAACTGCTGCAGGAAGAAGGATTGTTGTTTCTTGGCTCACTGGTCTAATTCTTCAGCATGAGCAGCATGAATTTCATTGGCCAGGTTATTTCAGGTTGCACTGGACAGTGCTGTGTAAAAGGACATCCTTTAATCTAACTGCTAAATCACCTTGGTGTCAGTATCCTGATTAATTCCTCACATGATCCTGTTTTCTATTAAGCACTGACATCCCTTCTGAAAGGTCTCTAATCCTTAAATTCATAATGAATTCTCTAATATATTTAAAATGCTATTTTTTCCCATTCTCTACTCATTAATGCAGGGTATATACTTAGATTATATGGTTATTGTGATTCAAGTGTTTTGTGACGTGACCACTCTGTTTGCTCTTTTATCTTTAATAACAGTAACATCTAGAGTTAGCAGATGCCCTCAAATTTTCTTCTTTTATTTGGATGTCCTTTAGCCTGGGTTCTGAGATACCATGTTGTTTCCTCTGCTCACTCTTGCAGTACAAGGTACAGAATTCCAATATTTGCACTGATGAATATACTATGCATGAGAAGAAGCTGTGAGAGCTCAGTTTGTTTTTCTTGGAGGTGACAAAAGGGGATCCAAGTGCTCTTCTCAGCACCTAATGGGTGGTCACAGAGAACAGGAGCAAGATTTTTCCCAGATGTGATCAGTGAAAGGAGGAGAGAGGACACACATATTATAGTAGGGGAAGTCCCAGTTAAATCTAAGGAAAAAGATTCCTTGCAGTGATGGTGGTCAAACACTGGAACAGGCATTTAGAACAGTTGTAGGACATTCATCCTTGGAGATTCTGGATTTGGGTGGCCAAAACCCCAAGCACCTTGACCTGAGCAGGGCTTGGAGCAGAGAACTCCCTCAAGTTCCTTTCAGTCTAAACCATTCTGTATATACACACCCCTGCATTTTTTTCCCCCATTAGATTTTGCATTTGCCTATTACTCTTGTCCTGTTCATGCCTTCCCTTTGCTGGACAACTGAATTATTTCCCTGTTGTTATATATGTCTGTTCTACATCAAGTTTAGACTGTACCTGGATGCTGACAAACTTCCTGCCATGCAAGCAGGACTCCTAAGATGGCAATGTTACTGTTACATATCTGAAAAATGAATTTCAGGACACTTAGTTTACTTTTCCTTTGGTCACAAATGACTATATTCACATTTCACAGTCATTTTTGAGTTTTTTTTCAATTTACAATTGTATGTCACATCAAACTGATGGGTGTAATTTGTTTTGTGTGAGTTTTTGTGGTCTGCAAGTGCAGTGTTGTTCAGGTACAAATGTTCTCTTTACATTTGTTAAAAATTCTTCTTTTTAAAGGTTAGTCAGGTCATTACATATACTGCAAACTATTTGGTTCTGAAAAATTCCATCATATAAATGAAAGTTTTATGTGTTTGCTTTCAATACAATAATTTTTTTATGATTAATGATTGCAAAAAGCTGGATCAGGTGTAAATAACTGAATAATAGAAGATAAGCCGTGCTAAGATGCTTCAGCTTTTTGTATGTTGTACTTTATTGCAGTTTATGCTCTTTGATCTAAGGAATCGGCTTGCAATCATTTCTGCTTAAAAACCACCATTGTTTTACTTTCCTTTGAAAGAATCTAACTTGATGTTGTCATGTGTATATTGTGTAGCTCTGGAACTCATCTTTACTGGAGCAGGTTCCCAGTGGAAGTGCAGTTGTATGCCTTGATTCAGTGTTACGGGAGGTAGGATTGCTCCCCTCCTCTTGAGGGCTCTCAGAATCTTGTACATATTGCTCTTCTGAGAGTACTTGTTTGAGATCAGTAATTTCAGAAGTGGCATTTAACAGGATCTCGATTGATCATGGAGTCATGAGTCCAGAAATCTTAGAGGATGATTAATTAAAATTAAACTTCTGTTTCAATAGGCAGATATGGGTCTTCTCTAAACAGTGTCCACTTGACCACGAACATAGGCTGGTTGGTTTTTGGTTTTGCAGTTGCTTTTGGTGCTCTCACAGCTCACTCTGTTCTTGTTAAATATCAACCCCCCATGATATTTTGTGTTACATTTGTGTTCCAGTTAATCCCACAGTTTAATTGCATGGAAAAATAATTTTGCTAGTTTTCATTTTCTGTCTTTCAATTTAATTGCATTCCCCTGTTGTATTTTTCTATTTAAAAAATGAATTATTCCACTCCTCTTTCCATGTGCATATAGTGAATATTTTTCTTTTCTGAACTGAATAAGTCAGTTAATGATATTCCTGTTGTTTGTTGGTTAATCTGAAAAAGGGTTTTGTCCAATGCTAAATCCCATTTTTATGTATGCTGAGAGGTTACCTGTTCTCTTGACAACTGCACTAGAGGGAAGGCTTTGATAATATTAATTTTTTTTTTTTAATACTTTTGGTTGATGTGGTAAGCTGAGCTCAGCAACCTGCCTAGTGGTATGGTGATCCTCAAATAAAAGGATCTAAATTTCCAGTGCACCCGCATCAGCTGAAAGCACATTTTTTGGCAAAAGTAGGGCTAATTGCATTAAAATTTCTTGGTGGCATTTAAGTAAAAATCTGAAGGTAAAAGCAGTTTATTATGTGCATTTGACACTGTAGAGCACTGTTTATTAAGTCTTGAGTTGGTTTTTAAGGAAAAAAAGTAGTTTAATTCAGCCTTTTGTTTCTGTATAGTTTTTCCACTTTATATGTTACTGGAATATAGCAAACTTCAAAATAAATATTCTCTGGAGGGAAAATTTTCATTTGTCAATATGAACTCACAAAACATAAATTGTATTATAAGAAAAAAAATCTTAAACTGTGATTCAGTTGTAATTTTCCAAGAATTTTGTAACAAGAGAAAGGCACATCAAAATAAACATTGAGAAAGTAATGTTTGCTTGATGTGAAAACACTTTAATTTTTCCACTGGCTGAGTGTAATCGCTCACAAAGAAGTGCTCAGGCACTCAAAAGCTGATTTGTGTGCTGCATATGGAGCCTGTTTGAGTTCAGCAATACATATCACTGCCCTATATTATTTTTCAAGTTGACCTTGGTTTGCTTTACAATAATACAGGCTGTGACAATTATGTATTTTTAGTATTATATTCTGGTGTAAGCCCTGAAAAAGTAGCTGTAAATTCTATAGAAAGGTCTGGAATTGATACATAGTGACTAGGAATGGGAATATCAGGATTTGGTGATTGCAATTCTCACTGCCTTGCTGAGTCACACTGGGCAAAATCTCATAGAACCTTCTTACTTACATTTCTCCTCTATAAATTCAGTTAATCCTGGATGTTCAAAAGGTTAATTTGTGAATACATATAAAGGCTCTAAGAATGCTGAGTGAGGAGCACTTTGTAAGGAATCATAGTATGGAAATGCCAGATTCTGAATTACACATCAGTGATCCTATCAGGATATATTTAAATTGTAATGGAAAAAGCCTTCTTATTAATGAAAAAAATCAACCACTTGGACTATTTTTATATCTGGAAAATATTCAGTCTAGCAGTTTACAGATTAATTTAGTTTCATAATGTTCTTTCCCACTGGAAACAGGGCGATATATCAATGACCAATATTTCAAAGACTTCTGTCGCAAAGGTGTTTGTGAACAAGATGCTCTTGAATAAGGTAAGAACAGAATTCAAATTGACAGTGAAAGTAGGGTTGTTTTACCGAGATAAGGTCACTGAATGTTAATGGTTTTGAGAACTTTGTTGTATTTCATGTATTAGTTGCAACAGCAGCTGTATTGTCAGTTAGAGAAGACTTTGGGGTAGCTGTAGGAACAATAGCTCTAAAGAAAGTAACAAGATCCAGTTCCTTTTCTTTCCAACAAGCCTCTCTTTCAGGTTAGGTAGCCCTTATCTAGTCCTTTGTGCTGGATCTAATAAAGCTCAAGTTCTTTGACGACAAGAGTACAAGAGGAGGAATAACTTCAGTCAAGCATGCTTATTCTGAATAAATAAATAAACTCTGATTCTTTGGGAGGAATATTCGTAAGTTTTGGTGGGTGTATGTGGTATAATCTTCACTGAGCCTGAGTGTTCAATATGCAATTTAAAGATGTGCAGATAATGTCACAAGAGAGCAGAAGGTGTTCTAGAATGTTGTTCCCTTCTATGAACAAATAGTACTTGGTTCCCTGAAGTAACGTTGAGGGAACTTTATTTACAAGATAGAGAAAGCAGAAATAGATAGCACCCCGAGAAAGATTAGTAGATATGGAAAGATTTGAGTAATGTGGGATAGACTACTTGTTCTTTTATACAGACACAAATAGGAAGAGTGAAGGTAATCTTGTGACAAGGACAATCTCTTAAAAAACCAACATCAGTGAGACAGTTAAATTCTTCTGGGCATCAGCTATTAATTAAATCATGTGGCTAAGCAAAATAAATGGACAATTTTTTGTAATTTTCCAGGCTTGGTACATTGCTGTGATCTCCCTTTGAAGTGTATATTAGTTGTGTTTGTTCATAAGGACAGTAACTGTCACCAAGAACCACATGACTTAGGGCATTCTTAGGTTTCTTATTCAGCCTTAGTGATTTGTGCGTTCAGTTCAGCAAAACTGTAAAAATTAATGCAAATTTTATTTTTATCTTTGCTTTAATGGTGATGTATGGTTTCTTCTGCTGAAGAAATTAAGCAAATTGTTAAATACCTTTATCAAAATCAAACTAGTGAACGAATTTCTGTAATGGCTAACCAAATCAAATTTTTTAGGTTTCATACTCACCTAGCAGTCTATTAATAACTTGTGATTGACTATATACTTGTACTTCTATTGTAATCTAATTTTCAGGCAAATTTAACCATTTTCAGACAAACTGAACATTAAACAGAACGAAGAAGGCTGTGTAAAACTCTAATAATAGTTTATGAACTAAATGCCTTTTGTGTTGTGATTTCTAATTCAGCTGTCTGGTCACAAGAGAGTTTCCTGGCATTTATTTTGACTGTGGAAAGCCAAGGTTGTGTTCTTCTGTGTGGGGGTCTGAGAAATTTTCTCATTTGAGAATGTCTTTGAATTTCAGGGAGTGGGGTTACATGAGGTTTACTGACATAGGCAGGGTCTGTAAGATCAGACGCTTGATTAATTCTTTTTAAGGCTACAGTGTACTGTGTGATGGTGGCATATGTGACAACTGAAGGAAATGGTGTTGAGTCCCTTGGGAAATTAACGTTTAATTGAAGGAAGGACAATTTGACTTAATTTACATAACGGTAATAGATTCTAATGTTAAAATTTGTCTAACTATTGCCTTTTAAGAGTAATGGAAAGGTACTGAGTTGATGTTATGGAAATTCTCAATAATCTTTCTGAGGGTTTGTGGGGACCTGGCTTGTACAGAGGATTCTAAAAATGTGGAACATCTTTAGAAGGCTGCTTGGGACTTGACTGTGATACCACTTAAAGCTGATGTAAACTCATACCTATTTCTTTGTCTATGGAAACATTAAAGGTAAGTTTAGAAGTTGTTATTTCAGTAACCATTTGAACTTTGATTTCTTGGAATGTACCGAAGAAATTCTCTAAGGTGAAAGAATGCAGGAACAAGGTCAGCTGTGCCCCTTGATTCCAAAACATCTTTCTCCCCAGTTAAACATCTTCCCCTGCAATCATCAAATTTCATCATTTTCTTTTCTGCAGGTGAGGGAGAAAGGATAGATCAATAGTTACAGTGATTCTGCCTTTCCACAAAGGCCTGCTTAGGAACAGCAGGATAGATCTATCAGTCACAGCTCTCTGATTATCGTGTCCTGCTGGTAAGCAGTGTGTAGCAAACCAGGGTATGGCCCAAACTTGACTGGTTTTGATTTCGGAACATGGAGGCGTTTCTGTTAATGTAACATATTTGAGAGTGATTTAGCCATATTTTATGTTTACATGAGACATAATGTAAATCATTGTACTAATCAATTGAAAGATCCTCTGGAATGATAGCTGTGCTAACAAACCTTAGTATGTGACATACACAAAACATCTTAGTTATTTTTGCATGATGTATGTGCTTTTCACTTTGTAAAGAGTACTGCAGCATCTTCCAACTTCAGATTTCTAGTTCTGAGGACATTTTTCTTTTCCAAGATGCATTTGCATCCAGCTCTATTCTGTATTCTCAGATTTTCTAAGCTCCTTGCCTATGATGTGGAAGTTCACCCCACTTGGAGGTGGGGCCTTTTCTGCCAGCAGCTATTGAGCTCTGAGAGCTGCTGGCTGGCAGAGGCTCTTTAGGCTTCTTGGCAGTGAGCAGGGCAGTTCTGTGAAGCTGAAGTTCTGTGAAGTTTTGAGAACTTGAAGTTACCCTGGCAGTCTTATGGCTTTGAAATTATCTTCTCTTACTTTGAGAGTGGGGCTGTGGGCAGCTGAGGGTTTCAAGGGGCAGCATTCCCTGGTCTTGGAGCAGAGCATTAGTGCTGCAGTAGGAAGGCAAAGTGTCTGTCAGAAACACATCTGTGATTTGGCCTCCTCTGATCAGAGGTGCTAGCACAAAACTCATTTTAATCAATGATTTGCCATTTTCTGATAACCCCTGTGTTCAGCTAGACGTTTCTATCCCTTGTGGTGTCTGGAGAGAAAAGTTCCTGAGTATTTAACGGTGAATTGATTTAGATGCTAACCTTGCCATTACCTAATCTAATTTTGGAGAAAACTCTAAAACTGTTGAGTACCAGTTGTTGATCTGTACAGTTTATTTTCTGCAGTCTTTTTACAATAACAGACATGAGGTTTTCTGTTTTTCAAGGGAAATGTAAAGGTGTTAGGTTGATTGCTGATCAGGCTGAGCTGATGAAACTGGTATCCCTCATTTTAGAAGAATTTGCTTTCTTTCTAAAGATAATCATGTCAAACCCAGAGGGAACCAAAGTGTACATAGGGGTGTTTCATTGCAGAAACTAATTTTGCAGTCATTCTACTGCAATTATGGATGAGTAGAATAATAAGTAATTCGTAGTCCCTTTAAACCTCATGAAGTAAGTGGGATGAAGATGAGTATTGAATACAATGTTGTGTGTTTGCATTTCTTTAGTTAAGACATGAAATACAGGCAGCATTGGGGGAAAAAAAAGGACAGAAGTTATGAATGACTTTTAAACTTGTGTAACAGATAAGCTGAAATATTTGCCATAGATATTCATCATAGAATGAGGAAATCAATATGTTCAGGCTTAATCACAAAGCACTTGTGTCTGTGCTCTGGAGTTTGACAGTTAGAGAAGCTTTGATTTCATCTACAAAATATGCTCTGAGCAAGAGGAGTTTGCATTACTGTGTTGGCTGGTTTGAAAAGGGAGACCTGGGCTGGGGCCCTGGTCTAACATCCACACCCACAGCAGCGCTGCTCCTGAACCACAAAGCTGCTCAGGCCTTTCACCTTCAGGGTTTGGAATTCTTTTGAGGATACTAGCTAGATGAGCAAATATATACTTCAAAAGGCCAGTAGAAGGCAATCTATTTGAAATATTTTCTAGGTATGTTTTTCTGGTTTTCTCCTACCTTTATGAGAATAACATCTGTTCGATTCCCAGTTTGTTTGATGCTTTGGCATCTGTTCACTGCAGTTGCAGGAATGTAATTTCTGTCGCTTCTGGTGTTGTCTTTTAACTGTGAGTTGCATAAATAAAGTTAGCTGCCAAAAATAGTTATTTTCTTCTTAGACAAAGAGGATTTAGATGCTGAAAAAGTCTGATAGCTTCTTTTCTTGCTTGACTTGCATTTCAATGGCATTGTGGGATTTTCCTTTCAGTACTGACAGTTCTTTAGGTATAACTAAAGAGAGAGTTGGTTTGAATTTTCTGTGTCTCAGCTAGGTGAATTCACATAATATATCAGAGAATTTGACTGTTGGCCTTTCCTTTGGCACCTGCCTGTATTCCAGGTCTGAATAAATGCATTTATGGTGCTGCATAGTGTTCCAGGTGTCCTTAGCACTCTCATAGATATGAAAGGATTATGAATTTCTCTTGTCCTATTATAATGTTATATACCATTGTTATGTGGATACAGCAACCCACGTTATTTTTAGCCATCTGTATGGATTTTTGAATTTTGCTTCTTAGGCCAGCATTGTTCTTTAATACAGAAGCAGACATAGTTAGACAACTGCCATAGGATTTCACATGAATAAGAATATTAAGAACTTAATTTTTGGCATTGAGGTATGAATTGGGATATACAAGAAGCAGATAATTTAGAGAAAAAAATTTCAAGTTTTCATTGCTGAGGAATTTCCAAATATAATAATCATATTTATTCTCCTTTCCTTTTTTTCCCCTAGCAAATCTGATTTACATTTCCACAGTGAATGCTAGATAATTAACTAGAATGATCCAGTTAGTTTTCATTTACTCCTGTTAGACAAATTATGGACTTATAGGTAAAATATTTTTGCTCAGCAGCAACCTCAGCATTGACTTACCAGCAAGAAATATTGCCTACATTTTAGTTCTGAAAAATTTAGTAAAACTTACTCAGTGCTTGACAAATTTAGCAGATTTCCTTGTTTTTGACTTCTTAATCCTTACTTTCTTCTATGACTTTCCCTTATTACTGTTAAGTAATACTGTTATTTCAGAATGTGTTTAGGTCCTTAGGTTTTTTAGATGTCATTTCTGCTTTGGCCAATTACTAGTGTGGAGGTCACGTGCCTTTTTCCTGAGGTCATACTGCATAATCATCTACATCAGCTTGGAAGTGTGAGTGGATTGCATCTCTTCTTATTCCAGATCGAGTGAGACGATTCTTCTAGAAAAGAAATTTCTCTAAAATTCCTTTTTATATGTTGGGAAAATGAAATATGTTGGGAGTCAGTCTTTATAATTCTTCATTGCTGATAAGTTTTGATTTTATTTATGAGATTGAATTTATGAGGGACTAAGTCCTTCAATGAGTTTTTCCAGTTGTAATTATAATTTCATAATTGTTTTATTGTTTCTGTTTATTCTGGAAAAGTGTTCCTGGAGCAAGTCGATGGCTCCTATCACCAAGCTAGATGAGAATGGGAATTGTACTTGAAAATCCTATGAAGCACAGACGCATCATTCTGAACAAATTTGTTTTCAATATTTTACTATAAAATTAAAAATGCTTTGTGGAAAATCAGATGACAAAAGAACTCTTATTAGTGCTGCATTTCATCTTCTTGTTTTGTTTCAACTAACTAGACCAGATAGCAGCTTTCTTATTTTTCTACACTTGTGATAACTCAGTGCAGATTGATAGTGTAAGTAAAATCTGAGATTCCATTTTTGCATGGGTTTTGGGATAGATTTAGAACAATCTATTGTTGAAGCTGTGTAACAATAACTTCTTTCTAGCAACATTTAAAATAATTATCTATAATGATGCATTTGAGCTTAACAGACTCCTATCATTTATGTATATGCAGATGCACCCAATGGTGTGGCAAGTGTGGTTTAATTTTTTCACAGTGGGCTGTGGTACTGCTGACAGTCTTCAAGAAGCTCATTTCTCCAGGTACTCTGAAATGGCTTGAGCAGAGCAGTGCAGCTCAGAGGCCTCGCTCTGAAATCTTGAGTCATTTTCTGTGCTGTATAGATGTGGTAAGCACAATTTGTTCTAGGTGCCCTCGGGTTTTAAGCTTTTTTTTAAATTTTTTTTTAATGTTTTTGTTGTGTACCACTACAGGGTGAGTTCTGTGTTAGATTCTATGTGAAAACAAAAGATTTGATATGATTCAAGATGAGATGAATGAAGAAGGAAAGAAATAAGAATCTCTTTTGCATGCATATTTAAAATCCTAATTAAGACTGTTTCCATTGCACTCAGCTGGTTGTGGATTGGATCGATAGACTGCAATAGTGATCAATATCTGCAAGACCACATTATTGGTCAATTCAGATAAAATAGTTCTGGCTACAAATAATTAATAGATGTAAGAAAAAATCCTGTCCTCACCCTGCTTGCTCTTCCTTGTCTCCTGCCTGACAGTTGTTTTTTGATCCGAAGGTTTGGAAACTTGGTGTTGCAAGGCATGATTTATAATCTGCCCCTAGGAATTTCCTCACAATTTTCTTCAACATCAAGAGTTTCTGTATCTCTATAATGCTGAAATAAGGTATGCTCACATTTCACTTTGGACATCTCTTGATCTTATAAGAAAAATACAGACCTTGAGACCACAAAATGGGCTCTGTATTTTTCATTTCAAATATTGCAAATTTTCTTGTACAATTTAACAATATGGTGACTTTTTGGAGCTTATCAGAGCTGATAGGTGCTGTAGATTTTTACTGGCTGATACTAATTTACTTTCCTTATTGTCCCTATCATTTTTATTCTAGAAATGTTTTAGTAAATCCTCCAGAAATCTGGTGCATTTTGATACAAGGTCTCCCTTTGTATTTAGGCTTTCATTTTGTCCCCCTTTTATTTTCACTTTTACCAGTTTACCTTGTCACAGGATGTTAATCTGGTGAATTGTTTGTTTAGTTTGCCTTAATTTCTGTAGAGTGGTTCTGAATCCCTGACAGTGTTCCTTTGTGTGGACTATAACCTTATGGAATTCTCAGTAATGATTAAAACTCATCTCATTATGGTGAAACATTTTCACTCTGTAATAATAAGCACAAAAATGCAAATTCTATTTTTCACTTTATTGCAGGTTTTTGTTTGTGCACCTGAGACAATGCAAAGGTCTGTGTTTTCTCTACTAACTTCTTCCTTTCCTTGTACGTTTTTGGGAAGTTTTGCACAGAAGGGCTGAAACTGGAGTGGAACTGCTTTGGACAAAATCTTTCTTGTGCTAATAGTCACTTTGCATTATCTGTTATTGGGGAAACAGCATACTCCACATGGAAGAAAGCTCCAGGGTCATGAGGATCATGTGGAGTCACCTACATTTGTCTGCATAGAGCTGAGCTTTATTTAGAATGGTTAATGCTGATCAGGAGCTAACAAAGCTCCTGACTCCCTGCCAGCTCCATGCACAATTACCCCAGTCCCTGGAGTGTGGTGCTGAGGTACTGCAGCTGACTGGTAATGCAGCATCATGCCAGAATTAACCCTGCTGAGCCAGCTCCAATGTTTTCCCCATCTGTAGTCTGCTTATTTTCCACCCTAAAAAATCTGCTAACGGAAAGCTGAATGCAGTCATCAAATTATTCACATGAAATTTTCTTATTTTATATGAATAAAATGAGCCGGTTCTGGTTTTGTGTCTTAGGAAGTTTCACAGAAGGCTCTTTACTAATTACAGTGACCTACAGATGTAGAAATCTTTTTCTGTGCATTTTTCCCTGGCTGCCAGGTCAGCTCTCTATAAAGGCTGATGCACATCCAGCTTTCTCCCAGCTGTTTGCCTACAAATTGCAAGTCAATATTTGATCATCAGCCAATTGCCTTTTCTGGACTTGGTTGAAGTAAATTTTTCTTTTACAAATAATATATGTATGAATAATTATTTATTTACAAATAGTAAATGGAATTTCTTGGAAGTAAGAAATTCCATTTAATATTGGTAATAATAATGGCTGTTTCTCCTTGCCACTCTAGCTCCCATGCCAACACAGACTTCTGTAACTTGGTCTGATGGAGAGAATGAGCTTTCTCCATAAGAATCTTCATACAGATGAGGGCACGTTGTCTGAAAGAAGCCAGGCTTGGTGCATGATGGCTCTAATAGCTTCATGCTTGGTACATCAGTGTGGAAAAGGTAGATCTTCCTCATATCTCCATTCCTCTGCAATTTAATTTCAGGTGTCTGGGTTGCTGAAGGAAAAAACAGATAGTTCACTTGAAAAAGGGAGCTATCATATAGATTGACAAAGTTTATCCTAGCATCTGTTTTTTAATTAGCAATGAGAAGTGCCTCATAAACAAAATATGTGAAATTTAGGAACCAGAATATGTATATGTAAGATGTGAGTATTTAGACAAGAAATTTATATAATAGGTTGGCATTCGTAACAAAAGGTTTTGAGCTTGATGTAATAGCTGTCGTAATAAAAAAAAATATTCCAATAGTTATCAGAATGTCATCTGAATGTCATCTCTTCTTTAGGAACACATATAGAAACTACAAGTTAAAATTCCAGTTCAGCACATTTTTAAAATCAGGGGTTTGGAAACTGTAGAGTTTTGCAATTGATGTGTTTTGATTTATACACCAGTCACTGTCAGGTCCTTTAGCAGGATCTCCTGCTTCCACTTTTGTGCCAGTTCAGGCCAGCTGGTAAGACCAGTAAAAGTGTTCAATGATACCAGTTTAGAGGCTGGTGCCCTGAGAGTCTCTTAGGTGTTCATCTGGCAAAATTTCCCTTGCATTTCAGTAACTTTAAGTGTCTATGAGATGGTGCTAAAGTATGTCCTAATTCAAGGTCTTTGTCTCCTTAGAATTAACATAAAAAGATCCTGCTTCATTCTGAATATGGGCAGCTAATTAGTTACAGTACTTCTGTTGATTTGGCTTCTAAAATTAAGGGGTTTTTCATATTATATATAATTTATATAATTTTTTTGTTGCAATACAGTGAAGAGCATTGAATGATAAGTGTTGTTCTGTTTATCTTGAACCATAATGCAACTCTGTTTCTTAGAAATTCAGAACTATCTTATTCCTGTAAAAAGCATAGCGTTTTATCTATGTTTGCATTTTGCATGTATGTGTAGTGCTGAAAGTAAAAGTATTTTTTTGGTTGTTGGAAATAGATCCATGTGATGATAAAAAGTGACAAAACCAATTAGATTTCTCAAAAGAAATGCTTCTTCACTAGACACATAAATGGACACTGTATATTCTTATCTAAATTTCTTTGGGGAAATTATTGGTGCTGTCTTAACTGGATGGTTGAATTCTTAGTTGGTTTTTTAAAGAATGAAATAAACTTTCTCAGTTGTAATCCATCATTTGGAAGAATTGCTCATAAATGCTCTGGTTCTGTAGACATCCACAAAGTAACTGTTCTTGCTGTTTTAAAATATGTTTGAAAAAGCATTAATGTCATATTGATAGTCCAAAAGTATAAAAGTGATACCTGTTTAACCCTAGGGATCATGTGCATATTTTACATGCTTTCTTTTTGCAGAAGACTGTGTGGTTTCAGACTGCATGAGTCCAGTTGAGAATCATTGCTTTATTTCACTGGATTTTCCCGAGTTCTAAAAGGATGGAAACTGAGCAGCACATCTGGCTCTTAATTGCTCGAATCATTCATGCATTAGCCAATGCACATGCAAAGCAATTAAATGCTATCAGTGTGAAGTCTGTTTATACAGTTTTGTTGTAAGACCTGGAGAAGAACTTAAAATAGCCGTATCTAATAATAGAGAATGTATAATAGAAAGACTTAATAGTGTGGATCAATTCTTTCTTCAGAGGGTTTTGCAGAAGGCACACAGACTGTCTCTTGGTGCCTAAGACACGACTAATGTTGCTGAACACCAATATTGAACGGCTGCTGTCGCTTTTTGTAGCCACACCTTTATTCAGAGTTCATCCAGGCTGGGAGCCTTGGTGGTCCATGGTACAGCAGGAGCCCCTGTCCCGCCCGAGGTGTCTGAATTACAGCTGTTCCCAGCTGTGGCCCTTCAGCTGCCCCACCAGGGCTGTGATTCCCAGGGCCGAGGGCAGGTGCCCGGGTGAGTTCCCAGCCGAGCTGCCCGTCCTGTCCCGGCAGGGCCGGGCATTGCCTGGGGACATCCGGGCTGTCCCTGAGCTCGGCCCAATGCTGATGCTCGGCCGCTGTCCCGGGGGAGCCGCGGGAGAAAAACACCGCGCTCAGGGGCACAATTCAGTGATTAACAAAAGCCTTCAGTCTGGGAAATACCTCCATCTGTAGCCCAAATTCCCACTGCACTGCCATCTGCATCCTTTCTTTCTTGCTCCTGCAGAATACTCATCTCATTGTATTTTATAGCTGTTTGAGACGTGCACAGTCAGTAAAGCAAATTTATTGTCACCTCTTATGTTAAAATTAAATAGAGAAAGGTTTATAAAATTAGGAAATACTGAATTAGGCCTGGAGGTTTTCTAACTTGCTTATGAGTAGGAGGAAACAAGCGTATTTTGCCAAGTGTCTTTAATTGTAAAAATGTTAACAGTAGGTCATTCTGATATTTTCGTGTGCAGGGACAGAACTAAGATTTTATTTTCCTGTTATAAATGGGTGAATCATTGGGCTTTAAAATGTTTAACCATTTAATTTTCAATCAGCTGATTTTAACAACAACAGAAATTTTTGGCATATGCTTGATTGTTCAGAGATAGTTTATTTCAATCTTCTATTTACATGATGATCTATCTTCTTTTGTGCCAGTTGGGTAGGACAGTATAATGTCATTTCTAATTTCTCCTGCTTTGAACAATTTTTGAGATTTTTTCTTCCATTTCAAAGACGGTGTTTGGTGGCAATTCCTCTTTAGTCTCAGTTTATTTGTGGGTTTGCTTATCCCCTTTAATAATAGTTCTCAATCTTGGTCCATGTTATATAGAAAGTAAAAAAATAGTAAGAAACATTCCTTGCTTAGTATTAAAGAAATAATATTTCTAACAACTCTAAAAGTGTATTATTTTACTCATCTCTTTCTGTCTCCAGAAGGATCTGATTCTCCATTTCGTAAAACATGCCTCACTATTCTTGAGGTGGTAAAATGTTCTATCGCTATCACTGCTTCGATTGCTTCAGGCTTTTAGTAATGTGTTGTTCTTTCATTTCTCTCTTTGCTCTCTGCTTTTTAATAGGTAGACATATGATTAAATTTTAACATTCTTTAATAGGCATGTTTGACAAGCACAGAAGTTAATGAGGTAGTAACAAATGTTTTTAATAAGTTTTTATCAAAGTATTTACTTGGAGTTTTAGATCTTACAAGTTACATTAGACCTGACTTTAATATCATATTTTTAATTAAAAAAGGAGGTTTAATGAAGGTATGTTTGTAAGCTAGGGAACATTTTCTGCTATGTTGTTTTATTTTGGTTTCATTAAAAAGTAAATGGTCCTACACATAAGATTCAATAGATAATGAATTCTCAATTATGTCTCGTAATTTGAATAGAAATGGGGAAGCCTGGCATTATGGGGAAATTGGATCCAAAGGTATGACAGTCAGGACTACTCTGTACTTGGTTCAGTAAAATGTAAGTAGATACCCTTAATTATTTTGTACTTAAAAGAAAAATCCCCACAACCAACCAAACAAAAAATCCCTACTTTTTCATCATAATCTGTTTGAGAACTTGTGATTGAAAAAAACCTTTGTCCTGATAAAAAATACTGCCTTTTAGAGGTGAGCAGTGTTTCACACTGAAATGTGGAGAATTTCAATGGCATGCTTTTTTTGTACTCTCAAGAAAACAACAAATATTTGCTTTGCATAAAATAGCAGCAAATAGACAAAATCATATGATATAGTGGAAAGAGAAATAATTTTATCGGCAGCTTGCAAATAGGAAAATTCAGATTAATTTTTTGTTCTTTGATTTGACCATCAAATGGATGACGCATGGGTTTACACTGATGGGAGAATTCAACTTCAGGTCTATTGAAGAGTTTGTAAGAAAAATGTATAACACAATTTTTATAGGTTTTTAGAATTTTTAGTGTTGAGTCTTTATTTCTAGGAGAAACTCATGGATGGGATACTAATTTTAATAAAGGATTCAAAAAAGCTACCTTCAAACTTGCTTTGTTTACTAGAAGATCTGTGTTTGACAGAGAGTGAAAACAAATACATATGAAGCGATATTTCTCCAACATTTTTATTCTGTAAGCCATATTCTTCCAACAAGAAAGTAACCCCACTTTTTACTCAGTGATTTTTATGTTGCTGTTACTGCTTTTTGCTCATAGTTCCACAATTGCTAAAACAACTTTTGATGTCAAACAGTTTCGTTACTGTCCTTTACTGCAGCCTTTTTTGGGGTTGAATAGTGTCCTGGTCTCAATCCAAACAAATGTCATTGAAAGGACTTACTTGGTTTAATGGATAAACCTTGTAAACCAGCAGAGAGCTTATAAATTATGTACTAATATTGGGCTGGTGAAAATTTAATTGAAGAGATTAGTCTAATCAGTATTGCGTGGTCTAAAAATGTGGAATGTTTCAATAACAGTCCCACGTAGATACTATGTTATGATAGATACTATGAAAGATATCATAGATACTATGTTATTGCAGATGATTATATGGGACAGGGCTGAAGAAATTGCCAGAAATTATTAGAAAAACCTTCAGAAGAATTTTTTTCCAAAATCTTGTAATGTGCTGTCATAACCAACAATTTTTATTGTTCCAGGTGTACGCATATTTTAATTGTTTTGAAATTGAATAAAGAAGTACCTTGTAAGTGTATTTTCTAAAAAACTAAATTCTACCACAGGGGAAAAGTTAATGAGAAGCTTCTGAAGCTGGTAAAGTTCATGACTAGAGGCTGTTAAATGCAGTGTTACCTTGTTCTTGCTCCTGGAGCATGCAGATTCTATCAGGAAAAGTGTGTCTTCAGTTACCCCCTCTATCAGACTATCAGGATTTGATTTCTCCTACGTGTATGGGTTCATATATCAGCATCAATTAACCAAATGATCTAATAGTGGGAAACTCCCCCCCAAAATTCATCACTCTTGCCTAATGTTAGCTAGAGCTATGGTGGTTACCACATATTAGTTAAAAAGTAGTGAAATGAGGGATTATTTTGGAATTTTCAGCCCAAAACATGGGGAAATATGTTGTTATATGTAAGAACTTAAGGTAACAGCAAAGCTTTTGGACTTTTTTTTTTTCCCAACATGCATTAATATTCATCTCTGTCACTTTCTGGCAGCTGGCTGTTCATTCTGGATATCCACTTAAGAGTGAAACTGTGCTAAATGACAATGAACCCCCAATTTAATTAGGTAAACTATTGACTGTGACAAATGTGCTTCAAACTCCTTGTTTACTTCCACATTTCATGTAGATTGCAGGTTTAAAAAGAGGATAAATTTTTATTTTTCCTCCTAGAGCCACTGGCTTTCCCCACCCTGTCCCCTCCCCCCCTTGTTTTTTGTTTTTTTTTATGGGTTACCTGAGGTAATTCTTGAGACATTCAAGCTCCAAATATAGAATGGCCACAATAGAATTCCAAATGAAAGCTTTGAGTGTGTTCCTACATGTTTTATTTAACAGCTTCTCAATTTAGGGTCACATGTTTTGGATTCCAGCTAGTTAAATTTTTAGCAGTCTTTAAGGATGTAATGTAACATACAAAGCTCTTGCATTTAAACATCCTCATGGTAGATATTCTCAGATATGACAGCTGAAAAGCAAAATGTGTTTTTTCCTAAGCTACCTTCAGACAGAACTTCTGAGTTATAAGCCTGTTTCCCTTGGATGTCGACTCCCTTCCAGATGACAATGATCAGTGAGGTGTATCCTTCCTGGGTCAGATAGTTTTAGGCAGACAGTGTAAAACACACTCCAGAGCTCTTACGCTGCTGTTGAGAGCTGTTCACATTGATTTAGCCTGGGAAGGGCTGGAGTTCACATAGCCTGTCAAATTTGGGTCATTTGAGCTGACTGCAATAACCTCCCCTATAAGATTCTGACCTTGCAACCATGATAGTCAACCAAGACCATCATTTTCTTGTAATTCTGCATATAATAGTTCCTGTATGTTTGTAGCATCTATACAATTACCAGTGAATGACAATCTTGCTGTACTTGCATAAGCACAGTGGAAAGGAATGATTCCTGTATGAAAGGGCCTCCAGTTTTTCACAAAAGAAAATGGACGGTGGGACATGGAGACCTTAGCAGTGTTTGCTCCATGGTTTGTTTCTCATGACAGTGCAGAAAAACTAGTGCTAAAGGCTTGATTAATAAGACATGAACAAGAAATATTTGTGGCTGTCTCTGGAAGTAAATGGGAAAGCTGCCTGTCTCCAGTCTAATAATCCTCCTCCCTATCTACCCTTTCCATGTCTGCCTGCAGCAATGAAAGTGTAGGAGTTTGAAGCCAGAGTTCTGTTTAGTAGGATTATATTAAATTCTCATAAAATGAGAACAGCACAACTTCACAGACACAATTTAAGTTGAAATAACTGTTTGAAAACCTATTATAGAAGAGTCCCTGCACAAAGAATGTATTAGCTTAACAAAACCTAGTTCAGTTAACCTGGCATGACTTCAGTAACCAGATTCCATGGGAATTGCCTACATTCTGCTAACCCTGTATCAGTGGTTCATGGTTGCTGTATAAACATAATTTTCTAGTTATAGAAGATTTTATATAAATGTAATTCTTGGCATTATTATCCACTTTTGCCTAATACATGTTTTCCAAAGTACAGAGCAAAGTATCTGTTGTGCTGTGAATGGGCATCCTCTTCCATTATGTACATATTCAAGTCATTGCTTCCTCCAGTGTGTATCCCCAAATGAAACCTCATGAAAGTATCCAATGAAAGACTTCAGTTAATATACCTGTTTTATTTAAAGATACCCATACTTTTTCTTTCTTTGCTTTTACAAATTGTAGAGGTGTGACTGCTTTGGTGAATTAAGGGAATTCGGAGAGATCTAAAATTTTATGTGACATGAGATAAAGAACCAAATTATACAGCCTTGAAATATGACAAGGCAGAGTTTGTTCTACTGCAATAAAGTAGATTTAAAAAATAAAAAACTCCCAGAACACAATAATTCTGTTCTTATCTGAAAGATTGTATTATTAACTGGTAGTCTTGGGGTTTTTTAACTTAAAAGTTCAGTAAACAGGCCGAGCTTTCATATGGTACTGAAAATAAGCTGCTTGATGAAGAGGTCAGCTGTAGTTTGTGAGTTTTTCCTAGTGCATGCTTTTTTTAACTTGAGTGCATTTATCTTCTCTTCCTTACTTCCACACATCTATGGTGAAAATTATCCTCATTCTTGGATCATGATGGCATCTTTGTTTTGGCCACTGTTCTGGACATAATATAGGGCTTTTTTGGGAAGTGCAGCACTGCTCTGCCCATGTGTGTAACACTCTTCTGCTGCTTTGGAGACATGACAGATTTCAGATTTCAATCAAAACTGCTAATCATTTTTGTTCCAGTGGTGAACAGGAGAATATGTTGAGACAAGAGATCTCTGAAATGTGCCATGAATGTAAGGAAATGGGAGAAAAAAGAAAAATACTAAAATTTCTGAAATATGGTATAGAAAACAAAACCTTTTTACAAATCCATATACATCTAAAGGAACAGAGTAGCAATCAATCTTCATGGTGTCAGGAAGGTTGGGAAATAATGCAGAGCTGATAGTAATGAACTGAACTTACAGAATCTGTCTTCTTGCATCCATTTCCCACTGCAGTTAAAAGATGAGGAGCCTTAAAAGAACTAATTTAAAACCACAGTTTTAATTTTGAGCTGTGGTGTTTTTTGCTTTTCATATGAGAACCTAATGAACCGCAGAATGCAGATCACAGTTTTGCTCATTAAATTTTAGGAATGTTCATTTCTTATATGTATTTATAATAAGTAGTTCCTGTTTATAATGTGATACAGCACAATGCTCAATATAATTTTAAAAAGGCAAGATGGAAATGAGTTGTTTATATCTTGAAAATACAAAAATATGTTCGAATGTCTTCTAAGGATGTTGCGGGGCGAAGCTGGGCGTGTCCTAATTTAGGAACACTGGAATGAATTTCAGGAGATGGCTGTGTAGAAAACTATCTATCTCTAACTTTATTTTGATTTCAGTATTTATAGCTATGTACAGAGGTTAAGGGATTGGCTACACAGGTCGCCACCCCTTCAACCTGGATGGTGGACATCACTATCAATCATTTCTTCTCTCACAGGAGAAGTATGTAAACATTCTAAGAANAAAAAAAAAAGGTAGTGTTGGTGGTCCAGGCTTCAGTCCTGAAAAGTTCTTTCTGCATTACACTTAAGTGTTATCCCCTTATGTCTGCATATAAATTTACTGGTAAATACCTTTTTTTTAGAAGAGATGTATTTCTGAGGATTATACAGGTGCAGGAGGGTTGCAGCTGTAACTACATTTATTTATAAAATATGTGCATTGTGCCTTATAATTACTTTCAAAAGTGTATAAATGCACTTGTTTGAAGGAACAAGGAAAAGCTTTTTTCCCATGTGTTTTTTCTTTTTATTTATTTTATTTTTATTTTTACTAGAGTTATGAAGGGTGCTTCGGTGATGATTGGAGCGAACAGATTTCTGGATCAAATTAATGAGCTAGCTGAGGTTAATTGCTGCAATCTAAGATGCTGACAAAGTGGATTCTAGTAGGGTTTCTCAAAATATTTATGGCAATTATAGATTTCAGTGTGAGATGCAGAAAGACCACTGTCTTATTTAAGTCTACCTTTGTACAAAGGAACTTTGAAATTGTTGCAGTCCACATTTTTGAGAGTTTTCATGCTTCTTAGAACATTTTCAGGGAAAAAGTATTGCTTGGTCACAGAGAGGAAAAATTAAGTTGTTTCATTAAAATGAAAGTTTTGAAATGTCATTTTTATGGCCCAACATTTTATACCTTACAGTATACCTGTCAGTTACAAACAGCAGCCATATCTAGAACAATTTGTCTATAATTTTTTCTATAACAAAATTGACTATAGAACATGTTTTGAAACCTTTAGTTCCATATGACATGTGCAATTTAAACTGAAATACGTTTTTTGTAGTCCCACTTAATAAACAAAGCAGCTTGTATGTGGAAAAATAGAAAAAAAGCTGATTAAATTAATCTAATTTGATACCTTTTTGAGGCACAAAAGCTTGGTTTTCAGTGTTTTATGACAGCACACATGCAGATGACATTTCTATTAAAGGGTATAAGGCTATAAAGCAAAATCCACGTTTTGCCTGTTTTGGCGAAAGTTTGATGCTTTTAGGTTATTGCTGTCAGTACTGTTTTGTTCTGAAACAGTGAACACATTAAAATATCCTTAAAGTGTTTTGGGTTTTTTTTTCTTTTAACCCTAGTTATGACCCTTAAGCATAGATTATAGACAGGGCTAGGACTTCTAGCTAAGTCAATGTTAGATGACAAAAATCTTGCTATTTTACTCTACTTACTGATAACCCCAAGTGTTTTGACAGAGGTGAACTCTGTGATGGGTTCTGAATGGAAATGCATGTAACTGGAGATTTTATTGTCAGGTGTAGCCGAGATACATTCATGCACAAATAAAGCATCCTGTGTTTATAGACACTTCAATATTGGAGGTAATCTAGGAAATTCTGACAAATTGTTTGTTGCTGTCAAAGCCCTGAAGATCCATTAGAATTGCCAGTACTGGGGGTTCATAAAAATTGGAACAGCAATACTCAATTCTAAGCCTAAAGAACAAATTTCTTATAGCTAAAACAAAAGAATTTTAAAATCAGAATAGAAAGAGTTCGGAGAGGTTTCATCGGAAGTTTCTTTCCCTTGGAGGAAATATCCTTCACACATGGAGGAAAGTCATCTTTGGGGTGCCTGATAATAGAGCTCCTCATATTAAAGTTCAGTCACAAGGGAGAGAAAATGTGGGCAGCAGGACTGGATACTTTTGGCATTGCAAACACTTGAAGATCAGCATGTTTGATGCATCTAAAAAAGTAGTTCATGCACAATGCAGGTCCCAAGGGTACTCCAGATTTCAGGAGAATTAGGTAGGAGGATAGAACTATTGTGTTCCCACCTTGCTTTCAGTTAACAAGATGAAAGTAATGCTGTCAGTAATTTTATGTGCTCTCAAAGGCTGAAAATATTTTGTGTTATGCTCTGCTTGTTCTGCTGAACAATGCTGGCCCACTTGTTAGAGCGCATGTGAAGTGGCAATCTAAGATAACTCATAAGCTATTGTTTTGGATGTCTGTGTATGTCCTTTCTAGTGTCCTAGGAATTCCATGGCTTTTCCATGACTAGACTTACTCATTAATTTTTATATGGGGTATGAAGTGTCCCCTTTGCCACACACAATGTCGACAGAGGATGTTTGTTTTTTCCTTCCTCTTTAAGCACATGAAATCTGTGAGGGGTGGTGCTCCTGAATGACTGCCTGGATGGGCAGAAAGAGATTAGGAGGATAAAAGTATCAAGTCAAGATTTTTTTTCCCCCTAAATCATCCTTATTTTTATATAATAGAACTTCACATTTTTACCAACCCCTGTTTTCAAAGCCCTGGTGAGAGCAGCCCATTTCTGTCTTATTTCAAAGGAACACCTTCCTGCCTGACTTCACATCTACAGGCTCTTGCTCCAGCTGTGGCTTCAGTTCATCAATTACAGCCAGTTCTGGGTGCTGCAGAATTCTGATAATGAGACTTTGTCATTTTATATAGGTCACCACAAGGACCCAGGGACAGAAATCAGATTAGAGGAAGCAATTGGAAAGGAAATGTGACAATTCGGTGACCATATCTTTTAATAGGGAGCTAATTGGGTAAAACTTTTAATCCGGAAGTTTGATGAGCAAAGCCTTGGTTAGGATTTAAGACATTATACTTTATGGCCTTTCCTTTCTGGGTGGAAGATATTTTGTGATGTTCATGGATTCAGATACTTTAAAATGCAGAACCTCTCTGTGCCTACTAGGTTTTTCCATAGAATCCAGGTAGAAGAAGTGTTAGTGAATATTTAAATTTTTTGCAGGAATAATCACTGTGCAAAAGACTGAATATTATAAAGGTTCTCTCCTCCTCTCCCTCATTTTAAGCACCTTCTTGTTGGCTTTTAGAGATGTAATATTTAGCAGCCAAGGATATCCTGGAGTGTATGAAACCATCTCTGTAGAGCCAAGGGGATTTTGGTTTAGCAAAATCCACTAGCAAGTGGATTAGCAGTATAATTAATTTGTAGGGTTTTCTTTGATCTTTGAGAGATTTCAGAAGTATGGTGATCTACGTAGCAGAGAATCCAAATAAAATTCAACAGGTCTTTAGTAAAATAAGTATTGATGGTAGCACTAAAATTCCAAGTCGGGCTTGGATTAAGCTATGATTTTGCATTATATGAGTAAAAAAAAAGATTTTGAACATAGTCCAGAAACTTAGTGTGGTGCAATTAGAAGCATCTGGTACTCCAACAATAAGAGGTGAATTCTAATATGTGTGTGTCTATGTTACTAAAACTCACAATTAAATGTTTGTCTTCATTCACTGAAAACAAACTGATCTGAAGAAAGTGCGAGATTTCAACAAAGGAAACTGGGGATGTGTGCCAATGGATATCAGGTTTTGGATGTAAATGTTGGATGCAGGGCCAGCTATCAAGTTTTTACTTTACTTTGTTTTTATCAGTAGTTTAAGAATGTGTTTTAACCTACAAGGTTTGTGTATGATTTCTGGCTTGTCCTCAAAATGTTACTGTATCTTCAAATAAGTGGAACACAATGTAAATTCACTTCTGTTTATAAAGAAGTAAATATAAAAATCTTCCATATTTTTCTGTGTCTGATAAGATTCAAGGGCTCTGAGGAAAAAACCCAAAAATTTGAAAGTATTTTAAACTGGAATATTTTTGGGACAGATATAGACAAAGAGACTTCTAAAAATTCTTTTTGCTTTATGTGTAAAGTTCTCTTAACCAGCATGGAATTTTTTTGGGACAGATATAGACAAAGAGACTTCTAAAAAATTCTTTTTGCTTTATGTGTAAAGTTCTCTTAACCAGCATGGAATTTACTAGTGTTCCATCTTATCTCTAAGAAATTCTTAGAGAAGTTAAGCTGCATTTTCTTTAAAAGAAAATAAATGTAAGCTTTACATTTCAAGGAGCAAATTAAAATTGTACCTGAATGTTGTTACACACAATCAAAATTTGTCTATATGTAATTGTGCGGTTACAGCAAGTGTTTAGAAAGGGATGTATTTCCACAAAGACATACTTTAAGAACTTGCTTAGAGTGATAGAGGAGTGGGGAGAGGAGGGAGTTTTTGTCTTTGGCTAAAATAGGAGCAAATCTGTGACCTGCAGTGAACACACACTGAAGTGGAAGTTTGTGAACTCAAGAAACTCAAGAATGAGTTACAGAAACCTTTGCTTGAGAGTGACACGTTCCCTAATTACCAAAACACACTGTAGTGTATTCTGTAGATCTAAGGAGTAAATTCCTGCTTAGACCAACGAGCACCACAGTGAAATGTGACATTCTCCAATTTTATCAGTGTGGGAAAGGAGGGTGAACGCAACATGGTGAGAAAGGGAACAATGGATGAAGCTGATGCAATAAAAGGTCAGCTGCAAGACAGAAATATCTCATCCTGAAGATAAGTCTCAAGCACTCTTGCCACTGGACAAGCAGAGAGAGCAGATGTCATGTGTGTGATTCTTTTTTTATTTTCCCTCTTGCATAAAGCCACATTTCTAACACAGTTAAGCAGATTACCACTGTAAGACTACGAGAGCCTTTATAGGATGGACCAACATTAAATCACAGAGATGTGCCCCATTTCTAACAATCTCAGGCTGAAGGGATCTTTTTTGAATGCCATAGCTAAGAAATTTTATTTTGTATTATATAAAAGTAGATGGGCTGCTGCCCCTGTTCTATGAATCTTACATAGGGTATTTCCCTCTAACACCACCCCTACCTCCCAACTTGCTATGTACTGTGTTATTATTTTGGAGGTTATCATTGCTGTAAGAAACAGCAAAACCAGGAAAATTTCTGGTGCATTTTTCAAACCCCAATTTTTAAGGCAGATGACAGTAATGCACACTGAATTAAGTGATCTATGGAACATATTTTTGGTTCTAACTAGGCTGTTCATATGTTAGTGTTTATGAAATAATTTATATTTTAACTGTTTCAAATTTTGCTTTTCCTCTCAAATATTTTTTGACCACAGGCTTAGTTGTCTGTTTCAGTTTATTTACTCCTAACCCTTCCATCCCTAATGCAATTTCATGATGCCAATGCACACTATCTGGTGCTTGGCTTTTGGCCTGTGGGTAAATATTGATTGTGAGAAAGTTTAAGGTCGATGTCCTGTTTGGTTCAGTTTTTTGCTGCAGAGATCAGAGAATCTGTAGTATTAAGAAGTGTGCAAACACACATTTGAAATTCCTGTGACTTACCGGGTGTTTTGACTTTTTCATACAACTTTGGGAGCCTGTATTTAAAGAATGTTAGATGTATTTTTATCAGTATTTCTTTCCTCAGCCTCAGGGGTGTTGTTTGCATTGTTAGGTCATTTCTGTACTGCTGGCTTCTGTGGGGTGTGACTTGTCATATTTTGACAAGTCATGGAGAAAAGACTTGATGCTAAACCAAGAGAATTTCTGTCATCTAGTTATGCATGTACTTGAATATTAACAATGTAGGTGTCATGCATTGCTTCAGTTGTAGGGTGTCAGTAATTCTTATAGAATGTAAACTTTGCTGTCTTGTCATGTCACTAAGTATCTTACTACTTGCTTTGTCAATAAGTAGCATGTTCTGTCTCAGGGCTTGATTGTTTTTTATAGTTCTTAACTAAAAACTTAAGCTCAGTTTTTCCGTCAGTATAGAAAGTATTTCACACTAGTTGGGTGGGGCTTGTAAACAAACAAACAAACAAACAAATGAAACGGACAGATTTTGCTGGGGGGAGTTTGATATAGTTGCAATGTGCTGACAGGCTAATTATTGTACCTATTAGGAATTCAAAGGAAAAATTGCATAGTTTCTGGGGTGTAGTCATATGTCATATGGAGTCATAAGCATTTTTTGGTAAGAACTCTTTATGGAAAATAAAAATTACAAGGAGAAAAGGTTGAAGTGTTCTCTGGGAGCAGAAAAGGAGTTAATTAAGATTAGTGTAGAAAATGTTCAGTGAATTTGCTTGTCTTGACTATTAAATCTTGGCCACAGAAAGGCTGATAAAGATACAGGATGTATCTACTGGGATGGAGATAACAAGATAGTTTTATTTTTGGAAATATTTCAATATTTCTATAGCAAGTAGAGCAGGTAAATAGGTGAAATAGATATGCTGGGGTTTTTTTGTAAAAAAAAAGAGAGAAAAAGAAAGAATGTATGATAGTGCTTTGCTTTGCAAGATCATTGCCATTTGAAATCTAATAAGGATTGGTGATGGAGAACCATATTAAATCACAGGCATAATTTTCTACTGAAAGAATAAGTACAGTTGCAGTAGGGTATATCCTAAATTGTGAATGTAATTCCAATTCCAGCACTCTAGAGTGCATTTTTAGTTCCAAGCTGATTATATTGTGGGACAACAAAATATGACTAGATACCAACATATGGAAAGTTATTGTAAAGGAAACAGAGTAATTATTGTAGGCATTTTACCAGATGGTTTGTTATCTAAAAACAGCATTGCTTTGCTTTGCTTTTATTTTTCTGTCTTTGCAATCAAAGAGTGAGCAGAAGGAGCATACCCTAAAGAAATTTAGGATGGGATGGTGCCATGCTTCAATCTGCTTTTAATACCAGCCTTTCAGTTTCCAAATATTTATCTGGCAGATCTCTACATGTTTGTGGTAGAAAATGGCTTTATTTTTTATGTGCTAGGTACCACTGCAAGGGGCTACAGGCGCACCCTACAATGCTACTTGCTGCCAATCTACTGGCTTATGAGGAAGGGGTTTCTGTGGTTTATTGTTCAGTTAGTACAGCCAATTATTTTAGTTGCATTTCAGACGTAAATAACATTGACTGTGTTCCACACAAGATGAAAACCGCAATGCAAGGAAGTCATAATTCAGGTTGTTCCTTTGCTTTTTATCAAGATTCAAGTTCTATTTGAGATCATAAATTAAAATGAAATTGCTCATTATTTTGTTCTTACTTGGCATTTTTGTGTGCAAGAAATGATTCCTGAATGTCTTCATCAAATATGCAGTCTGTTTGAGTAATGGATAACAGAAAAGTAACAGAAGTGTGACAAACCAAGCTGGAAATATATTGGCAAAGTAATGTCACAAAGCTTGTGCATGAGCCACCTGCTTTTGTCTTACCTTTCAATCTGTCTCCAAATTCTGTACTAATTTGCAAGACCAAGAAAATCCCTTAAAACCACTTTACTCTCTGAATCTGTTGAGGGCCAGTGTGACTGCCAGAACTGGAGTGATATTTATCCTGAATGTACCAAGTCACTAAATTCCAGTAAAATTGTCATGGCAATGGTTCATTCCCGGTAAGCTGTTTTTTGAACTTAAAATAAATAGAAGTGAAGCCATTGGAAAAATGATAGCTTTGGATAGAATTATGTTAATAATTTGTTTATAATTTGTCTATACCTATGTTTTAAATGCATCTGTTCCAGCTAATTATTCATGCAGAAGTTGACACTGAGACCAAACCAGTCTGTTTTACTGTGTGTGTTGTGTTAGGCTTTCTGGGGGTCTGTCCCTTTGTTCCACTTGATATGCCAAAAGCAGATAGTGAAATGGAATTCAGTCTCGCTGAAAGCCCTAATAAGCAAAATTTTTAATCTGAATTAAATGGGAATGTAATGTTTCATTTATTATTCTTTCTTTTTGCTGTCACAGGAAGCCAGTGATTTGGCAGAGGAGACCAGAATAATAGAAGTCACTTTTTAATACTGTATCTCTCCACCCTTTAGGCTTTAAACATAATTTCAGTAGTGTTTCACAGATCTGGAGTTATTTCTCTCAGGGTTTAAGACCATGAGGATTTAATATGTATCTGTTTGAAGAAGTTTTTTTCTTTTGAGTCCACAAATGTATTGTGCTTCTGTCTCTTTATTTTTTTTTCCCCCAGTGCGTATTTGGCCCTGGAATTCAAGGAGGTATTGATAGAGGGTGCCTATGAAGACTGATAATCTAAAATTGACTGGAGTTTCTCTGAATCAAATGCAGGAATGTTAGAATAATGAATTGTTTACTGCCAAGCAATATTGATCCTTCTACATGAGCTTGTAATTCAGCAACAGATCATTTGAGCAGGGAGGGAAAATTGTATGGATTTGGTAAACTAGCAAAGCAGATAAGGTTTTAAAGAGGGGTGCTTTTTTAAGTGGTTTTTGGAGAGCCTAAATGTAAGAAAGCTTTGGACTGACTTGTAACCCAAGTATCCTAGTGTAGCCTGCACAATGGAAAAGGGACTTGTTCACATGCTGTTGATTTTCCACCCACTGTACTCCTTTTCTTTCCTTTTCACCCAGTAAAGTGGGTGCATGTCTAAAATCTCGGTCTCTGAGTGTTGGTTGACTTCATTGTCAGAGGTGAGTGATGAGATAACATAGTCCCCAGTGAAATCCCCCTTGAGGACACATCACAGGTTATTCTGAGTTGGAAGGGACCCACTATGAGAGGGTTTCTCCTGAAACAAATGCACAGACATTTGGATGATAATGTCCATCAAACAGGAGATTAAAGACGTGTTGGGGGTGCCTGTGAAAGGGTGATCAAGGATCTGAACCCAGAGAGACAAGAGTAAAACTGGAGTGAGCAAATGAACTGCTACAGGAACCCAGAAGTTCAGTCCGTTTGTGAATGTCCATCAGAACTCTCAGAAGGTATCAAAAGTTGTTGACATCTTAATTTCAAATACCTATTGGGCAGGGTAATGGTATTTTCTAGATGTTTATTCATTCTCTAAATCTGAATCTTATTTTGAATTTGCATCTTATACCTCTTTACTCAAGGATGCAACTATGCATGAATGTCCATTGCTCATTAGAAGCTCAATTCCAACATATGTTTGATCATTGAGACCAGTCTCTGAGGGTGTAATTGTAGTAGATTTCCCATGATGGTACTTCAATTATACTGTGTTTTAGAATTTACAGAGAACTTACAGAAAATTTGATCAAGAAGCAGTAGTATTGTGATGAAGAATTTCACAAGAATGTTTTTTTTCAAATGTGAACAGCAGCCTGATTTTTCCTGAAGAAGAGAGAAATGGGACTATATTATTCTTAGAGTGTTTCTGTTACAAAATGTAGGTTTCAGTAGTTCTAAAAATTCTTTCTGCTGTGCCTTGCAATAGATGGATTGTTGTATTCATCCTACATATTTACTTAGTAAGCAAAAGCAATAATGGAAAGCTTATATGATACACATGCATAAATAACATTTTTCTCTTTAACACCTCAGAATTAAATTTTTTTACATCTTTTTCTCCTTAGACCATAATTTCAGGAAATTGTGCTTTAGTATTCTAAGTATTTTGCAGCTGAATGCTTCAAGAGGGCATCTGTAGGGGGAGATTTCAGCTTAAAGATACAGTACCAAATCTCTCAAGTGTAGGTGACTTATTTTTTGAATGTTGGCATATTCATGTGTAAAATAGTTGTGTTCTTCTGTCCTTGCAATACAAATCTATTTTTGGGGGCAAAAACCTGTACTACTAGAGGGATCTCTCCCTTTATTTCATCTGTAACTCAGTATCTTGTTGCAATTGAGAAAACAAACTTGACCCCATGATTCATCATCTTAAAATATTAGAAAATCAAGCTGATTCTGTGACTAGACTTTTTCATCAATTAATACTTCTTCGTCTTGTATTGGCAAAATCAGTTTGTGGCTGTTCTGGTCAACTTCTCTTAGTTTGTTTTGCTCTTGCTCTAGACTCTTCCAGTATTTATTTCCTAATGTATTTCAGAGTTGACTCTTTTCTACATTAAACAAGAAATTACCCGAAAAAGGAACTTTTTATTTTGATTTAGAAAACCCACTCTTGTTTAAAGAAAAATTTATAATGCAAAGGGCATCAGTCAATGGAAAGAGGTTTGCCAGGTTTCATACCTAATCACGTCATGCTTTGTCTCCTGTCTATAAAGAAGCAAACCAGAAGCAAGTCAAACAAAGAGAAAATAACTTGTTTTTACTTTTTGTTCTCCATACTTTTGACTACTTATGTAAAACAATTTTTGAATCAACTAACAGTGAAAGAACAAGGACTAATGGCAAAATTTATACCTCAATGAGGTTATGTTGTTTGCAAATAGAGCATTAAGAATCTACTCCACTGCACTTTCTATCCTCAGAGGGAAAGGCAGTGGTGTAGTGCCTTAAAATATCTTGTAACCTGACAGAAATAAGATGTGTAGGGTATGGTGCAGCAGGGATTTAATGAGCAATTTTTTTGTCCATCACCAGAAGCTTCCTGCAAGGCATGCCCATAGGAGTGGTTTAAAATGGTTACCTTTTTTAACCCCCTATTTTTACTATCTTTTAAAAGAAGTTTGTTGTAGAATAAATGTGTTTGCTGAAGGTCAAGGACAAAATGCTGATGCAAGATGTGTAAGTGTAATTTTCAATAATTTATGAAAAGCCTGGCATTTGTCAAAAGATGCCATCTTACCCCGTGATGTAAATACACGGAATGGACAAATTGAATTCTGTGTTGGACTTGGTGGGCCCCCAGTGATACAGATATTGTGCAAAAGGTACTTGACTGTTTTGGTGTTAGTAGACTTTGGCTGCCTGTTCAAATGTTTCCTGAATCACCATCTTTCAGTACAGTTACAATAGGAGAAGTGGCATTGTGACCAACACTTGTATCAGAGCTAAGCGTTCTGAGTGACAGTGTCCAGGTGCCTCACTAATGCATGATGTGGAGGCAGTATGCTGGGTGATAACCCCAGAAATAACCTAGAATTCTTTTACAGTGCCTGGAAATACTCACTTGAATTCTTGTAGCTGTTTCAAAAGGAGATAAGTGCTTTGGACCCTTAAAAACCTGATAATCTGGGGGAAAATAATATCAATAAACACTTCTCCTTGCCTCTGGAGTGCTCTCAGACGCTCTTATGTGTCTTGTTTTGTATTATATCATAAATTGATATAGGAGAGTGCCTTTCAAAAGCCCTCATATTTGCCACCAAAAATGAATGTTTTGTTAGAGGAATTAATGGAAACTTGAAAAAAAAATCCACAGAAAACTATTAATAATGTAAGCATGCATGTAGGACTTTAACTGATGAAAGGCTGCTGGAGTGATCTGCAGGAAACACAATTCTGCTGCTGTTGCCTTTGTGTTCCATACAAAGCTTCCCTGCACAGTTGTGATCAGAGCTGGAAGTCCTTGCCCTCACAGCTCCTGTGGGTCCTGTCAGGTGTTGTGCAGCTGTGAAGGGGAGTGGGAACATGCACAACCTCCCAGGGGCTGTCCAAGCCAGCCAGGACAATCTTGGCCTTGAATAGAATGAGGGTCATAGTCATGGGTCATAGAGATAGGAAATGATGTACAGTCTCAAAACAAATGAGAATTGGTCTAAAAGTTGCTTTTAATATTTTGATAAGTGTGATGAAAAGGCCAGAGAAAAGAGCAGAAAAATATCACAATACCAGTATATAAATCCAAGATATACTCACATGTCTGGTATTCTCTCTTCACATCCTAAAGGGATACTGAATGAAAACAAGTTGTACAAAACAGCTTCTAAATATCTCAGCCTTTGCTTGTTCACCTCTTTCTCAAACACAGTTTTGGCAGAAGTCTCTAAAACCATGTGATTTGAAGAAGATCAATGCATTTGCTAAATATCACATGATAAGGTGTAGGGACATGTAATAAAATTGCCAAATTTTAATCAGGCAGAAAATCTACAGTTAGTTATTAACCTTAAGATTTTTTAGATGCTATGAAGTATTGCATCAGAAAATTATAAGTAATTCATAGCATCAAATAACGAAGGGAAAAATGAGTATTGGTTTTACTAACTAAAACAGGAGATTTGAAGTCATTCAAAGAGAGTAATAATGGATTTGGAGAAGTAAATAATATGGGGAAAGACCTGTGACACAGGTTTCAACTTGTCTGGATACAGATTAATTCATGAGGGTAAACCATCAAAAGAGAAATTTAAGTGACAGAAGTTGTAGAATGGTATTGTTTAAAACCCACTCTTGTTTCTAGAGTTTCTAGTGAACAGCAAAATGACTGTGTGCACACAATGTAGTTTGATGACAGATATAAAGTCTTTTGATATCTGACCTCAGAACAGAATTCATAGGAGAGCTTATTTGGGTCACAGCCCTGCTTTTTACAGTGCTAGAAAAATGGGCTGTACAGTATTGTGTCTGATTTCATAGATTCCAGTGTTTAGACCAAGTGAAAGAGAGACTTAGGCAGAAGCAGCCCTATTATGATTTATGCCCTATAGGGATGGGGCCCCTTCATTTGTGCCATTTGATCTACAAGGGGCACAAATCCTGTCATTTCTTTCAGGAACTGTTCATTAATATTGTAATGCATTTGGTAAAAGCTGTGATCTTTAGGGCAGATTTAAAATGATAGATGATGAGTTTGTTGCTGGGTTGAACCTTGACTCACTTTACCATTTCTACCACGTGTCTTCCATCATGTTGAACAATGAGTGTGCATGGCATGTTGCAGACACCAGTAAGAGCATCTTACAAAAAACAAGTTTCCTCTTTACATCTCTGATGTGACAGTGAACACACTGAGAGGCAATTCCCCCCATTTATAATGACAGGCTTCCTGCAACTTGCTTCAGGAGACCTGAGATTGCATAAAATTGTCCCAGAGAGGGAGGCTATGCACCAATTTTTACTTCCCTAGACCTTGAGAATTTTGAATTGTCCTGTCAGGAAGCACATTCCTCTGTGCTAAGGAAAAGTCTGTGTATATAACCATACGGTCTGAGAGTGATCAAGTAGCTGAAATTAAAAGAAAATAATCAAAACCTAGCATGAGAAGAATTGTGCTGGCATAGAGTAGCAAGACAAAACCCTGAGCAATTGTTACTGGGTGGCATGGGAAAAATGATAATCCATTTTATTTTAATACAATTTTAGAAGGTCTTTTGGACCTCGAGATAAATTTGTATTTAAAAAAATAACCCCAGAAAGGATGTTCTACTGACTGGGCAAAACTGCTATTTCAGATGAGGCTAAAAGAAGCACTGCCTCTCACCCCTGAAAATAAAGACCTATTTTATGGATCTGCAGACTGGCTTATTCTCAAGGTTCAGGCATATGCTGCTGTTTTCATACCTTAACGATTTACTGTGTGTTAGGTGCTGTGAAGTAACTGAATTCACCCAGGCTGTCATAAAATGTGAGATACAACGTTGTAGTTGGAAGCGCTTTCACAGAGAGGGACGGTGGCAATGGCAGTGAGTGCCAACATGAGTGAGTGATGGTGTTTAAGCAAGGAGGAGCAGAGAAATGTTGGGCTTCTATCTCTGTCCAAATGTTGTTCAAATATTTAATCCAAATGCTTTTTGCAGTAAAATGGTAAGTTCTTCAGGAACGAGGAACTGGATGTTGATTTAATACTCTTTGGACATCGCTCTTTATGTGTGGACAGGTGCTTTGTTACAAGATAAAGATGTCTCCAACCCTGTCTTAAAATTAAAAATCACTTTTGACCAGAAAACTATGGTTCCTAATCCAGAAAGGAAGGCTTTGAATCCTTGTCTGCTGTAACAACAAGAGACCTGAAGTCAGCTTCTTCGCACTGGCATCTCTTTTCCCCTGCTCTCTGTAGATATCAGATCTGACATTCCTGCAAATGTCAGATGCACAGTGTTGTTCAGGTGTTAATTAAGCATATTTAGTGGTTGATTTAATCCCCAATAACCATATAAAAATGTGGCTGGGTCTTGGAATTTTAATCACAAGTCCAGAGGATTAAAATCAAGTATATATTATATAAAGAAAAGAGTTTTTAAAATAGAAGTCATAGGGAGTAACATCATCCAACACAGAAAACTAGAAGTGTGTACTGAGAGAAAGTGTGTACTGAGAGAATGTGTTCATGGGTTTGCAATTTTTTTCGTCTTTCTTTCAGTATTTCTCCAACTAGACAATATTTAAACTTTGGATTTGACAGGATGTCGAAATATGAGAAATAAGGAAAAAATCAGCAGACCACATAGCTGTGATTTACTGTGCAGTCAGTAGTACTGGATGCAGTGCAGGAATGCAGGAATGTTGGTTGTTTGAAAGTGCTGGAAGACCCATCTCATGCTCATCTATTTGACTCGCTGCATAAGCATTTGCTGTTTTATTGATTGCCAAATGCCTCAGCTGCCAAAATGTCTCCTTTTTGATGTGTTGTGGCTTGAAATGATAGCAACTGCTTCTTTTCAAACTCCCAAATTTTAATTGTCTTTTTCATACTTGATTTGGAAAATATGACATCAATGAACTGCTGGGTATGTCACATCTCCTAGGTACCTTATGGATATGTTTATTATCTTTTCCTATTTTCACAGCCTCTTGTGGGGAAAAAGCTATGAGAGTAATCAATTGTCACATTTGCTGACTTTTTCAGGATTTCATGCACTATTGATGGTTCAACTGCAGTTTTATGCACAACTCACTGTGTAATTTAGTCTTTCTCTTGTTCTTATAAGAACCGCATGTCTGTTTTTCTGTATCTCACCTAGAAAAGTGTGAAGCCTCAGACTTGGAAACCAAGAAATGCCCTGAGTACTTAAAGTAATGAAGTCTATTTTGTATGAATTTGTGTCTTGAGGTTGATTGATGTTGATGCTAAAGAAAATGAGAATGCTGTTGCTGAACACTGGAAGGGTGCTGTGTCTTGTAGATAATTGTGAGCTTACACTGTGCAGTTTTGGTCACTTAGAGAACCTGCATAGGCTTGATCCTTGACCTGGGTGCTTGTTCATGCAATGAGGGTAAAATTTTTAATTATTTTTTAGATTTCTATAAAACTCTCAAATCTGTTTTGTTCAATATTTTTTAAGGTTGGACAATCATGTAAAACTCATCATTCCTGTAGAAAGATTATAGCACACTACTGTTCTAAAAACAGCTAAAATTTTAGGAATTTAAGATCATCTTTCTTTGAGTACGATAAGTAATTTCATTAGGTAATTTTGAAAATTCAAGTAGCAGATCGTTTGGAATTTTTTTTCACAAAGATAGATGGACTGTATTTCTGCCTGTGCTAGTTCTGATCTCATAATACCTCAGAATATTCATGGCAGAACTTTATGATTTTGAAATTATATTAGTAACCTTATATTAGCCTGTGACCAATATGGTTAATTTCAAACTTTTATTTATTGGAATTAATAAATCTTTTGTTCAAAAATTTTTAAAAATCTTTTGCATGTAAGGTGGAAACTTGCTAGTGTGGTTTTTTATAGAATTCTACTCTTCATTTTATTAGGTCAATTAATGTATTCTAGGTTATTATTATATGGGAGCATATTTGCTTAATTTCTAGTTCAGTGTAGAAATAAAAATGTTATGAATTCTTGTATCATTACATATTTTAATGTCCTATCATAAAAATATTTTGTGCACCCTACTGTTGCTCAAGAAAAAAATTCTTCTAAAAAGGGAAAAAATATTAAGAATAAGGATACTATTGCTAATTAATTCACTGTATGATATTTTAATAATGAAATAATAGCATAAGATCTAAACAAACAAGTGTATTGTGCCACTTTGACAAATGTAATACTTTGCCTTCACAATTACCCTCTGATTTCGCCACCAGGAATGAGAGAACCACTGGGATCCCAACTACAATTAGAGCAGGGTGCCAGCCCTTAGTGAGTGTAAAATGAGATGATTCTGTGGTAAAAAACACCAATGCTGATCTTCAGAGATCTATTGGTGCTTCTTAGATCCTTTGTCTTAAGTAGCTGACCCATCTTTGGGATAGATATCCTGACTTCATTTTGGTTTCTTGGAAAGGTGTCTTTGCTGAGTATGGGTGTTGCTGGAAAATGCAAGAAACTTGCTTAGCTTATCTACCTGGAATGTTGCAATGTCCTTTCACAACAGGAGAAAGGCAAATATACATTAAAAAAAAAGGATTGAAAATAATCTGATGAGAAAAGCGGAGAAAAAAAGTAAGGCGCTTCTCAATAATTGTTTATCTACATGCTGACATCTGACAGTTCTCAGTGGTTAATGTGAAGCAGATATTTTCATTTCACTGAGGGAGAGGGAAAGTGATCTCAATTTACTTTGCAGTTATTTCAGGATACCTTGAGGTAAGAATGTGCCCGAGGATAGGTAGAGCAAAGCAGTTGGTGTCTGGTAACTTATTACACAAGGGTAAATCAGCCATTTGCTGGAGCTCAGTTTTTAAAATCTATCACGCTGTTCAAATCCTGCCTTGTTATATTTGCTGGTTTTTCAAATAGATTTGGGCAGCCATGCTTTGGTTCGCAATTAAACAGACAATTTCTTTAGGCATTTTTTTCTGCTTCACTGAAGTAAAAAAAAATGGTTTATATCCATTTATTACATTCACTGGAAGTTTCATTACTCTGAATATTCAAATCTCATGGAATGAGAATTGCAGCTTGGAAGAAATCCAAAGTTCTCATTGTTAATGGTGTTTCAAAGAATAATATTCTGAATTATCTGATAAAGGTTACACTTTATTAGATTTATTGATAGCTTTCCCCATGGGTTGGGCATAGAGTTGAATTGTTAAATGAAAAGAGTAAATGTTTACTTCTCTAAAGAAGTTGCTTATATTCTATTTTCTGTATGACACAGTTCTTGGCCTTGGCCTTCTAAATCTTGATTAATCCCAATTTTGTCTTGTAGCTTGTGGTTAGTTCCTAATGATTGAAGCTGACATAGCTGCCACATTCTTGTTTTATATAATAGAGAAATGTTTTGTCCGGCTTACACTTTTTTGAGGGATGGGAAAGAAACCCCTGATTATGCTGGCTTCCAGGACCTCTATATAAAGCACTTTTTATTACTTTGTTGTTGCCCATTCTGTTAAATTCCTGATACTCAGGTCTTAGACTGGTGTAGTTCATTGCCCATGGGCAGCTCGTAGTATGAAACAGCACCATGATGGCCCATCCTTCCTTCTGCCAGACTGACATTCCAACTCCTGAACAGGCTGTGGTCCATTGATCACTGTGGTCACCACACCCCATCAGGCAGTCATTGTGTCCTGGTGTCCTGGTGCATGTGCTAGGACAATTACTTATGGAGAGTAACCTTAAATTCACACACAAAGGACATGGCAGGCAGCTTTTAGGGAGCAGCCATTTAAGGTGGTGGTACCTGTGTGATCATAGTGCTGATTGTGTTCTGCTTTTACATCCTCACGTGACAAAAAGCTCTAATTCATCCTGACTCTCCTAATCAGAATGTTTTAGCCATTTTTATTTCTGTTGTGCTTGGTCACGGTTGGAAAATGAATGTATGCTTCAGCACATCTCTTTTGAAGCACATCTTGTTTTGAAGAAGAATACTGTCTAAAGATGCAATATTAAGATGGTTTTCCTGTCCATTATGGGTTATCTAGAAGAGTTAATATAACTTAGGATTTTTTTTTAACTTTAAATTTTGCAGAATAATTCTGTAAACACTTCTATTCATTGGAGCAAAGAAGTGTTCTGAAGAAACCAAAATGACCACAGAAAGAAGCAAAAAAGAAAGAAAGACTAAGAAACAAACCCGAATAAATAGCTGCAGGTTACAGATTTAGCCTCACTCTACAGGGATGTATTTCTTGGTTGTATTTATTTGTATTTCAGTGCTGCTTGAGAGTTCCTATTGCCTCTCTCTCTGTGGTTCCCATCCTGAAAAAAAATTGCTTTCCAAGCAGCCAACACAGGCAGGGTGAGGAAGGAAGGGTAATCCCTATTTTCCAGTTGGAAAGAGGCAGAGATGGAGTCTGACTGTTCTCAGCTCACACAGGATGTCTCTGAGAGAGCCAGAAATTGAACCCAGATATGTTGCTTGAGTCCTACTCATTTTCAAGACAGTCTTTTCTCAAAACAGCAGAAAATGCATTTATTTGATATACTCACCTGAATGCTTTTCCTGTGGATACTATTTGGAACATCTGGGGTTTTTAAATTTTAAATTCATCTTTTTTCCTTGCTTTTCATTTCATAGTTAGCACTAATATTTAATGTGAGATGCAATGGAATTTACAGCTTCACAGTGTGAAGGATTGAATTAGAATAAATTTTAATAATAGTTTGAACATAATTAAACTATTTTTTCAAAGAGATTACATTTTTAGATAATCTTTATTGTCATTGCTATGTAAAAGTCTTAAATGTGTTTCCATCTCTTTTTCACAAATTGATGCATATGCAAAAATAGATGATATTTCAGATGTCCTTAAAAGGAAAAATATTTCCCCCCTAATTTATAAAAAGCAGATAATGGCTTAGAGTATAGGTTTTAATTACTTTCTTTTTAAAGTATTCAGAAGTTGATAATTTTTGATTTACCATGCAAATCTTGAAATTGGTGTGTCTGATCCTGGTGATATGTGTTGGATCTTCCCATGATCTCGTCTGGGAGAGAAGTTGTTTGTTTCTGTATTGGGGAATTTCTTCAGCAATGTAGCTGTAAAGCCAGTTTTGCTTACACTGATTTAAATTTCTCCTAAAATCTGTTTTTACAAGTACACAGGAAAAAAACTACCTAAGTACCACCCACTTGAATAACTCTAGATATTTGAGAATCACAACAATTTACCCTGTAACTGGAAAAATTATCTCAGGCAGCCATGGAAAGCTAAAAACTTTGGACTATGTCAGTTTTTAATATCTGCAGGCTGTTTCTGAGGTACTGAGTGCTCCTGGACACAGATGTATCAGCCTTTGACATCATTGTGGCAGCTTGGCTTTGTTAACAGGTCAAAATTCATTCACTATGTAGAATGAATTTAAACAATCTGCTGAATTCTTAATATGAGGACTGGATTTACTGGGTTTTTTTTCTGTATTTTACTCAAGTTGCAAGCTGGTGTAATATTGTCTGTGGCTGTAGGCAACAGCAATAAAAACTGACCTAAAAGTTAATTTTGTACTAAAACATCTAAGGAGAGTTGCAGGTGGAAGACAGGTTTGGCACAGTGTTTAGGAGCTCATCTGTAGCCTTGGCTTTAGACTTACTGTTCTAATTTTTGGAGCTCTCTGGAGGATCCACCTGGACTGTCTCCAGGTGGAACAAGTAGAACCACTTTGAAGAGAAGGTGAATGAGCATCAACTGACAAATTGGTGTCATCACAAGTAGTACTGGCAGAAAGATCTTGCAGATTTACATCCTGCAGTCTTTTATCTTGAACTGAAGCCTTAGGAAACAATTGGACTGGCTGGCAAACGATCCCTGTTTGTGAGTGTGATTCTTAAACAAGCCCAGTTTATATATACCATATTCAGTGTGCCTTTGGAAAATTAATTATGATATGAAGGGCACCTTGGTATGCAACTGTCTTAGGATTCTATAGGAAAAATATTTCAGGGATTACAATTGTCCGGACATATGGAATAGTAATTGCATGCAAATACATTTTATGCTTTTTAGCTTGGCTCTGTCAGCTGCAACGGCTGGCTGTGCCTATTTAATCAAGGGATGTATTATAAAAACAGACAGACTATTAAATGAAAAAATGGGGATGAAAACAAGAGGCCTGAATACAAAGTATACTTTCTTAATAGTGACTATGGAAATTCTGTACCTAGAACAACCCTGGATTTTTTAGTAGTGATCATACTGATTTAGTATTTATTCACGGGTTATATGGATTTATATATTTTATATATTTATACTTTATATATTAATTGCTGCCTTTTTTTCTCTGTCCAATAGTCTCTGAATATACTGTGAGCTGCATGAGAAGTGGCTAAAAAAGGAGCTCGTAATTGTGTACTCGCAGCATACTTATGTTCAGCTCTTAGTTATGAGACCAAGGTGTTTTGTTTTTTTTTATTTTGGTTTCGTTTGGTTTTGTTTCGGTGTTTTTTGTTTTTTTNTTTTTTTTTTTTGTGGGTTGCCCGAGTTCCTTCGCTTCTGAGGTCCAGTCCTGACTAGCTGTGGACCTCAGTGAAGAAACTGGGCTAGGACGAGAACAAAAGACAAAAGACGCTCTGACTCCTCGTGGGAAACAATCCCACAGGTTTGTGTAGGACTGACACCTTAGAATCCAGCAGGAGAAGGAGGGAGGGACCCTTCGTCCTAGGGGTTTTAAGCCCTAAGGGGGAGGGGGAATGAAGGGGGGTCTGGTGACTAGTGGGGGCAGACCCTGGGGAAGGGGAGATAAAGGGGGCATCAGGTAAAGGAAGGCGCAAAGATACATGGGAATGTGTAATTAAGGAACAGCCAGTGCAAAAAATGAACTATCTACTTAGTGCACAATTCAACAGTGTTTTTTTTGTTTGGTTTTTTTTTTTTTTGTGAACTTCAAAGTTTCCTTGAAGGTTAAGCCTTGAAATTTTGCTAGCTTTAATTCTGATGTAGCCTTGCTGTTCACTGTGTCAAAATGTTTCTCAGATCACTTGGCTAACCATTGCTGCCGCCTTGGTGAGGACCAATGAAACCACAGAAACACTGCAACCAGCACAAATCTGGTTATCTCTTTTTATCTGATAATTAAAATGGACTCTTTAGTTCAACAGAAAACCCATGCACAAAGGACATCGATTTGTTTTGATAGGCTTATTGAAAGACAAAGGAGTTTTTGAATTGCTAGTAACTAAGGAATGAGAATGATGAATAAAATCCTGTGAAGTGCTTCATAAAGCTAAGTTGTGTGGTAGTCCATGGTTGAAATTCAACATCTATTCATCTTTGTTTATTTTTCATCTAATCTAAACCATTTTCATTATTTTCACTTCCACTATGTCTGAAAGGGTAGGTGTGGTTCCTAAAGCACCTTGTTCAGTGCACAGCATGAGCAGCACTGAGCCGGACTTAATAATTAATTAAACTGTTTAATTTAATAATTAATTAATCTGTTTCCAGTCAAACAAGCTCAAAACTGTTTGCATCAAATATCAGGGATCCCACAGCATTTTTTATTATTGTGCTTGTAAAGTGAATGGATGCATTCAGTAATGGGGGAAGTGCCCTTTGTGATTGAAAATGTTATTTTTTCTTTCTTGTTACTAGGTTTGCAGATAATAACCTTAACATTTTAGGTGTGACAAGAACAATTGAATTACTAACATGAAATAGGCTTATTTTGTATTTGGATTTATTATGAAAGCATGAGTAAAGAGCTTATCCAACAATAGGAAACCTGCAGTTCTTTGAAACTCAGATCTAGTCCAAGAAACTAGAGTATGAAAAAACTGTGCGAACGATTTTTGAACTGGGCTTTGTTCACATGTCAACACATTTTATCTTTAATACTCTTAAAGCAAAAGAAAATTTCTGTGAATATCTCTGGCACTTGGCAGTGGAACAAGCTTAAAATGTAACTGACAAACCATAGAACAGAACTAGTTCCTTCCTGAAAATTGTTCTTTTCTGTCACTTAAATATTATTTTGTGGACAAGAGATTTAGAAATTATTCTTGGAGAACTTAGGTATTCTTTTGATTTGCAGAGGAAAGAGACTTCAAGGAGATAAGCCCTTCTGAGCATAAAAATCCACACTTCCTTGATATGTCAAGTATATATATAAACTTGCCATATAGTTTAGTGTTAAAAATGAAGAAGAGTCATAGCTTGACCCTGATGTCTAATGTGTCACCTTATCTGTAAGAGATGTGTCCCCAAGCAAAGTAAATAACATTCTGAACTGTGACCAAACCACGAGATAAATTAATAGACCATATATTTTGGACTGTCCTCTATGGCCTCTAAGCCTTCTACATAAGTCAGGACAAAATCTGACATTTATCATTGACTGTCTCCAAAATTAACTTTGATAATAGAGTTTCCTCTGTTTTCTGTCCAAAAATGTTACAGAGTCTGGAGTATACAAAAATCTGCGCCAAAGAAAGAATTCCAGCTGTCAATAATAGTATTGTTTTATATAAGGAGGTTTTTTATTAGGATTTGGTGTCCCTGACAACAGACCTTTGGATTAATGGGAAGGTAAAATTCCTAGCGTTGACACAATACTTGTTTTTTACATTAATGATATTTAAAGTTTATGTAATTCTTGAGATAATTGTATCAACTATTTAATAATAAATAACTGTGCTGCTTTACTGAGAAATATAATATGAAGCATTGCTTATGCAGGGAAGAGCAGGAATATTGTACAAGAAAGAATGGAGTAACTTTTAGGACTGGAGCACTTGGGTGAAATTTGTTTTTAAAGATGAGGAAATATCTGATTCCAGTGATGTGTTTTCCCTTTGATGTGAAGACAAGTGAAGGGAGGTGCCTGATGGTCTTGGTTGGTGACAGTGAGCCAGCAGCGTGATTTAGCTCTCATTAAGGCAGGCATTTCTTCAGTATTATCTAGGAAGCTGTTTACAGGACAAGCAAAAGTACTGATGCCTTTGCAAAAGGCAGTGCTAAACTTTGGAGTCCCAGGTGCAAAAATGAACACGTCTGGAGGGAAGGGCTTGTCCTCCCCAAGGAAATGGGGCAAGTACAGCTAATTTTTCCAGGAGATGACACTTGAAGAGTTTGTTGATGTATTCTATAAATGCATTATGGATGTAAAATTCAACATAGAAAAGTGAAGACGTTTCAACTGAAAGTCAGCGATGACATAAGAAACTACAAAATAGCTGTAGGTAAATTCAAGATAGAAATTGAAGGCATGCAAGCCTCAGATGGCATTTTTCCTTACACCACACAGCTTAGTCTTGTCCTCTGCTGTTAGAAATGCTGCTTCAAAAGCAGGCCCAGTTTTGCCCCTGCTTTCTAACTCCTGTTAGAAAGCTTTCAGCACCCAAATGAATTGGATTCTGAAACTGCTGTTCACAAAATGAAGTGTAGATAAAAGGCCCAGCTCTTTCACAGAGGAAGTTGTGTCCACAAATAAGATTATGTGATGTGGTTAGCTCTGACCACAGAGAGCCGCTTCGTAACCTGCTGATCTGTACAAGTGCTGTGCCCTTTCCTATTCCTGCTACTCCCTTAAATTCCAACATATCTGATGTTTTCCCTGAATAGGTTACTCTTTTATGTCTGTTTTTGAAAAATCCTGATAATGAATGGTGGCCACGTTCCTTTTTTCTGTTTATCTCTGTTTGAATGTGGCAACAGTGAATTAGCATAAATGGTCTGAGGAAAGTAGTTAATATAGATTAATTTGTATTCTTCTTTAATCCTTTGAATTTACTTCCTTGAAGATACATCAAAGATGAGTTTGGTTCATAAATGTGTTCAGAAGATGAATGCAGTAGGGGGGAAGAATCCTGTTTTATGGTATTTTTGAAACTCGGCAATAAATCCTTTACCATCAGTAATTGACCTATATGATATGTTTTTTCCAGTTTGTTTCAGATCCTTGTGCCAGCAACCCCTGTCACCATGGTAACTGCAGCACCAGCAGGGATGGCTACCTCTGTCTCTGCAGTGAAGGCTTTGAGGGAACAAACTGTGAACACTCGCTCCAGAGCCTGGCAGGCTGGGGACGGACAGAGGCCACCTCCCCCCGGCACAGCAGCCCCGCCTCGGCCACCCTGGAGCCTGACATCGCCCTGCCCCGCTCAAGGGCCACGGTGACATTACCCACGTGGCAGCCAAAGGCGGGACAGAGAGCTGTGGATCTCAAATGGGACGAAATAGAGGTGAGAGGATTCTGTCAAAGTGAAAATTCACTGACAAAAAGACTTTAAAAGTGTTATTTTCGAGGTGTCGTTTGTGCATGGTTTCATGTTGTCCTCATGAGAAGACTGAAGATATGATCTCTGCCCTGAGTTAATACGCTGGTAAAATTAAAACAGAAACCCATTTGATCCATGTTATGAGTAATGGACTTAGGTTGGCTAATGTGTTGTATTAGATACTTCATCGAAATGGAGAATATTGTTTCTTCTGGTCAATTGTGTGACACCATATCTCCAAACATCAAATAAATTTAGGAAATTCTAAAAGTTAAACCCATACCTTTAGTATTTTTTCTTGGTATTTGCCATTGTAATCACATTTTTCTACATGTTCCTGCATTATTAAGAAAATCTAGTTACTTGAGGATTGAAAGTGGTGTTACACAGGCCACAACTCTCAGGATGCAATGACAGTGGTGGAAACTTAAATGTTTAAATTTTAAACATTTGTTGTAACTTTTACAAACAAGTCTCTGTCAAAACTTAACAATATCTGGTAAAACTCCAGCTGGAAAGGACACAACATATGATTCTTAAGAAATGTGATCTTTGCTTTCCACTGTGTTATACTCTGCCCTATTTGTAGTGCTTAAATGTTTTGCATGGATTCAAGTATCTGCAAAAATTAAAAAAAACTATGAAACTTAACCAAGTTATTGTTAAAGTAATGATCAGTTTAGTACCAAGCGCTAGGAATAATGAAACTTGTTGCTGAAAAATATTTTAATTTCTGTAGGTGAAAAACTATAATTTTTGTACCATCCTTTTCTTATTGGCAAAGGCTTTACAATATAATTTAATTTCAGTTTATTCAGTGATAAATAGGTAAAATGTCAGTGGTATCTTTTTTTGAAATGTTTCATGAGTTTGATCCTCCTGAGGTGTTAACCATACTACATAATGAGAAAGTGAACAGGCAGGCGTTTAATTCTGGAACAAGTGTATTTTTCATCACTCTTTGCTAGCTTTTGTTGATGTTGATGTTTCCACTGTAAAATTTATTTAACCGATTTTCTGAAAGTAGAATCAGCCTATGTAAAATATATGTTTGGTGTTATGAATCTGTGATTTTAACAGAGGTATAATTAGTATTGATAGGGCTGTATTCCATTTCAGTGGGAGTGCTGTTGGGCAATGTCTGGAGCATAAAGCTTTATCTCCTGGAATTCCATCTCCCATATCTATTATTTTACAGTAGGACATATGTCAGGCACCAAGGATGAAGTTTGGAGAGAGCACTGAAGCAGAAACAAACAATGATCTGCTCTTATTACTCAGTTTAAATGCAGCCTCATCTCTGCATGGGTGGTCCATATGTCCTGATCAATTTAGGGCATGCTCTTCCCTGAACCAGATTTCCCTGGTGTGTCTTCTTCAATCTGTAGTCTGCTGTTGTCTAAGGAACATTTCTGCCTGGTTTGCATTTTAGGTGGCTTCAGTAAGAATTTCAGTCAAACAGATCATTCAGGAGTGGGTATTTCAATGGCTGAAATTCACCCTTCTGCATATCTTCTGTTACCTGAGAAATACAGATAGGTTATCAATTGCTATTGCATGACTAACACTAATATGGAAACTACTTGCTATCCTATTACAAAATTGCTTGTGTTGATATGTTTTTAATATACTGTGATGGGTCTTGTATTTTTGACAAGCTCTCCAGGGTGTCATAATGACCTTCTACCTTGTTCTTTGGAAGTCACAGGGGGAGAGATGATTATCTGAAACAAAGAGGTTTCAGTTGCTGATTCAAGACATTGTATATGATCTATATTAACTGAGGAGAGTTGATTTGCCTGAAGGTCTGTGTTCCAAAGCCTCTTTGGTGGAGATTTCAAAAGTAAAATGTGTTAATAACAAAATACCTTTCCTCATAGCTGTAAGAATGTTGCAAGACTTGATCCTCCTTCACTCTCTTAAAAGGAAGAGAATAAAGTGGCTGTAGGTTTTGTATTGCAAAAATGTACCGTTTTTATCTTTGTTGAGATTCAGAGGACAACAAATACTGATATTATGTTGTTGTTTGCTTTTTATAGATCTTCCAAGTCTGTCTGTTTTCCAAATGATTCTATATTGATACTGGAAGTGAATTAATGTTCTTTAGACCTTTTTGTCTCAGAGAGAAATTTTGCCAGACTCTTTCCAAGTGAGAGCTCTCACTGTCTTGTAAGGATGAAGTCTCCATGAAAGCTTTTCTGGGAAGTTTTGGGAACTCAAAGAGTGAACAACTGAAAGAAGTGAGCTGTCTAGGAGAGGCATGATGTGTGCCTACATCTGGACAGGTTTGCTGTATTCCTTGGACACCATGGATGCATTTAGCACTGCTTGCTGGAATGAACCGTCTCAGTGTCTGTACCAGAAGGTAACAGACAGATGTCTTTGGATACAGTTTCATTTCTTAGAGCGGTCTTCATATAAGTAATTAATCTTTTCTTGATGTGCAGATTAAGGACTAAAACCATACATCATAAGCAAGAATATTTTCTCTCAGTTGATTTTCTTTAGTGTAATATGAATTTATATTTGTGCTCATCCATTGAAAGATAATTCTTTTTCCTACTTGGAGCAACCAGTTCCCCTTGTAAAAGAGATCCAGCTAACAATCCACATTCCCCAAGTTCAATCGTCTTTTGTGTATATGAGATATTTATTAGCCAGTAATGGAGGGAAAAAGAAACCATCTCATTAATCCTATGCAATTAATGGATTTAACAAGGGTTTCAGTGTACAAAATCAACTGTAAGAATAGCAGTACCATACTCTTATATACAGCTTTTTATAATAGACTTGAAATTCTTTTCAAAGGAAATCAGTTGTATTATTCCCATTTTACAGACTGAGATGCTGAAGCACAGAGCAGTGAAGTGATTTGCCAGGTGCACAGCCAGAAATTAGAATGCTGAGCATGTGAGTCCTAGTCTAACCTTCTATTAATATTGCAATTTTGTGCTCAGATTCAAGGGTTTGGAAGTAATGATTAGAGGCTACAATAAACTTCTAATTCCCCTTGCACTGGGGACAGCATTTGTTTTATGTGTGTCCTTAGTCAGTAAATTGCAAGCCTTTAAAAGGAGTGTGGCTGAATCAGGTGTGAAATCCTGAAAGAGATTGTTCCTGCTCTGCAGCAATGGCAGAATTATTCCCTAAGCATATTCTTGAAACAGGAACCTTTAAGTCTTGACTACTTTATGTGTTGTTAAATGTTTGTGCATTTTTTTAAATCAAAGCGTGGTATGGGTGCAGAAGGAGGAACAGAACAGAATCTGAAAAAAAGCATTTTGACATTGCTAAATACACAATAGAAAGTTGATCCTTAGAAATGACATCTTAGAAAATCTTTGACCTGGAAATAGGTGAAGGTTGGAGTATATATGCTTGCCCTTCTCTTACCCTCTTTTCTTGGCATTCCCTCTTATGATTGATGTTAAAATGCTGGAATGTGTAATTTTGGTTGGAATGAGGACAGCTCTTCTAACTGTATATAATATTTGTTTTGGAAATCTATTATTTTTCTTTTGCTCTGAGAAAAAGATATTCTACAAACACATAAGGAGAATGAAGGAAGCACAGATTTTAGCAGAATATCAGCTTTCTTCTAGGATAAATCTGTAACTCCACTAACTCTCTTCTCTACAATATTAGTTTACGGAACATTTTGTTTATATACAAGCACCATTTTCATAGACAACTTGATGTAGGCATCTCTGGATAAGTGCTACTCTTTATTATTTTTATCTTCTAAATAAAACCCTGAATGTCTCTAGAAGCTCAATATGCTTAAGCAAAACTTAAGTGAAGTTCAGGCAAACCTCAGTTTATTGTGTTCCATTCCTAAATCATGTTTAATAGATAGTCATGAATAACCAGGTTTCCTGAAATCAAAGCTCTTTAAGACAGAAGTTCTAGTGAGTACAATTACATCAAGACACTGAACATCTTCTCTTCTGAATCTGTATTGGTGGGTGTGCTCAGGATTTTTGGTTAACTACTCCTTCAGGAATCATACTGTATTGAAGTCCTAGAGAGTATGAGGGAAAAAGAGGAACAAAAAGGAAAAAAAAAAGAAAAAAAAGCCTCACGTGTTTACTGCCTTTTGTTTTGGTGTAGAAATATCTATAGCTGACTTGACAGTCTTAGGTTGAAGTTTATGTCCCAGCTTACTCTCCAGTGATCTCGGCTCATACACTGCATGCAAAGATTTGACTATGTGGAATTTTTGCTCAAGGAACTTGTTTACACATGTTCAGCTTTCTTTTCAGAACAGCTCCATATATGCTGGAATAATAAATGACTATTAATTGTTCATGGAAGTAATCTTTATTGAATGACTGTCCTGTGATCTAAGCAGAGGATAGGCAGCTAAGCCTCACACAGCCACTTGCTCACTGCCCCATCCAGTGAGAGGGGGGAGAGAACTGGAAAGGTGAAAGTGGGAAAACTCATGGGGAGATGAAGAGAGTTCAAAAATTTAAAAAAGGAGAAATAGGAAACAACAAAGGAAAAACCTGAACAAAACATGTAATGCCCCAATTGCTCACCACCAAGTAACTGATGTCCAGCCAGTCTCTGAGCAACAACAGCTCTGGCCAACTTCCACCCTCCGTTTTGTTGCTGAGCATGACCTCCTGTGGTGTGGGAAGTCCCTTTGGGTTCCTTGGGATGTCCCACTGTGTTCCCTCAGCACCCCCAGCCTACTTGCTGGTAGGGCACTCTAAGAGAGAGAGAAGGCCTAGATGCTGTATGAACACTTTAGTGATAACTAAAATATCTCTGTTATCAACCCTGTGTTCATCACAATCCAAAACATAACACCATGCAAGCTATTGTGAAGAAAATTAACTCCATTCCAGCCCAAACCAGCACAGACTGAATGTCAGACTTTGTGAAGCTGACTGTGAATTTGGTGGATGGCTTGAGACAAGAGGGCAGCTTGCTAATATGATAATCTAGCTAATCTGTCATTGTGTAAGAGACCCTCCTGTGCATGCTTCTGTCTCTTGGTGTGATGTTGGCATTGATAGTCTGTGACAGAAGAACAAAGTTTTAATGATGTTATCTGGAGGATTGCTGCACACAGGAATGCGCTGCATCCTCTTGGTGCTGTGGTTGCTGACTCTCCATAGTGGCCCTGCTCAGATGAGCAAAGAAACTGACTGCAGCAGAATTGGCTGGGTAGATGTGCGGCCTTCCTTACACCAGCTTTCAATGCTACAATAACTGGTAAGCCTTCTTCATCTGATACTGCTTCTGGAGGCAGTCTGTCAGTCTCCCCCTGGTGTTCTTCAGAGAGGCACTAGAGTACTACTACTCTAAACACTTTTGCTTTTGTCTCCCACCAGTGAGATATGTTAGAAATAAACCTTGATTTTCTTTCTGTTCTGATTTTCTTTCAAGCATTGTCCCATCTAAAAAGAAACAAGTTCAGTGATGGGGAGGTTAAGCTAAGTGACACTAGATTTTTCAGAAGCAGTAGTTTTTCTGTGCTATGGGGCAAGGGTCCCGGAACTGCTTTTTTTTTCCTTTTAGATTTTTGTTCTGAGTTCAGTTTCTGTGCTAGAAATGATCCTGCTTTGTTGCTTGACATTTTGACAATAAGTAGATAGTACTAGAACCTTCTCTTATGTCTCTATTCTGTTGCCTTTTATTTTCCTACTTTTCACTTTTTATTTCTGGACAGCTGTTCAAGATCTATAGTTAGGATCTAACCTGTTTTATTTCTTTCATATACTCTTTTTCCCTTGCCTAAGGAAGAATATAACATGCCAAACATGCTTTATTTCTTTAAAAATAAGGGATACCTCTTTGCCACACTTACAGTGTCAGAAGAGAATAAATCATGCGGGCCCTATTCTGATAAAAAAGTAGTTATATGCTGAGAAAAGCCAAAATTGCACATTATGAAACTTGCTTTATTTAGCTGAAATTTAATATGAAATCTCTTGGAAAAAAACCTGAAAGAACTAGCATTTGCAAGACCATTCATTGTGCTGCATTTGTCATGAGAATTTCTGCCCTGCTGAAGAACTGAAAGGTTTTCTTTCTTAATGACCATGCCTGTTTTCTTGGGGTACTGCCCCAGAACACAGACTTGCTTTTCTCAAAAAACTTGTTTTCTCACTACTTCCATAACATGTCTTTTCAAATGTTTAAAATTTTAGTTGGGTGTTTTTTTTATTTGGGTTTTTTTTTGCTTCTGAGCACTAATCTTTGTTGTAGGATGAGTTTGTATCAATTTTTCTTATTTAGTTCAAGGATCATGTGTGTATTCATGTATTCTGTTTAATTCCAGAATAATTTGCCCCATTTTGCGCTGGCTGCAAGATCATGCAGAGTTGTCTGTCGCCCCATTAGGGGGTAAAAATGGGAAAACAGCTTTTTGAGATGAGAAACAAGAGGTTGACCAAAGAGAACATTCTCAGAACAGAAAGAAAGTACCTGAGTCACAGGTATCTGTGTGTGCCTGAGTGTGCACACAGATGCACACATAATTACTCGTGGTAATTTGGGAATATTTTCAAAAGAAGCACTCCTCTCAGTGGGGTTTAGTGAAAGCTGTGGTGTCACTGAAGTTACAATGGCAATTAACAGGAAAGACTTAATAGGCAGCTGGCTCATGGGGTGAATTTTCCCTGACAGCATCACAGTGTAGGTGAGGTTCAAGGCACCTCTGGATTTTTCTAGTTCAAACCCTTGCTCCAAGCAGGGTCAGCTAGAGCAGGTTGCTCAGGATTTTATTCAGCTGAGACTTAAATACTCAAAGCATGGAAAATCCACAAGTTACCTGGGCAACCTCCTCCACTGTTTGGAATTGTCTGTTGGTTTTCAGAAATATTTATTAATACCTTATTAATAGAGTAGTGAGGACTTTCTAAGGCGCATATGAATTTGGCCGTTCTATGTACAAACTACTTTTAAGTTTGAGGAAAGTGTGGCATATTTTGCAAGAAGTAAAGGTCTTCTGCCATTCTATGAACTTGGAGCTGAGATACAAAAGAAATGCAAACGTATCACAGAAGCAGAATGGTTGGATTTTGCAGTGTCAGGATTAGTCTGCCCGTGTTGATAAGGCCGTGTAGAATTACAAATGTCTGCTCAACTTTTCAAGAAATCTATGAAATTTCATATACAATAGCTATCTTCTGAGAACTAATTTCAGCACTGAGAGGCTGCATAGATGTCGGCTCAAAGTCTGTATGCTCCTCTTCTTAGCCTTATTGAATTAAAGTCTAGTACACTTAGAAAAGTAATAAAGGCACTCACTCATGTAAAAATATTGACTTGGGATTTATGTATGTATTTCAGCACTTGTTGAATCAAGTGTATATCTCATTATTCTGGTTTTGTAAGGCAGGGGAGTATCTGTCTAATTCATGCTATTTAATTTCTTCAGAAAAGTTGTAATGTGGAAGAACAGTCTGTTGCTCTCTTAGGTACCAGCCCTGATTTTCTTTGCAATTGATTTTCTTGCAATCTCTTCTATACCACTGCCATGGCCTGGTAAAGAAATATAACAAAATCATGCTGTCTTGTTAAAGCCCAGGTAAAGATGGTAGGAGTAAGAACTCTCGAGATTTCACTCTTGCTTTCTAAATGATGCTGCTCTTTCACCTATGTAAAGTCTAAAAGCATTTGAGGCAGAAATATAATTTTTATATATTATGTTATCTTTTAAGAAAAGTATAACATGATTTAAATGCAAAATTATGGAACATTTATGTAAAGAGGAGTTTTATATTTACTGTCAACAATTTGATATTTAACAATTTAAAACTCTAAATAAAGTATTGAATAACAGTCCTGGATGTATTCTCTGTTGTCACAGGAGCTTATCTTTGTAATCAGCTCCTAAACATACTTTAGACTCTGGAAGGTGCATGAAGGTTTTGTTTTCTTTGGTGACTATTTTTAAAGTAGCTGCATCATTTGTGTAAATGTTTATAAGTCTGTTCCCCAAGAACCTTCTCACTGTCCTGATGTTTCTCTATTATTAAATATTTCAGGAGAAGTGTTGGATGTCATTGCACTTATGCTGTTTTCTTTTGATTGTCTTTAAATTACATTAGATACCTACTCTTTTTGTGGTTTTAAGTTTAGACTAGGAATGATCTTTATTTTGTCCTCTGAAAATCATTGAAGTATGTTTCTCAGTTACTTCAGTTTTAAATATCTCCAACCATTCTAGCAGCCTTTTTTTTGAGAGTGAAAATTACAGATTGCTTTCATTTTCTGAGTGTCCTTTATTGTTGTAATATGTTGGTTGTCTTTGCCCTCGTTCCTCAGTAGTTCAGTTTTGCAGCACTCTGTTAAGACATGAAAGAGACACACTTAAAAATCTTTATAAAAATTTCTCACAGCTGTGAAAAAACTGCAATTTGTTTCTTAATTCAGGTGTCAAGGCTCTGATTTTTTTGTCTCCACAGTACTTGTCAGAAATAGGACACTGCTGGGACCATTTTTTTCCTTATGGGAGTTTCTGCTTCCTATGTCTTTTGTCTGATCCAAATATCAGGGTTGTTAATATATAAAAAATTTCAAATTTCAGCTGTTGTAAAATCCTGGGTTTAGCTCCTACTGGTTTAGATGGTTATTTTACGAGATTCTTAGAGCAGGAAGACAGGGCCAATTATGAATGGAGTTCCTAGAGAAACGCATTGAATGCTAAAGGTCTCTTAATAGAAGAGTCATGTGTTTTGCCTTCATTCTTCTAATTATCATTGCAATATTTCCAATGAGTGCTTTTCCTGCTGAGTAATCCTAAATTCTGATGTGTTTGCAAAGTAAAGTATTTATTTGTTTGGCATTTTTTTTTCATTTTGTGAAGGTCAGATCTTAGGTCTTGTTCTGCAGCAAATTCTTTCAGCTCTTGCTTCTATGATTTTCTTATTCTAGTTGCAAAGAAATCAATACTTTAAAAACTTTGATATTAAACAGTAAGGTAAATGAAATGCTTAAATTACAATTTCCCCCGTATGTTCCAAGGTAATAGATGCATGAAATTGTAAAACTAGAGAAATACTATAAAAACGAGTATATTTCAGATGTAGTATAAGACTGTATGAGAATAGAGGTACTTATTTCTTTTTTCCCTTTGTTCCAGTAGGCATGCAGATTCTCAAAGAAAAAAAAGTTTAAATATTGGCAAATACAAAAGGAAGAGTGTTAGCCAAACTAAGTTTAGATGCATTGCACTTTGCCTGTTAGGTCCATACTTTTGACTTCTGAGATTTAAAAATTGTCATGGATATATTATCATTTTTCGAAACTCGTTTGACCAAATACAATAAAGTAGTATCTCACTTTATTTTCATGAACTATATATATTCATATTATATACACCAGGGAATTCAATAATGAATTGAGTAATCTAGACACTGGGAAATCATTCCCTTGGGAAATGTGAATACTGAGTATTTGTCTTGCCTGAGACAAGATAAGCTCCGAATGTCCTAAAAATTATTACTTGCATCATATTCTGTATTTCTTTTGTTCATGTATTTACATGTGTTTCATTACATTTGTGTAATATTTAAAATGTGAATTTGAATTGTATTTAAATTTACAATTTTTATTCTGGCTTTTGCATTGATGTAAGATTAATTCATGGAAGTGTGTCAGGTTGCATTTTTGCATTTTCAGTAAGGTTTATAGAAAAAGTTTGCAAACATTCTCAATGGCTGAAAGAATAGCATTGCAAGCTGCCTGGAAATTTGAAGATTAAACTGATTTGTTGTTCTTTTTTTCCAGTGTGACATTTCATAAGCAAGTTGATGAAGATACATGAAAAGTTACTTAAAACTTCTGATGATATTAAGTAATAGACTCAATTATGCCACATAAAATATTACTTATTTGAAATAAAAATACCCTTGGAAACACTAATAATCTTTAAACTGTTTTTAGGAAATTACTACTTCTGAATATCTGAATAATTAAGGAGTCTCAGTGATTCCTGTGTTGAATGACACCTTGTCTGATGTCTGGATCTAGTTAATGTAGTAACTGATTTCTATGCCCAGTCTGTCACTACATTTGGCAAACTCATCCTTTTGCTTTCACTGTGACCATAATTTTTTTCCATCTGAAAGCACTGTTTTGTCAAGCATTTTTTACTTGGAAAGAATAGTAATTGGCAAGTGGGAGAGTGTTTTTTAAAGGAAACCTGTGTTTGGAAAAAAACATATTTCAATATAGCAGAAAGGGAATTACTGTATTTGTTACTACAAATCCTTCAGTATTGCATGAATTAATGATGCACTATTTCTTGGATGCAGCAAATGTTAGAGAATTATTTGTTATTCTAAAAGACCAGAAAACTATTAATCTTTTTCTAAATATGTTCACTTTTAAAGGAAGACGCCTTTAGAAGTTCACGCTTTTGTTCAGGAATTTTTTGTTAAAACAAAACCCGAAAGGATAGTAATGTGAATTTCCAGCACCTTTGTTGGCAGCATAAAGGTTTCAGTGAATGTTCCTGAGGACTTTTAGAGGATGACTGCTGGACTATTGGTGTAATTTGTAAAAAAAGTCTTTCATGTTTTCTTCAGTCAGATTTTATGGTTTATTGTTAAATAAACCTATTTTTATTTTCAGATAACCCCAGATGTGGCTTGTGGAAATGCCAGTTCCAATACTTCTGCTGGAGGCCGGCTTATCTCCTTTGAAGTTCCACAGAATACATCGATAAAGTGAGAATATTCTTCTATGTGATGAAATAAAAAAACACTTTTATTTTCATTTGACTGGATATTTTAGACAACAGTTTTTCAGATAGCCAGATTTGTCAAATGACTAAAAGACTATGAGAGGATTCAGACAGACTTCAAGCATGTAGCAGAGCCATGACAGCTCTTTGCTTGGCATAATTTCTCCCACATATTTAATGTTTTAAAAGATGTAAGCATGTAAGCTGTCTCTGGGCTAGCATAATGCTTTAGAAATTAGGGCAGATGTGTTAAAGATGGCAGTTGGAGAAGATGTGACATTTCCTTCCTACTTTGTGCAATGAACACTTTTCCCCCCTTTAATTTCAAGATGAACTTGCTCATATAAAGTGTTATTGTTGACTATATAAGTGCATGTATATTGTGCATTGATATTTGATTTCTGGGTTATTGCTTTGGGTGTCATCATTAGCTGTGAAATATTTGTGTGTCCTAAAAAACATGTTTCTCAAAAAAATTGAATTTATTCTGTTATTCATTTTTCAAAATCATGCTTTTTGGATCAAATACTTGTTTAGTTACATTTAATTAACAGAACCTGACTTCCTAGAAAGATCTGATTCTGTCAGCTGGGATGAAGCATTTTCTTATTGGAAATGTTATTAAAAAAAAAATCTGCCAACGTAGTTCTCTGGCTCACAGCTTTGCTGCAATTTTAGACTTACATTTCCCCAAAATAGCCTACTTTTCTCATACTGTCATCTTATCTTTCAGAATCCCATGTTTCTGTTAGAACAGGCCATGCTCACAGGAAAAAACAAAGTGATGCAAGCAGACAAGCTGCAGACAGTTTGGAGCACTAACTGTTAAACGTGGGGGCCGTCCCACCCTTCCCACCGGCTTTGAATTGTGCTCATTCATGAGCCTTAAGCCGAAGGCAGGGAGATCTGGGAGTGTGGGTGCCCTGGCTGGCTGGAGTCTGAAAGCAAACAAGTGTCTTTTCTTGGAATTAGGAAAAAGCCGGCATTTGTGGATTCTAAAGTTCTCTTTAAGAGCCTCGGTGGAGAAACCCTGTTTTAAAGGAGGTTGCGGAGTACACAGTCAGTTTTGATAATTTACATATTTAGTAGAGTTTTTTACCTGGGTAGATTAGTGCAAGTCAAGACCGGTTTTTATTTCATTTCACTTACCATCTTAAAGGCCTAAGTAACTTAGCCGATTCAATGGCTATCTGAAAGGAAAATAATTTCAGTTTAATAAGTTGATTTTTTTTAATTGTCATATGAGATGTAAACTGTGAAACTAGTTGCTGTCCTGTTCCAAAGGTGAGACAGTCAGCTTTAGGAGTAACAATTGGGGTTGTTCTTAAAGGGGGTGCCAATACTGTAAAACATTTGCTTCTTTTGATGCCTAGTTGCAACATTTTTTCAACTTCTGTCTCACATGATTACAAAAATTTGCTTTTCTTGTTTTGAAATCAAATAACAAGTGACCAGGGATAAATTGCCTTGTGTTTTTAGCAGGATTGAAACAATTTCAGTACAGGAAATTGTGGAACAGAGCTTCATCTCTAGGTATTTGAAGGTCTGTTTTCAGCAGGAGGGAATGATCATTTTTTAGCAGTTGGATGCAGTTGTGTTTGTGTTTTTAGAGGATTGTTCAAACTCATAGGAATTTCCTTCACAGGAAATTAATGCAAATACTTGGGACCTTACCAAAAATATGACAGATTTTTATTGTTTCTATATGGAGGTGAGTAGGGAAAAAGAGTGCCCTGGGAGTAGCAAGACTGGCATAATGTAGCTCCCTAATGGGGCCGACAGCGTGGATGCAGTAGTAGACTTCATATCCAACCTGTCAATATCCAGGAAGGCACCGTGGGCTCAGTGACCTTGGGAGCATTATGTGACTCATTTGATTTACGAGAATAAACTGTCCTGGATCTTCGATCTGGTGTGTCAAACAAACGAGGATTTCTACCAGGATCTGTCTCCTGGTATTGAGGGAACATTGAATGTTCTTCAGTAAACAACAGGGCTGGATGTACTTCAGCTGCAGAAAATGATGGCACTATAGGATGGAGGTACTACTCAAAAAGGCAGAAATACAAAGACTGAATAAGGATGCTTTATAAGGATATACTTTACTACTATGTGGTCTTTATCTAAAACTTTCCTTAGGGATTAAGATGGTGACCTTCAAGTATTGGAAATTGGGACTCTGTATGATTTAATCTGCTATTACATAAACTATTATGCAAATCTTACAACTGAAGCGTTTTTAAGTTTTGTGGACGTGCTAAAGACATTCAGGATTTTTCGTAATTCCATACTTGCTAGATTTTAGTTTCCCATCTTTGTTAAGGTTCAGTTCTACAGTGATGTACTTCCTCATTACATTGTTTTCCCTTAGTGCAACTGTTCTCATAATTTCTTTTCTTAGAATAAGGCAAGATGCTACTGCTTCTCTCATCCTGCTGTGGAAAGTCACAAGCACTGGATTTAAACAGTGTTCACTTATTGATGGCAGAAGTGTCACTCTTCTCCAGGCACTGGGTGGACTTGTTCTTCCTGAAGAAATGCTTGCATTAGGAAACAACTACTTTATTGGTGAGTAACATGCTGACTTTCTGTCCATCACCTCTAGGTGACAGCTGATGATTTACTCAGCATTTAGAAGAACAAAGGACTAATTCCTTTAAGTGCTGAAAGATCCTGAAGGGATATTGGGACCATGTTTCAGACGTTGGTTCATTCAAACCAGACAAGAGCTACACTAAATTCTTACACAGTTTGCACCATTCACTTTAAAATCTACAGCTCATTTTTGTCTGATGCTTTAAGATGATGCAAGTTATTTTATATGTTCTATTTTAATAAGCCTTTGGCAGATGCTGCAGAATATAATTGAATGCTTGAGATGTTTCTTTGTCAGATATTGTGTCATGGGATGCTTTGTGAAGAAGCTTAAGCTTGTAGAAAGGAAATTTAAAAAAAAATTATTACAAGATCAGATTTCCTATTATATTTTAACAGCGTTTAATTGCACTACTTTTTTATCTTCTGGTGTTGTCTCGGTGAATATGGAACCTTAGAAACATACTATTTGTTTCACTCAGCAATTAAATGTTAAGCATCTTTGTGGAAGGAGTATAATGAAAATAGCCTGATACATTATTTTTAAGGGTATGGGAAATAACACAGATTTAATGCTATATTTATGCATAGACACAATAGACTTAATTAAATTGAGATTTCTGGGCACATGTTTTATTATACCAATGGCATGAAACCAAAGTCATTGTAATAACAACACTTATTGTTATCTGCTTGAAATGCTGTATATTTTTACAGGAACTATAAGCTGCCACAGTTGTTATTTGAAAACTTACCATGCTAATAAATGTAAAATTAAGTACATTCTGATGTAGAAACACTGGGAAAAGTTCCAAGTGTGTAGCTAATACAGAAAATCCCCAAATGCAGGAGGTAGTACCTTGTTCTCTCCTTTTTCAGCTATCACTTTTCAAAGGTACTGCTCGAAGGATGTTAGTTGAATAATTTAATTCTTATCACCAGTGGTTTCTTTTAGTGATGTTTATTTCCTTCAAATAATTTTCCACTTTCTTTCTTTTAATATTATTATTCCTTCTAAGATACTTAATTTTAGGCTTTTTTTTCCCTTTTAATCTTGTTTTGCATTTAATTTGTCAGAGTTAAAGCCATCCTCTCATGTCTCTGGAATAAATTTTTGCATTTGCTTTTTGGTAGTTAATGTATGATAAAAATATCCTGAAGACAGGATAATTGGTAGCTTTTATGCAGTAGGAAATTGCCTCGAGGCACAGCTTGGTCTGAGCTCTGAAGCAGAGGGCCCAAGTTGCTCTGTGAAGGCTCCACTTGACTGTACAAGCCATGCAGCACAGGTTATTAATTTAGATAACTAAAATATGTATTGTGTTACTCTTTCATAGTTTGTCTTGTCCTACTCATCTCTGTAGCTGAATTTTTGTCACTGGGATTCTTACTTTGAATATTTTATTGTGTGTTGGGTAACATGAGGTGAAAATGTGCCTTTTCCTAGATGAATATTGCACAAGTTTGAGTTCATAAAAATGGTTTATTTCATGCAGTACAAGTATTCTGAGACCTCTTGCTTTACTTCCATGTGGTTTTCAATATTATCTTTGGTCTTTATTTTTAATGTTCTGATAGTGAAATTCATTGTAAAATTTTCCAGATGTTGAAATTAAGGCATGATTTTTTTAGTTTAAGAAAGAGCCTCTGAATTTCCTTCTCAGTTGTATGGATATATTCTGCTTACTTCCCATCATCAGTTTTTGTCCAATGAAGTGTAAGTCTTGGGTGTAAAACTTGAAAGGTAACTTAGTTATTTGGTGTGAAAATGAATTTTATATTCACTCAACTGAAATCCATAATTCTGCCAAGGCTTATAGAAAAATAATTTGATCTTTACTTCAGATTTGATCCAGATGTGTGGAAGAGGTCTGTCAATTTGACGTGCCTCACAAGTTTTTAATCATTTAGCTTTCAATAAGTCACTTGAATAAAGTTTTTCCTATAGACAAATTTTCATGATTCTTGATAGACATGAGAAGTTTATTTTAAGGTACAATAAGTTAAAGTGGCTGGTTTTATATAAGAAACCCAATAAAAGCCAGTGCTTTTATTGATGATATTTAAGCTAGGATGATATGAGAGGGCCACAAAATGCTGTAGGCCTCTGTAAACAGTCACACGGTAAGGCTGTGGACCATGGCAGTTGATACATTTCCTGTATATGATTTCCTCCTCCTTCCTCCACTCTTTTTCTATTTATTCAAATGTGATTTTAAAGGTTTCTTCTCTTAATTGGTAAATTTTGAATAAGGGCATTTTTTTAATCTTGTAAAAGATTTCTAATTAGAACTGTAAAAGAAAATGAGGAAGATCTGAGTGGGTTTTTTTGGTTTGAGTTTTTTTGTGTGCGCGTCTCTTTTTGATCTCCATCCTTTTTGAGTCATTTCTCACCGTGTTCCTTCCAAGTTTTGTTACTCAGCAAGGTACTATAATTGCCTCTTGCAAATCTTTCCGAATAAGTTATTTATGCCAAAGATAAAACATTTAGGGAAATATTTTTTTTTTGTCTTACCTTGTGGTGACACAAGTTTAAAGTTGTTTGTACAAGATTGAAAAGGCTCAGAAGTCAGCAGTAATGTGCTGATTTGCTGATCATGTGGTTCGGGGCACAGTGTTTAGAGGTTGGGAAGAATGCTGTTTCTGAGGTCTAAAAATAGAGCCTGTCAGCACAGAGCTGTTCACCCCAGAGACAGTACCTGCACTGTGTGAGAATGAAGGGGAGAGTGTAGCACAACTCACCCAAAAAGAGCACTCTGTGTTCTGTAATGGGGTTTAGAAAATGGCTGCTGCATCTGCAAACAGTCTCTTGCAGTGTAGGGACAGAGTGATAGTGCTGTGATTATGCAGCATGATTAAGTGGTTTAATTACAGCATTTACCCGGCCGTGGCCAGCAGAAGACTGGCTTGGACATTCCGTAGCACATTCCTTTCATGCTCTGCTCAGAGGATTTTTAAAGAGTTTCTCTGTAAGATTTGCTATTACTCATGTGCCAGTCTTCTAGATAATTTGCTATATTTTATTAGAGTGTACTTATTAGCCAGTGGGGAAGAAACCCCAATATGGTTCAGGCTTTGAAGTGAGAAAGTGAATTGTGTGAATTAGGAGTAGAATGAAGCAGATGGGCCATGCCAAGGTGCTGGTGGCTTTCAATGCCAGGTTACTGCTAGACAGAGGTGGTCACCAGGTGGTTGGTCTGCAGGACAAGCCGGGTGGGTGTTCTTCTCTGCTCACTGTTTGGAGCAACAATGTTTCTTCTGAAACCAAGGTTTAAATAAAAGTCATTTGATAGAGGGCATTTCTGAACAGGAAATGTTTTCAATATCAATTCTGTGGAGTGCTATGGTTGGGCATCAAGATTGGCCAAAGAAATAGTGAGAAAGGGAAGCAGGAGGGATTTAATAGTGTCTTTGAATAAAAGATGAAAATTAATGGTGCAGCATTAAAAACACTGTTGAAGTAAAAGGCAGGCTTTCCATTAATTAGACTTATAGATTTGTACTCCTTGTCCCAATGTTCTTTGAAATTAATGAGTGATTCTTACATAAACTATTTAGGATATTTATAAAATGTCTCATCATTATTTGTTTTATTTCTGGATCTTCATATATTCATGCTTGCAGAAATGGTACTAGACTAACATTTGAAAATGAGTTAACTGCAAAACTTTACATTATTAGAGTCACACACCTATTCTTCATTGCAATATATATCGAGAAATTGAAATCAGATGAAATACACTTTACAAGCCTGCAAAAATGAGATAAGAATTCCCTGATGCACCGTCAGTTGGTGGAGGAATGTTTCAGAAGTTCTCATGAATGCTAATGGGTTACAGCAAAGGATCTCTGGGGTGAGTTGAAAGTGCTGCTTGCTGTGTGTTTTGGGGGAAATCTAATCTACCCAGCACTGTGCACTTCTCACTTTCAGGGAATAATATACTGGATTTTGGAATGTGTATGTATTTTTCTATACAAGATTGTTGCAAATTCAGAAGATTTACTGAATTGATTCAGTAATAGCTGTCTTGAGAAAAAATGATGCAGTAACATTTTCCTTTAAAAAATAAAAAGGGTCTTTAAAGGGCTTTGAAGGACATTCTCAGCTTGTATGACATCTCCCACAAAAATCCTTCATGATTTGTTGCATGCATCTCTTTTATGCAAGCATGGTATCACGCTCTGACTGAGAACTGGAACATTAATTTTGAGAACATAGGTTGCTGTCAAAATACTGAAAAAACTCAACCCAATGTAGAATAAAAGCATTAAAACATTTCTCTTTTTTAATGCTTACATTTTAGGAGTTTTACAGTGATTGTACACCATCTGCTTCTGCACGAGTCAGTTAATTTACCCTGGCACTAAATTAATATACCTGTTTACTAAGGCAACAGTTCTGTGCTTCTGATTTATCCAAAGGTACACGTGTGGCTGGCAGACTTGCAGTCAGGCAGGTCGAATTTCACACAGTTTCCAGTCTGCTTGGAAAACTGCTATATATACACACCTGTATGGCTGTACAGATAGCAGATCATATTTAACAGTCCAGTTAACAGCTAGGACACAAAATAACCACAGCTTCTTTTAAATGAATTTGGAGATTGAGTAATTATTCATGGAATCATAGAATATGCTGAGTTGGAAGGGATCCATTAGGATCATCCAACTCCTGGCCCTGCACAGGGCACCCCAAGAATCCCACCCTGTGCCTGAGAGTGTTGTCCAAACACTGCTTGAGCTCTGTCAGCCTTGTGCTGTGGCCACTGCCCTGGGAAGCCTCTTCCATGCCCAAACATCCTCTGGATGATAAATCTTTTCCTAATATCTGACCTAAACCTCCCCTGACACATCTTTGTACCATTTTCCTTTCCATACCAATACAAAACTGCATATTATATGATTATTTTATAATTATTACTTAGTTTTAAGAGGTGTTTATTTGGAGGTTTTGGGTATAATGTGGAAGGTGGAGCTGGCAATGCTGACTCTGTGTGCATGCAACCTATTTCCTTTCTTTCTCCTAACAACATTAAAAAATGAAATTATGTTTTCAGGTGTTTATCATGGCTGTTAGGATATTATTTCTCTTGAAAAAAGATCTTCTTATCAGCTTTCATGATAAAATGTTGGAAAAATTGCTTTTCTGCCTCGGTGTGCCCAGAGCTGAAGCAGTAATGGTGGGAGTTCTTTCAGAAAAATAGTAAAACAAATAGTTTGGCATTAATATTTTGCCTCCATTCCCTCATAGATAATATATTAAAAAAAGTTTGTATATAATTGTAAAAGAAAACACTTATAAATAGCTTGAAACTACTTGCTTTTACACTTTGTGCTTTATTTAGCACTTCCATGGTGCTGCTTAAGCAGCTGCTTAAAAGGAAAGTAAAGATGCTGCTTAAAAAGCAGCTTTCATGAGATATTGCTATATTAGCTTTTTAGCTTATTGTCTGCTTATAAAATGAAAGGAAGACATTTATAAGCAAAATTGCTGTTTCTCAGATAAGACCTTGCAGATAATAACATAGAAAGTTTAACGTTTAATATGAATTAATATTTTTATCTGTACAGAAAATAAATCCCCCAGCACAACCTTTAAATTATGATGCTTATTTTCATCACAGCAAACAAAAACTGATGTAGAATTGTCAGTTGACATTATTTGGCATGTCATCTGGTTTTCTCCAAGATGCCCAGCCTTTTAGATCAATACAATATAATTAGCTGCTTTAAAGTATAATTATCAAGTATTTCAAAAATATTTCCTTAAATAAAATTGCTGGCTGTACAAACTTACTTGAAAATAGGTGCTCTAGCATCTTTGTGGTGAGATGAAGAGTACTGATGCCATTCAAATGCCAACACCTCTAAGGCAGCTTGCTTGAATTCCACGGAACTTTTTGATGTTTGGCTTAAAAAGGAAAATTAATGCTTGGCTTCTGAAGCACAAGATATCTGCTGCTTTTTAATAAGTGTGGGAGCCATATGGTTCTGTGTCAGGAAGGATAATATTTTCCAATCCAAAATACTGCCTTGCCTTTCAAATGCAACAAAGTATTTTCTTTCCTAACTCTGCCCCCGGCAGTTATTTACTCTTCTGTTCTTTGATTATTCAACCAGTCTCCCTGCACGATCTCATAATGAATTAAGGAGTGGTCACTGCCAGTACCAGCGCAGCTATATTGAATAGACAGAATGAAACAGTGTAAAAAATACTATGTGGAAAAAAAAATAACATGGAAAGATATTTTGAAACAAGTTGGTCTTTTCTAGCTCTTTATCTGGCAATAGGATTTCAGATTAGGAGGCAAATTGTAGCTGTGGCTTTGAGGTGTTGTGTTTTGTGTTGTTACAGGCCTCTAAAACATGCACACATTTCTGTTTAAAGAAAGCAGTTTACTGCATCTTGAAATTGTTTTCACTTAAGCAAAAAATTAAATAGGACAATTTTATTTCATAATAGGAGATGTGTGCACTGGATTCACTGAAAGCCACGTGATCAAGTTACTCGAGCTTTAACTATTTGCCGTGTGTCAGCTGAGTATCTGTGTGAGCTCCCAGTCCATGGCATATTGCAGTCATTTGACTCAACCCTCTTTCACTCTGGACCAAAGGAAATCTCAGTGCACATGCTGTGGTTGGAGTGTTCAGGCCGTGCTTGTGCCCAGCTGCTGTGCAGAACCTCTGCCCGTGTCTGTGACTGTTCTGCTCCTTTTGTGCAAGGCAGCCTCACTGGGGGGAGTTGGTGACAACTGCTCCAGTTAGTGGGTCCTCATTTTGGAGTGTGAAATTTGCCTGGAAGGGCCCTATTGTCCGCAGATTTGAGCATTGTGCTCAACTGAACATTTCCCTGGGGTTCTGGGCACAAGAGCTAACCTTGCAGAAAATGACCTTTTTGTAAACAATAGCAGCAGCAGAAAAGTGTGAACAGCAAGAAAAGCACAGTGAAGTGTTAATTTCAATGATTTATTTTAAAAGATGGCTTTGTAATGCAAAGAAATGAAGCATTCAGCTGAAATCCAAACCATTCTGAAGAATGCTGTCAGCCTATATAAGAAAGGGTATCTTTATAGATATGATAAATAAATATCCTGTCCTTTATGATCAAGTTGCATGTACCTCGTCTCACATATAAGTAGATGTAAACATCAGACTAGTCGTTATTTTCATACATTGTATTATGTTTTAAGCTGGCATGTAAATATTCTTACTCTTTGGAGTAGTCTTTAATTAATCAGTAAATTATTCAAAATTAATTTTAATTCACTGCTATTTCTAGCAAGTAACAATGGGAAATTATTTTTCTAGTCTGTCATTGGATGTTCATCTCAAATTTTTAATGTTTGGTGAAATATCGTTGGTTTCCTTCTTGAATTTTAAGATTCCTCTTTCTTCAAATATGACTCTGTGACCAATGCACAATCAAGATATTTAAGTTCATCACATGGTTGTTTGCATGATAAGGTCTTGGACAGAGTGCCTAACCTGATAATTGGTACATTGTGCAGTGTACCAGTGGGAGACACATTTTAATAATGCTTGTAAAATGCTTTGAGATCTTCGAAGTAGTGTAACACACAGTGACATGTATTTAAATGTAGGGTTGCCACTAACAGAGCCTCTCAGTTGAACTGGTCACTACAGATATATCCTAGCCAACCTTGCCATCCCAGCTTCTGGACTTCAGTGCAGTCCCAGCTAAACCACATGTATTCCACCACACTTAACTGAATTTATGGAGTGTGGAATTAGGGATTCTGGTGGTCTACATTTGGGCCCAAATAGTTCTCTGCCCGCTTGCCAACTTGGCTGAAATGCTGACCAATAAAGATATACTGGGAATTTGTGATACAGGAAACCTTTTAGAGGAATAGTCTTGTCACCCTTTGCTGGGCTTTCACTGTTACTTTGGACTGTGAGCAGAGTCCTTGAAGCTGTGGGAGAAGATCATACTTTAAGCTACTACCACAGCTCCTTAATAAACTGAATGCAAGTGGCTTTGTAAGAGTAAGTGTGCTCCTGCTAGCTGACTGTTTCATAATTTCATCATGGGATTTGGTCCAGTCAAGCTGTTAAGTTGGATAATTGTTTAAGTAACAGTGAAATTTAGAAATTGAAATTTGTTATAGAGGAGATTTAGTGGAACATGGGTCTTTATCATGCTGAGTGAATTCAACTGGTTTGCTCAGTTCGTAAATACATTTTTACTACCACTCCTGCAAAACGGATCTCCAGCTTGGAAGGCAAGCTGTGTGCTGTTTCTTCCCAAATTTTGCTTTCTCTTACACCAGTGTAACACTATCACTGTCAATCTGCCTCCGGTAGAACTGTAGTATTGTTACTGAGGGTGTAACTTGAGCAGCAGCACTCTTACCTTTTAATGGTTATGCCTGAGAAGAAAGTGTATATTTGATCTTAGGAGGCCAGGCTGTCTTCATTGTTGGTAGTGAAGGAAGAAAGCACATCATCTGAAAACTGACTGTGACTAGGAATGCAATTTGTAGAAGACAACGAATGCCAAGAGAAGGTTTTCAGTCACCTCCCAGGAAAAATTATTTATATTGCTGTTTCATCTGAGCTTGTGAAAAATAAAATATTTGAAACAGTTCTTGAACTGATTCTCATTAGAATCTGTATATACTTTCAAAAGCAGTATCTGACCAGGGCTTCTGTGAATGAAGCACAGTAAGCATGCTGATCTATATAGAATTTGGGAGAATTGTGCCACCTATAAATAGTGCTATTTGTGGACAAAATAGCAATTTTGCTATTGCAGCTGTATTTTTGTATCCCCAGATGCTATGTTGCCTAGCAGCATCGTTAGAGAGCGATCTCAGATGTTCTGTACGGTGCTGATGGCACTGATGTACTGCATCCAAGATTGCAAATGGCATTAATTACCTGTTTCTCACTTCTCGTTTTCTTATGTATGATAATCATCCTGAGGCAAACTAGGAAAGGACTCCTGACCCATTTTTCATATTCTGTAGAACAGTATCAGTGTCAGGATCCTGAGGGGAATGGTAGGCCCTAATGACCCTGAATATTAGTGCAATGGAAAGGGGGTAAATGTTTGTCCTTTGTAAATCAAAAGCAGACCTCTAGTACTTCCAATGTAAAGGTAAATTTTCAGAATCAAGTGCATCGTGAGAACATCTTGTTATGCTTTTTCACTTGTTAGGTCTCTAAAATGAGTTGAACATGACTTGTATGAACAAGAGAAGGATTGAGCTTGCTTAGATTTGCTAGATGGAAAACTATTTGAGATTGTATTGAAAGGCATTCCTTTTATCTTTTTTCCTTTTATTTTTTTTTTCTGGTGGGTACTGTAATAAAAATATAGTTCTCTTTCTTTCCTAGCCTCCTTTCTTTAAAGTATTATGTCTGCTAATTTCAATGGCCATAAAAGAAGAGGTTGAGCATATTGACCATTCTTGTTTAGCTTGCTGGATAACCTTTTCTCTTGTGGTGGAGAAGATGTGGTCAAATAGAAAATTCCTCTGGACTCTTTTACACTTTAAGTTAATTCTGTGACTTTCCATCATCTGTGGATGAACTATCAGATACACTTACATAGCTTCTATCCTGGACCAGTAAGGTTTATAAAGAATGCTCAGTATGCTCTGATAACAGCTGTGTATTTTCTAGAAGCTGAAATCTGATCTGGAAGTATCATAGCTTCACTATGTTACTGCATCACAAGAACTGAAGATGTGGTGCAGGCACATCAAGTGCTGCTGCTCCTTTGATCCTGAAGGACCGATGAGATCTGTTTTTCTTCCATTTAACTATATTTCAGTTTCCCATTTTCCAAATAATGACTAGTTGACTGTACTGTATGTGGAGAATGGGGTGGAGAATTTACATCACCTTATTCTGGGGCCCTTTTTATTTTTCCTACCATCTTGACTTACCAGTGCCCTTGGTGCCAGGGCTGCTTACTGTGCAGGGGAGCTGTAGGCACTTAGTGTCTTTGTGAACTTCACTGCTTAGCAAAATGTTGAAGTTGACTACTGACCCTGAAAGCTTTTGGTGGGGAAAGTGTTGAGAGAGAAAAGGAGAACAGATGGAAACTGGTAGACATCCTACTGCTGTCTCATTTCCTTGGGAAACCAGGCTAAAAGTAAATTGGAAACTTGAGGGACTGATATGTCGTTGTGAATGCCCAATCCCCTTGGCAGTCATTCTCACTTATCTAAGAAACCTTTAGGTGAACTCAAAGATCAACACTTCCGTGAACTGGAACTGAAAGGATAATCTACTCTTTCAACCAAAGGTGACTAGCTTTGGAGTGCATGTACTCACTCTGTAGAATACAGAGAAATACATTTGAGCCAAATGCAAAAAGGCATTTGTGTGTGTCAGAGCATGTTAGGTTAGTGAATGATTTCTCGTGAAGTGTTTTGCCTTTTGCTAACAGTATGTGCAATATGATAACCTTCTTGGTGGTCTGTTAGTTCCAGTCTTCCCTATTTTGACTGTCCACTGTGGACCAGCTTGGTGACCTCAGAGTGCTGTGCTTAGAAGGAAGCACATGTCAGAAATGGGGCTTGTGACAGAAGAAAATCAGTTTGTGTAGTCTAGAAAGCATACACTCAATTAATGTTTGAATACTGGTAATCAGGATGGCATGATATGATCTTCTGAAAGTATCTGGACATAATGATGACACTTGTCATCTTTTGGTTTGACTTTATTCCTTATTTTTCATTCTTCATTTTCTTGATATGGGTGAAACAGGAGCATCCATACCTTGTGCTCCCAGACATTCGTGTGTGGAAGTGCCAGGGTGGAACGAGCTATAGTGTATTTTACCATGCATTCTGCCAAGGAAATTGTGCAGGCGTTTCCCAGACTATCAAATATGTGTGCAAAAAGCTTGAAAATGCCTCCTCTGCAATCTAAATGACCACTCACATCACATTATGATTTATTAGGCTTGAGAATTGTTTCCGCAATATTACCAGAAATAACTCAACCCTGAATTCTGCAACTAAAAATGCTTTGATGCCATTATGTTTTAACTGGCATTAGAAAACCAGCAAGGTTGAACTGAACAAAATTACCTTTTGGTGTAAACTGCTGTAATATTTTTCTCCAGACCTGAGATGAAAGTAGTTGTAAATATAGTTCCAAAATTATTTTCCCATCTAGGAGTTAAAAATAGAGCTTAAAACTCAGTCTAGTTCAGTTGTTGTTATGAGAATTGGGGAAGGAATTAATTGAAGTGCTGTGACCTGAGTTAAGCAGGGTGTTATATTTAGATGGTCAGACAAGCTTCTTTTAGCCTTAAAACCTAGAGATCTCAGAAAATTGTATGCAACTTCTATAGAGTGAAAATTAATACCCATGTTTATATTTTTCTAGTATTTACAAATTAGGTGGGAAAATTAGAAATTGCAGGAAAATGTGTGGCACTCCAGAGAGAATAATGATTTTTTTCAGTGATTTGCCTAAGGGCTTTTGATACCAAAATAGTAACAAGATTCAAAGTACAAAGAAGGTTGATTTAATATTTCTTTAGGGAGCTGTCCTGAAGAATATGTAACAATCTGCTTCAGAAAAGGAAATGTGAACCCAAAGACATTTTCTAAATACCACATTCTTCCAAGCATTCACGTATAATTGCATGACTGCCACTGACAATCGCATTCAATTGTTAAAGAAAAATTCTGGCTGCATCTTTGAACAGATGGGTAAAAATGGGGTATGTATTGAGGCCAGAATAAATTGGCTTGCTTTGAAGAGGTCATCAGATTACAATAATCTTCACTAGCCAAAACAGACCATTAGGCATTTGGAACTATACCCAATACATGTGTTGTTTTTTAAAAAAATCTGATCCTTTAGAATATTCAGCGAACTTGTCGAGGCTGTACTCAAGCCAATGATGAATATGTAGGACATGAGATTTGCCTGTTTGAAGGTAGGGTTTAGAGATCATAGACAACTAATAGCTGAAGGAATGCAGCATTTTAGAAAGTGAAATCTAAGAATGAAGAACAAAGAATGCAAGTCTTCCACACGTGGAATTGTAGAATTCAGTATGTAGAATTTTGTGTGGAATTTGTAGATTTTGTCATGCTTGACACTTCCTTATGCAAAATGTAAGTAATGCTTAGCAGCCCTTCTGAAAGAAAATTCAGTTGAAGTTCTGTTTAATGAATTTTTTTTTTGTTCCTGTTCATTAAAAATATATTGTTTTACTATTTCTTTTCTCTTGATTAAATGTTGTGCTATCTCCAGTCTATAGTGCAAGAAGCTGAACTGCATCTTTCAAGCTCCTTAGAGGTTTAGGCTGTAAATGGATTTTGCAATTTGAAGTGGAAAATCTAAGAAAAAGCATTCCTTGTCATACACTGCATCTATATAGTGTTGTTCTGTTTAAAATTAAGGATATTTGTTTTAAAAAGCCCATCAATTTTTGCTTAAATTGGCTTAAATTCTCTCTATATTTTCTAAAGGAAAAGAGACTCATAGAATGGTTCTGTGCCTGCAAAATTCCATTTTGGTATTTGTTTTAGACCCTTTTGAATCTGCCTACATGGAGGATAGTGAAGTTAAGGTTTGACAATCTATGGCAGGATCTGTTTTCTTATACATAAATTCTGCATATAGTAACCCATATTTTTGAGTCAGTGCACATTTATTCTCCCCAAACAAAAAAAATTAATTGATGTCACACATGGAAGGGCTGTGGTCCAGGAGTCTAATCAGTGTTCTGATACAAATCAGTTCAAGCACAAGTGAAGTACAGGAGCAGGGGCTGTGTATTTTGACATGAGCTCCGACTTTATCCCATATGTCATGGGCTGTATATGTGCCCCATTTTATCTTTCCTGTTGTACTTCTTTTATTTTTCAGATTAATCTCTTAGGAATATATGTGATAGTGATGTTGTTATGCTCCAGTGTGTTTTAATAGCTACCAACCACAATTTTTTTCATTCCATGCAACTACAATTGCTAGCCAGAGATTCATGAACCTTCCTATTCCTTGTCCAGTGTTCCTATATCCGTGTTTAATTCATCTCTACCTGCTAAATCAGCTTATAGAGAAATCAGATCAGATATTCAATAATACTTGCATTGCAAATGCACAAAGAAATGCTGTCAAGTGGTTTAAGTATATTCTTGTAAACTTCATAAAAAACAGAGCCAAAGGGATTCTCCATCTTTTACCAAAGTAATGAATCTGGGTGCTTTTTAGCTCTGAAAGTAACTTTTATGAATTCATTTAAACACATTTCTCCACAAAATTTGATTTTAGTGTTCCTTGTCATTAAAGAAAGAAATATATTTTTTTTTACTTTTCAAAAAGTAGCAGGCAAAAGCATTCGATTTTGAAGTCTAAAAAATGTAGGTTTGTGCTCTGGAAGTAGATCTGTTTCACCATCCTGTCTTCCTTTTTTAAATCAATATAATGAAGTTTGTCTCCAAACTGTATCTTAACTTGTGTTTACATGCCTTGCATTCAGAGAGGTGTGTATTAAGTGTGAGCAGTTTTGTTCCTAGTTGACAGTTTATTTCAAATCAGTTTTATTTGTTTGTCTAGCTGCAGAGCATTAACCTGTTTGCATCAGCCTATTTTGTCATATAACAAGAATATTTTCTTTTTTTATTTTTTAAGGTTTTTTGAATGATTCAGTTACCAAGTGCATTGTGGCTCTACGCTTGACTGTGGTGGTGAAAGTGAGTACCTGCACGCCTGCGGGAAGCCATTCAGACAACTTCCCATGCTCAGGGAAAGGGAAATGCATCACCAAGCCAGATGAGGTAAGGTCAACTTACTGAGACATTCCTGTAATGTGGCAATTCCATGATAATTTAAACACAGGGCAGATTGTCCTTGGTGTTTGTACCTTGCAGTTGCGTAACAGGCATGGAAAGCTCACAGGTGTTACTAAATAACAACAATATTTATCTGCTATACCTGAAAATCAAGAAGCAAGAAAATAACAGAAACGAGATGCAAAGAGTCACACCCTGCCCTGGCAATAAAACCAATTGTTCAAATCAGGGATAAGGGAATTTGTACTGCATCCTACAGTCACTGTAGAAAGAAGTTTCTCTAAAAGAGGACCATAGCATGGGCACTTGGGATCTTCAGTCTCCAGACCAAGGGGCTCAGATTTGTTAAGTTCTCTACCTTGTCATAGCTTTAGGTCAGCTTTAATCTAGTGCTTCTCTCTCCACGTCTTAATAATTGCTTACTTTGAACAGACTGACCAGTGCAATGGAATTACCTGACCATACTTATGAGAAGAAACAAAATGGAGTAATTTCGTAGTGATTGCAAGGTTTCCTGTACAGCTTTGTCCTTTGCACAATACTGCATTGAGGAATTACAATGGCAATTCCACTGCACACTGGGGATTTTGTGTGATTTAGCAATGTAAGAAAATAAGAAACAAACCTGTCAAATTTGCAGTCTGTATTCTGCTTTTACAAAACCATACTGGGCTTTTGTGATTTAGATACTGTATACTCTGTAACCTTCTATACATGCTATTTTTTATTTCACGGATTAAAAGTCATTTACAGCACAAATATGCACAGTTAATCTTTGGTTTTATTAATATTCATTTGGGAGATAAAAGCAGTAGTAACTGTTGAGTAAATATTAACAGCTGTGAGCCTGCTGTGAGCACAAAAAATTTGGCATATTGAGTGAATTCACTTTTAGTTCATCTGCTACCATTTTCTGATTTAAATTCTCAATAAGCATGTTTGATAGAAAATGGTGTTTTGAATTGGAACAACAATAATTAAATTGCCACAGTAATCTATACATACATGGCAGTACTAACATCTGGAATAATTATCTGTTTTGTTTCTCAAAAATGAATTTTGTAAAATGCTTGAGGTAATGTGTGAACATAATTATTGCAAGATGAATTTAGAAATAAATGCTACTTTACCATACCAGCTGGCTAGTATCCAAATAAATTATTCATGCAGATACAGCGTTCTATTTCATAGTCCAGTTTAGTTTTTGTGCTTTACTGTATTTATAATTTTTATTTTATAAATTCAGTATTTTGAATCTGACTTACATCAATATGTTCAAGTTTACTATGCATAATGGTATATCAAAATATTTTTCCATTTTTTGTCCATTTGACAGTTAAATCTTTTGATAGATTGCCTCATTTTGTATATTTTCATGCTGTTTGTCCAATTTTATGACTCTAATTTCTTTCTCTTGTTGCATGTCATATTACAAAATAAAAATAAATTGCTTCGTATACCTATGCAGAAGAATTAATGTTTTTCAATATTAAGGGAAAAGCATATATGGCTTCTAATAATTATCCATGTCTTATTAATCTTTTAAGATGTAGCAAATACAGCAAATTTTTCTTTAAAAAGACAGACATATTAGCTTCACAGCAAGAAAGAGAAGCAATTATTTAACTCAAAACAAAGATAATCCAGTATCTTTATGTTCCTACCTGTAATCTTGACATTGGAAGCTTTAATGTTAAAACCAGAACAATGAGTGATGAGAGAGCCCCGCCTTGTGCACATGCAGGCTGTTGTTCTCTCTGGCAAGCAAATAGAAAAATTAGGATTGTTCATATCTTTCCATTATTCTTTCTCTGAACCTAATAACAGGAACATTTTTTAAGGCTGTATTTTTGGTATAACATGGACTAGGCTGTAGCTGACCAAAACCCTGTGGCTGAAGCTGTGACACACAGAAACCATGTCAAAATCCATTTCTGAGGAGTATCTATCAATTAATGGCAGTCAGAGATTAAGGATTAGCAGGATTCTCAATATATCTAAATATAAAAAGCATATAAAAGGTAATGTAAATATATTTATATGACCATAAAAGATATTTAGCTATCTTCAAATATAATTTTAATTTCAGAAATGCGATTGCTTCCATTTTTGCTGTCGCAAACTGCTCCTGAGTTTTCCAGAACCTGAACAAATGAGGAATGCTCCCAGTGATCCTCTCAAGTGCCATCAAACCTGTACTGGGCTGGGGTAGCTTGCTAGAACATCAAATACAGTGACCAAAATGAAGTTAATTTATATCCAGCCTCCTACTCCAGGGGGAATCAAAATGCCACGTTATCTTTTTGTCTGTACCGTGTTTCTAAATCCGTGAGCTTTCCTTGCTCTTTAGCCTATTAGGTTCTTCAGAGAACTTCAGAGAGGAAACTGTTTCATGCCTAGCATAAGATACAAATAGGTGTATATTTCATTAAGTAGAATGCTTTTGCCATTGTTTAACTCAAATTATGTGAGATGTGCTCTAAAATATCTTGATGATTTCCCTAACGATGGGGCAAATGGCTGCCAAAATTACACACTCAACATGACAACCATTGTGTCTGTTTCCCACGACGCACTTCTTTTTGTAGAACATAAACTTTAATTTTCTTTAAATTTCAAACGTCCCCTTTGTGATTTGCTGTTTGTTTTTATCCATAATTAATTCTGTTTTGCACAATCTAGTCTTGCAGGATGCAAAGCAACTTCTTAGAAGAATGCCTAAAAGGTCCAATGCTATGAGCAAGCTCAGAGCTCTGCTGCCTGTAGTCATTGCTTTCAGTGCCAAGAAGATTAATGGTTGTCTTTGGGGTATTATGTACTTCATAGTTTTATTTCAAATCTAGTAGAATGTAGAAGAATGTAGGAACACATCTGTTTATTGGGAAGTTTAAATGTAGTTAACAACCTGCAGTGATATAAGGACGGGGGGGTTACTGTTATATATAGAGTGCATATAACTATAAACAAATGAATTCTGGTCTAACTCTTGGGCAGTTGTTACTCATTCCTTGCTGATCTATAACTTGACTTCTACTCAGCCAGATGCTTTTTATAGAGTGTGGTTATGAAAAGCAAAGTTCTAATGCAAAGTTTTGTTTTTAATTATTGTTGCTTTTGAATGGAACATATAATTCATCACTTGGAGCTGTGGTGTGAGGTGATGCTGAGCTCAAGTGATGCCTTTTCCTTCCTTTCTATGAGCTTTGTACCTGTTTTGCTGCCATGCTTCCCACTTGTCCACAAGAGAAACAGAAATGTGTCAGATGTATAGCACTGGTCTTGGCATCATCACAATATAAATACCACTCTCACATTCATATACTCAGCTTTACAACAGGATGAGTTAACAGTTACCAGTTCTGGAAGAGAAAAGTTTTGATGTTAACCCAAAGAGGAAAGATTTATCTGGTGTGAATTTCCAATTTCATGTAAGATTTTGAAATGAACTTGGGCCATGCATTGGTTGTGAGTGCCACAGTTTTGCTTATTCTCTCACAGATTACTGTGTTCCATGACTTTGGCTCCCCCATATAAAATATGGATGGGCTGACTGTGTAAATATGAAATTTTATTGCTAGATTTAGAACCCATGAGATTTACAGAAAAATATCCGGCCTCTGCCTGCACTGAGAAATAATACATTGAATTGAATAGCAGTGGTTTCTATGTCTTCTATGCGGGCTGGAAGTTTTGTGATAGATCCATTTGATAATAATCTGTATAAAGGCAGGTTATAAAACCCCTCATGTATACCTGAAGACATGCTGTCCTGCATATGGGCTTATTTTCCTAAGTACAGTATGTTCTGAAGTATGTAATTATCATGCAACATTTTGCTCAAATATTATAGTAATTCACCGTGAGTTGTACTAAATATTCAAAGTCTTTCTCAGTAAGAGAGAGTAGGTATTAGTTTTGTTCTGGTCATCTTAACAACTTCTTTGCTAGAGTAAAAGAAAGGATTTATTACTCTTTTAATTAGAATAGCAAAAAGTACCGTATTCCAGCTATATTTATAATATGGTACATGTTGGATAATAGCAAATTATTAAAAAAATTATTTTATTGCCATTCAGAATTATACAATAGATTTGCACTTAAGTAAAATACACTGATGATTTCTTGAGTGATAGTAGATAATTTTGGAGTTCTTAGTAACATTAATTCTAGCATAGTGGCAGTGTGAAGCTGCTTCTTGACTCATTTGTCCTCAAATTTACTAGTACATGTTATCTATTCAGGAAAAAAAAAGTAATGTCAAATGGGGTAAGTGATGATAACCTAATCTTCTTCACTGAATATCTTGTCAGCATCTCAGAACTGTTACCTGTCATTAGATATTTCAGATTGAAGGGTTACAATGCTTTTCTTCTGCAGCTTTCAAACCCCATTTTGTTAACTACTCTTTATGGTAATTGATCCCAATATCAAACTCTTGGAGAGATATATTATCTGAGTCTTTTTAAACTTTTTATTTCACCATCATTATTGAAGCAATGACTGATTGTTGCATTGCTTGAATGTATTAATATCTACATTGCAATGCTGAGCTTTTAGTGCAGGCAGAGCCATGCTGGTTTTGTCTCTGTAGACAGCTCTGTCTTTAAAGGTAGTTATTGTGCTATGTGAATATAATAATTTTGACTCAATTTTGCTTGCCTGTCTTTCCTTTCTGTTGAACTACAGCCTTGTTTGGAAACCTGTCATTGGTGGTGTGTGAGATATTCAGAGCTGGAATTTATCCCAGCCTCTTCACACAACAGAACAGGTGTAGACTGTACCCGTACGAAGGGCTTCTGGCACTCCTGATGGATAACATATCATGGTTTTGAGTTTTGAAGATGTATCATATTCATTCTTGTGTAACTCTACCAGTGTGATATTTGTAAGGAAGAGTGAGATCTGGAGTTTACTGAGTGAAGTTTTTTATTTATGTGAAGATGATTATTTTCTACTTAAGTCACATCTGTTAATTCATACGAAGCAAAACCAAGCAAAACTAGAAGCCCCCATCTCTCTGTTTCTAGTTCCATGCGTGTTCTGCACTTTGCATTCCAATGTTTGTGCCTGGGACAGCTGCGTTCCGGCGCTGAAGATCCAGCTTTGAAATAGATGAGAATGAGTGATGTTGCCATCTAGTGTTTAATGAACAAAGATTCAGATGGCATCTAAATGCCTACCATAGAGGAGAGAGCTTTCCTTGCTTCTTTTCTTGGAGACTTCCTTGACAGACCTAGTCACCCAAAGAGTTTTAAAATCTGATTTTGATTATTTTATTAATAACAAAAATGTGCCATATCATGCCTCAGGTAGGTACTTTAAACCTTTAAGAGGTGTAGTGGCTTTGATTTTCATTAAGGTAATGATAAGGTAATGAATACACTCAGAAGAAGACTCAATTTTAACAGAATTGAAAGAGGGTGTCGCTGCTGAAGTACCACTCTGGGAGCCTGTCATGTAAGGAGTGCATATCTGTAGTAGGATTTTGTTGCAGTAAATCTACACATTATTGATTCTGATAGTTATTGCAGCCTATAAATCTAATTTCGGGAATGGAAGAAAAAATATATAATGAATTAGCTATTATGGATCTGATCCCTGACTCCTTGTCTAGATGAAATGACCCAACATCATTAAAAATTTGAGCTGAAGAATTGGTGCAGGTTTAGTATTTCAAGGAGTAACTTTGCTCAGTTGATGTATTTATGGCAACTACTGTTGTTATGAACAGGAAAACCAAACCATCTTTGTTCAGAAGCATATTAAATGAAAACATCATCTTTGAAAATTTATTGTGAAGTACATATCCTCTTTGTTTTAGGCAACATTTTTTTGTGAGTGTGAAGATGCATATAAGGGTTCCCTCTGTGAAGAATTTGATGCCTGTCAGAGCCAGCCTTGCCAGAACAACGCAACCTGCACTGATGTAGCACAGAAACATGACAGGAACAATTTCACCTGCAGCTGCCTGCCTGGTAGGTTTGGAATTCTTGAATAATGCAGCTTTGCTTGACATTTGGTGCATATCTTTTTGCAGAGCAGTGAACTGTGCATCTTCTGATAGCAGAAGAGACAGAAAATGCAACCACAATATAAGGGCAGTGGAAGGTTCTTCACTGGTGAAAAATGCCATTGAAAGCACACATCTGAACCTTAACCCCATAAGGGAATTAATCATGACTAGTGGAACTTTACCTACTAAAAACACAGGAGCAAAATTTAGTTTACATGAGCTTTTTCTTTACCAGTTTTTTTTTCAGAAGTGTTCTGTGACCACTGCACATAAGCTTAGGTTTAGATTTTTTTTTTTAATAATTCTTCTTAATTTTTTTTAATATCAAATGTCTATTGTCATTCAAATGGTTCAATCATTGTTAACTTCAGTGGTTTTTGTCTCTACCCATAATTATTTTATCCACCAAAATTTGTGTTCACACACTAAAAAACAGTCTGCAAAACTAACTTTTTTCATCTAATGTTAAATTTCTAAAAATATTAATTTCATATAAAAATATTAAAGAAAATTGTAGGTAATGGTTTAATTATCTTATATGTCTCCATATGCAAGTTTCAGAAACATTTATATGTGAACATGATCATGTTTCCCAAATTCTGATAGAAGGAAATATTATGAAGTTAAATATCAGCACAAAATGCAGAGATGTTATGAGTCTTCGTGTGTCTCTCACCAAAAAACTGCTTCCCCTCCCTTCTCTGGTGATTGTTTAATACCTCTGCCTGTCTACTCTCTGCAACATATTTGCACTTCCTGAATAATATTCCCTTTCAGAAGGACAAAACACGCAATAGAGGTGGTAATAAGACAGAACATACTTATTTTTATAAATGTGTCATATTATCTCTAAAGAGTTTTCCTGCAAGCTGTAATGATGGTTGCAGGAAGTCCAGTTCTTGTAGCAAGATTCAGAGCAGCACAATCATTTTGGCCTTTGTGCCACATTCTTTGGATACATGTTGAATTCCAGGGTAAATCACAAACTTGGTAACAGTTCAAAGATAGAAGAATGTTTAAATGACTTAAGCACATTCAACACTGTGTTACAATTCATAAAAATAATCATCTGATTGTGCAAACTAATAAAGCTGTGAAGCCTATAGATGAAAGAAGTCAGTGGATGCAGTCTTCTGTAATACTTCATTGTTGCTTTTGTAAAATTATGTGAACTCGAGACCAATTGGAATTGCAAAAAATCACTAGTTTTCCAGAGTGAAACTGAGATCTTTCCCTCCAAGTGCTTCAACCCAGTCAAGAGGACCTGCCATATGAGGCCACATTTCTGGATTTCAACCTCATTTTTTTCCTCCAGTTTGGGTGATTTAATAGAATTATTTTACAACATACAGCAGTTTCTTTTTCCAGGTTTTGCATTGCAGAGAATAGTTTTATAATTTAGCTCCCTATGGCATATAAAAATGCAAGGTACACAGAAAATCTTATAGATGTTTTTCTGTAGTAGTGCTGCAGCAACTCTAATAATCCCCGTTGACAGCTGTTTTATGGTGACATCATAAATTTAAACAGATATGGGTCTTACTGCATGCCAAAAGCATACCAATTTTGATTTTGATTGCATAAAAAAAATTATTTAATAAAATCATGAGTGTTCCCTCCTTATTGTTTGATTTTTGTCCCCTTATTTTTCCTTTTTCTCCCCTGAATCAGCTAAATCTTATCCATGTATGTCCTCTGTCTCACCCTGGGGTCTTTCTCTCCTATACCTGTTCATAGCAATGTTCATCTGGTCATAGCTTACTAGTCTTTAACACCAGCCATTTGATTAAAAATGCTCATTATGGAAGATGTTAATAATTTTTTGTAGTGTTCCTTTTAAAAAAATACGATGTATCTGTGTGTATCATGTACTTTTTTCTTCAGTCATGCAGCCAAGATATTTTCTTGGAGGTAATTAAAAATTAGAAAAGGGAAATGTGTGGTATTTGTTATGAAATTTAGGTACGGAGTGTAGAATAATTTAGATTGTATTTTAAGTTTGTTCATTTTTTGGGGACATGTTACAGACACCAGACATATGGAACAAAGCAAACTTATGGTCAAATAGTACAGTACACACAATCTGTAGCCTGTGAACTTATAGAAGCTTATTTGGAAGAGTTTGCAACTGTGCTGAGCAGTTCTTCACAGCTCCCACTTAAACACTGAAGCCCAGAAGTAGCAGCAAATGACAGTCATTCAGCATATGCACAAATAATTCATAGTGTCAAGTTCTGTTTAAAGCCTTGCTGAAGATTGTTGACTTGAGATTCAAGTTGCATTTGAAAACCATTCCAAAAAGACTTTATTATTTTGGTTATATGAGTACCAATGAGGACCCCGATATCTACTGCCAATTCACTAGTGATGTAAGAATATTGCTGTTGGTAAAATACAACAGATGTAGTCTCTAAAATTCTGCTACGTTTTTATGCTTCTCCTGTGAAGTATATGTTTTAATTAGAAATGTCATTTTATAAGAAATGAGAGACCATCCTGTCCTCTATTGCTTATATTGGTTAATTTGATTCAAGAAAAGTAATGGTACTATTTGGATGGCTGAGTGATTTTTTTAGTTGTAAACTCTCGTTTTTGCTCCATCTTCTGAATACTGCGAGATGTTTTGTAGGTTACACTGGAGAGCTGTGCCAGTCAGAGATTGATCATTGCATCCAGCAGCCGTGCCAGAATGGAGGGACCTGCTCATCCCACCTCAATGGATTCAGCTGTCAGTGCCCAGAAGGTAACCAGCAAACACCTCTCTAGTACCTTCTACAAAGTCTATTTTTAGGGGTGTACTTACTCTAAATTTTCAATTATACTGACATGTAGATATGTATATTTAAATGTTTTTAAAATTCTGCCTTAGCTTGTAATTGTAAACAGAAAAGAAAACCAGATGAGAAATCTTGGTATAATTAGCAACAGGATATGAAGTGTTGTAGGAGTTGAGTGTTTCAGTGTATATGTGGTGCAGAAATGTTCTTTCATTCTACAGTAGAAATCAGGCTCCAGCACTGATGAGAAAGGTGAATTTGAGGAGACTCAGGGTGTGGTCTGATTTTTATGTTGTCCACTAAACATGTGAGAAAATGATGCCTCCCTTGTAGTGTGTGTACATTTCTGCACATGGGCCGGTTGGCTAAAATGTGTGTAAAAGTAATAACTAAAGGAATTATTTCAATCCCCCAAAGTTTTAATTAATTCTCTTTTCCATTTGGACATATTCCTTTCTTGACATGAAAGGTTCTCACTGATTCTCACTGGTAAACCTTATAAATGTGAAACAAGGACACCCCAATGCCACAGTGTGCTTTCATAACACTGTGCTGACTGCAATGACAGATCCCTAAATTGCGCATGAAAAAATTATCATGAGTGGAAGCTTTCAATTATGAAACCTCCTATTAGTTATTTATAATTAAGATTAGAACTTTGAACTAATTATACTTCTGTCCTCCCTTGATCTGTGGATGTTGGTTTTGTTCTGCCAGCACCTAATGCTTGCTCTAAGGGTGCAAGTCTTTGATAATTGTTCTGGTAATATCTGCTTGCTTAATAATGAAGATTATTTGTAGTTTCTTCAGGCTTATTCCTTGCTTTTCTAGAGTGCTATACTTTAACATTTAACTGCTGTGTTGAAACACAGACTGACATATTGACAGCTGTGCAGATCCTACATGTGGAGAAGTTTTGGAAATTGTTTCCCTCATAAATAGTAATGAAATTCAGGAGAAAAATATTAGGTGTTAGACTTGGTCAATAATTTACTTGCAATTTTCTTAAGAAATCTGTTCAAGAATCTTTAGGGATGCTGTGAAGGAAATGATCATTCCAATAATGTTGGGATGAGCAGCTACTGGAATTTTTTGGTTGTTTTATGTCTGTCCTATGTGTTTCTGTGTGTGGCTCATTATTGCTCACTCCTGATGTCCTGTTAATGAATATGCTGATGACACTTCACCTTCTCGCCTGCTGCCCATGGCACTGGTGGGCTGAGGGCTCTGCTGGGCTGTGCTGTGGTGCCAGCAGCAGCTCTCAGGGCCCTGCTAAGGCCCCCCTGCCTTGGGCACTGGGGGCACTGAGGGCACTGGGGGCACAGGGGGCACTGGGAGCACTGGGGGCACTGAGGGGGCTGTGGTTGCTCTGGGCTCGGGGATGTTGTTCCAGCGGCAATCAGCTGTGAGGGGAGTGGGGCCGGCTGCCAGCAGCAGTGCTGCTCCTGTAAATGCACCTGCTGCCCATGCCAGGGCCCCACACTGTGCCCCAGTGAGGACTGCAGAAGAGAGAAACCTCCCCTCCACCTCCCTTCAGAGCTCTCTTCCTGAGGAGATGGACAGAGAGGTTCCTGCTGTGCCACTGCTTGGGGTGCGGAATTCCCTCCAGCAGCAGCTTCTTTTGCTGCAGGATAACCAAGTCACTGGCCCCTCTTCTCTGTTTGGTCATGTTTGGATATCTGCGTTGAGACACTTGAGTCCTCAGTCTTGTTGCCTGCTTTGTTCCCTGAATATTTATCTTCTGCTCCTTTTTTTCCCATTGATCCATATCTGTATTTGAAAAGTTTCCAATTGTTTCTGTTTTGTGCTCTAAGTGTAATTTTGGCACAGTTATTATAGTGTTTTAGTGTTTAGGCTGTATACATTGCTCTTTTTCCTTCTGGGCACGTGGGTATCATCTTAGTATTCTGGTCTTCTTGTTGGTTGGCACTTCTGTTTTTGTTACATGTTACAAGCTTGTGCCCCTTTTCTGCTTGGAGTCTTCAGGTTTTCCATGGTTTCTAGACTTGCTTTACAGACACAATTTGATTTTTGACCCTTCCTGAGGCAAGAAAAAACCAAATCAGTTTCTTAGCGACTTCAAGAAGAACCTTTCTGCTCCAAGGCTTTGTTGATAGGCAAGCATGCTGTTTGTGTCATCTTTCTGAAACTTACCATGCAGAGCTACCAGTTCTAGTCTCCAGTATTGCTTCCATGTTTCTAGAGAACAGCTGGGTTGTAGAACAAAGATAGAATTGGGGGGAAAGCTGTTACTTTTATTATTCATCTATATGTCTGACATGTTCACATGCTATAAATGTTTTCAAAAGCGCTGAGGCAACAGAAGAAAAAATACCTTTCTGAAATACACTTACAACTCCTGTTAAAATCAGATGTTTTACGTTGACCTGCATTATTTCCAATGCAGAAAAAGCCTTTGGAGGGGATAAAATGTTTCCAAAATCACTTTCTGGACTGGCCAGGATTATTTCTCTTAAAAGACTAGTTTTATATTAGTTCATTGGATTAAGAAAATCATTCTTAGGTTTGTAGGAACAAATGACATCTTGTGTGCATGGTCGCTCTTCTTGTGTCAGCCTGTGATAACTCGAGCAATCCCAAAGCTTCTCCCTGACTCCCTAATAGTTGCTGGTGGTTTGAAGAGTGTTTCCCATGAAATTACACAGCTGGCCTGTACCTGTGATGAGGGTGAATGTTGGCACAGAAGCGGCACAGCCTGTCTGCAGGGCCCATCTATTGCTCTGGAGTAACCTCAGAGGCATGCTAATTAATAAGGTGTTGCTTCTTCATTTTTTTTCTGGAAGGTCTAAAGTCAACGAGCTGAAGAATTCAGATATCTTGTGGAAGGAAAGAAAGAGTTGATTTAACAAAATGTATTTTCTAAGTTTACTAATGCCTGTCCCTTGATCATTCTTCCATCTTTTGAGGTGTTATCCTTTCACAGAGGCATAGTTTGGGAGCTTTTGTTTGGGATTTAATCTCTGAAGAGATTCAGTAATTTCTGTAAATACAACAAAGAGTAGTTAATTGAAAACTGCGGATGCAGTAACTTTCAAATTTGCCTACCAACCCCCAATTTCCTAATTTAAGTGAGGTCTTTTACTCTGCTGCTATTCTGCTGTGCTTAATAGTAATTGCTTGTTGAGAAAAGGCTTTTCTTTCTGTAGTGCTAATTCAGCACAGTGGGAAAAGGTAACCAAGGGGCTTGTGTTTGTGTAGGAACTACAGCCTACAGATATAATGTGCCTTGGAAAAGGATAAGAAAATGTGGCAAGTATCACACAAGGAAAAGAAAAAGATGGCAGATAAAGGAATGAGATGGAAACAATGAAGAATGATCTTGAGAGTGTGCATTTCTTTTACAAAACAGATCTGTAGTTTATGAAAAAGCATGTGATAACTGACAGAAGGCCACATCTGAGACACTGAAAAAGCAGCCTATTTCAGATGTGAACAACTCATGATGATTCTTTAGAAAATTTTACTGGCTTAAGAGCCCTTTAGTAAAGAAAATTTCATTATGTTTACAGATTCCATTTTCTGTGGGATGCACTGTAGGTTTTAAATCCAAAATATATCAGAAAACAAACTCTTATCTGAAGTTGTTGAATCACCTGTACTAAAGAGAAAATTGGATTTTATACTTGAATCTGTAGTGAAGAAGCTTGAGCAATACTAAAGACCAAAGAATTTGTTTAAAATTTTGACACTGTTACTGCCAAAAGAATGTTTGGATCTTGTACTTGCTTACAATCGGGTAGGGATCTTTGATTGTTTTATTAATTTTATGTCAATAAACATACATAATTTAAAATGTTACCTTCAAATGATCATGCAAAGGAACTTCTAGGTATTCTAAAACCCTACACATAGTGAACATGCCAACCTGAAAATGAGTAATTGAAATTCATATTCAGAATCATTCCATCCTTATCACTTAAATATCTCCTCTCATTTTCTTCACTTCTTGTAGTATGTAACAGACGATTGTATTGACAGTAGCATTAATAAATTTTATTTAAACTGATTGGGGTACTGCTCATCAATTTACTGATTTGATTACTCCATTTTCTTTAAGCTTCTGAGAAGTTATGTGTATTTCCAAAATACTCTGAACTGGAACACAATACACAAATAGTAATTGGAAACATAAAAACCCCCTGGTTGGAAAAAATAAATGTCATTAAATTAAATTAATGAACAGATATTATTAAATAAATCAACATGTTTTAGAGATGTTGAAGCTAGTTATCCTTATTTATGTAGTGAACAAATTCACAGAGATCTTTGTTAAAAGTTAAAATAAAGAAACCCAACTGTGTGGAAATTGCCTGATTGTGTGGTGAGGAAATGTGTTCCTTCTGAACACAAATTCTGTAAAATTAGGTAGCATGAAAGACTTGGTATTTGTGTGTGTGTGTATATATTCGTTAACTTTGTTTAACTTTGTTAACTTTGTTCATAACGGTAATAATAAAATAATTTCGTAGTGGACTATGGTTTAGAACAAAGCCAGACAGTAATGAAGAAAGTGCAGATCAGTTATAATAAAGAAATAAACTTCTTTTGCAAGATGTTTCTGAAGTTCTATTCCATGCAAGTTTAATGCCCTGATGATAAGTACAGATTAACTGCCTTCAGAAAGTATCTGGAAAACATCAATCTTTGATGAAAATATCTTGCATTCAGCTGGCCCACCCCATAAAACTGGCCTGGGTTCTTGAGCTGTCCCTGCATGCTCTATGTGGAGGTCACCAGCTTGCACAGAAGGGGCAAAAATATTTTAATTTAGGTTAATATATTTTTGAAAAATGGTCATCAGCAATAATGGATGTCAACCATCCTCTAGAATAAAAGAAGACAGAGAGAAAACAATGCTATGATAAAAAGTTTAACATATATAAATTACTTCAAGTTCACATTTTTAGCATGGATTTTATTTTACTTTTGACAGTTTGATTTCAGTAGCTTGAGGTAACTACTGCTGGCAACACTGCGCAAAAGTGTCCTGAAATATCTGCAGGTATTTCTGAAAATACTGGAAAACAATAAATTTATGAATGCTCTTATTATGGTTTCTGTGGTTTAGAAAATAGAGTTTGACAGCTATAGAAGATGCTAAGTTGTGATTCATATGTGTTGATTTGCAATAGCAGCTAGAAAATGCACATTGTCTCCATGAATCTTAATTGACTGGGAGAACAGAAGTTATTTACCGAGACTTAGAATAGTTTAAGTTTCAAGGTTTTCATTATTTTCTCTCATTCATTGTTCATGTAAAAGCCTTTTTCTCTGGTACATCTTGCAGATGTCATTCTATCTTCTTTAGGTTTACATAGAATAAATGATCTTGATCGATCTTGATTGTAGGAAACTGGCTCACACAGCTGTTGCATATGGAAGATTTCCCAAGGTTACTGGTGATCAGAATGCAGAATTCTTTGTAATACCATAAGAGAGTTTAATTTACCTGAAGAACATTTTGTTGTTAATTAAAATTTTTTATGACTGTTTAGTTTCTGGTACTTTCCACTAATCTAATGTTTTTACCTGGCACTTTCCCAAATTGCTCTTATTTTAATAGACTTCTTAATGCTTGAATGGGTTTAGCCTCTATTCATCTTTATTCAGAAAGACTTAGCTAGAGTGAATTTCAATCCAAATCTTACAGCATTTTAATGATTTCTTGATCCTTCTGATTAGTACTTTTTTTTCTCTTTACAGAATTCTGATGAAATACCATTTATTTCCATTTCCTCACAAGACAAATTTCTGTAGGGAAAATAATAAATTGCTTGCATTTCTTTTAGTACTTATTCCTGCAGTTCAAAGTTAAAGGTTTTGTAATCCTGAGTCCTAGCAATTCAAAGACTTAATTTTTCACATACTTGTAATGCTTGGAATTGGGTCTAATGTAACATTCAGACACGTTAGTTGTTCACAAGCTGTATTAAAGGCAGTTCTACAGTGTCTTCCTAAAATGTTTGACTTCCTTGACTTGCACACGGTTCTTTTGTTTTCAGTAGCCAAGTAATTAAAATCCCACTGTGATGAAAAATTTGGCTTTTATTCAGAGCTTTTCTGTCTCTGAAAACATATTTCTGATCTAGTTTCTATCATTGCCCTGGAGGTCTGTAGCCATTTATAAAGCATATCACCTAACTTAAGATTGTTTTTCTTCTTGACAACTAGCCAAATGACCCGATCCATGCACGCAGACATTGTACTGTGGGTTTTATCAGTATAAATATTTTCTATTATTGCCTTTCTTTTTTGCCTTCTGTGTTATTCCTTTTGTTATTCCCTGAAATTTTGTATTCAGGTCTTTCAAATTACCACTAGACTTTGCATTTCAATCATGTCCCCTTTATACCAGCAATAACCTACACGCAGGGTTAGGTCCATACTAGCTGGTTGAAAAGCAGTTCAAGTGATATTTTCCTGCAGATAAACAAAAATGATTTTTTTTTTTAATCTGGGATTTGATTCTGTTTTCAGTCAATACACCTCTGAAATTGATTTTTATAGTTATTCCTTGCATTATTTGTTTTCAACCATTGGACTGGTAGGGATTTAAATGTACATTCAGAAATGCCAGAATAATAGATTTCCATATTTTCTGCTTGGAGTATTCTCAGATATTTGACTCATGCTTGAGATTTGAACTTCCAGAATCACCTAAACGGATTTCACAGTGTAGTCAAAGATAGCACAAGGGCAACACGTTTTGGTGTATTTTAAACCTGAATATGTTCTTGAAGTACTTTGTCACTTGAAACATTAGCCATCTGCCAGTAACCTCCTCTTTGGAGGGAAGATTACTGCAAAGGTTGTAGTGAAGTGGCATTAGTGTCATTGTGTGACCTCAGATCTCCTTGATCCTTTTTAATCTGGTTTCAGAGTTACTTGAGAGATTTCACTGGACTCATTGGCTGATCTCCTCCTGGTAATAGTTAAAAGTCCTTGCAGATTCTTTTAAATCTGACCAAGATTTTATTACAACAGTACAGACTTTCTTCATCTGTCAGTGAATCGTTGCTGAAATTACATGCTTGCTCTTGGGGTTTCGGTTCTTTGCAGTTTCTGATGGTTAGTTATCATCTACAGGAGGGACCTCTAGTATAGGATTCCACAGTATTTGTTTTTAGGCTGTCTCTGTTCAGCATTGGTGAGCAGGTGGTCCTGACAAAGCCCATGAAGTAATTGGAGCCACAGGATAGCAAAATGGGGAGGACAGAAGGCTCTTGCCTGTTCTTCATCTGTGCCCTGCCAGACCTGATTTTCTCTCCTGGTCTGTTGCAGAGTTTGTATGACAAAATTTAGAAGTCCAATCTGTAGGTTATTTCTTTTCTTTCCGTCTTTCTAGTTACTTTTTTTCTCCATTTTTGTAATTTACATTATTTTTTACATGCTTTTCATTCCATAATTCTGATGTAAGACTTATGGACATCTAAGGAAGATGTCACATTGAAAGTCATTTCTCCAGCACCTAATATTTTGAAGATACCCCTAAAATCCTGCTGCCAATTGTGACCAAAAAAAATCCTGCTTTCTCGGGAAATCACAGAACAATTGTGTCCTCCCCATCTTTTCTTAGTTCCATTAATGTAAGTTTTGTTAATTCTCTGAGTAGATCTCTGTGGTATGCTCTTCATGGGTTACTCACCTTTGTTTATTATTCTACTGTAATATTAGGAGCTTTTTTACAATGTACCATATTCCAGGGAATTTTAAGCCTGAAAAATAATAGTCAGTACAAATGGATCAAATACTTATTAAAAAAATTATAATTGAGTGGAAAGGACAGTTGTCTCTTTTATTTGGAAGGGTTCTAGAATGTGAATATGCTTTTCTGACTAGCTTTAGGATACAATAACCATGTGTTGTGTTACTACGTGCATAATGTATGTGTATGTATAGATACCAGCTGTAGGTACTGCAATTCATTAAAACATTATCCTTCCCTACCTCTGATTAGAAGTTTCCTTGCAAGAATATCCTTTTCCTTATGTCTATTTTTGGCTTGGTGTTGCTTCAATAAGTCATTGTCGCTCCTGCTAATGAGGAGTCTGTTCTTGTAAAAGATATTCTTTAAATTATAGAAACTCAATAAACCCATGTTCTGTTTAAGGGGTTGTTACATTTAACATACACATTAACAGTTAGGAAAAATAGGTCAGGTTTTTTTTTCTAGGCTAGCCTGCTCCTGATCTTTAGAAAATCTCTTCTGCTCTTCGAGCCAGATTCACTCAGAAAGCAGATAAGCACTGTCATTTTCAGCAAATATTTTTGCAATTCACTGCCTTAATCATTTATAGTATGGTTTTAGCTGGAGCATCTCTTTTCATCGAATGTTAATGGGCAAAATTAAGGTTTATTATGTAAGAAGTCTGTATTTTTATAATATTCCTAGAATTAAAAAAGAAAGGAATAGAGATCTCTCAATAGCTGACTTTTAACGTGCTTTAGTTATTAAAATTGTGTGCATATCAGGATGCTCACTCATCAAACCCATTTCTTTCTTTTAGGGTTTTTAGGAACCACTTGCGAGGACAAAATAGACCCTTGTGCGTCATCTCCCTGCCAGAACAACGGGACCTGTTTTGCAGACAGACTTGCCTTCTCCTGCAGCTGTAGTCCTGGGTTTACAGGACCTACATGTGCTCAGCTGATTGACTTCTGTGCTCTGAACCCATGTGCACACGGCATTTGTCGCAGTGTTGGAACCAGCTACAGATGCCTCTGTATCCCTGGTTTGTACCAACAGTTACATGCTCTGTAAATCTTCTAATATTTTTATATGTAGGCTCCATATATAGCTTAAAATTGCTTCCTTTTCTTCTTTTCAATCTATAAAACAGATTGAGCAGATGTTCTATCTGTTTAGAGTAATGATAGGAATCTACACACTGCACTTGGAAAACCAAAAATTGCAGAGTGAGCACAGAAATACCCACTGAGATCCATATGGTTTGAGTGAACTCTACAGCTGTATTACAAAACTGTAGTCTGCAGGATAAATCTTTTTAAGGCGAGGCATCAGCACTGTTGGAATAACAAAATTTGGTAGAGAGAATGGAAAATGTGACACTGATCATTAGGGGAAGAGAAAAACAGACAAGGTGGCTGAACAAAGGTAGAGAAGGAAAAATATTGGTTACTCCAAAGGGTTTTTAGTTCTGCCATCCATGTTTACATAAATTGTCTCTCTAGAGGAGATCCAGCAGGGCTGCTCAGGTGAGTCGAGTGAGGAGACAGCTGGGAACTGTTTGACAGCACAACCTGACAGTCATGGGGTCTGCATAGCAACTGGTTTAGCTCCAGATTTTTTTCATCCTTGTACCAATATAACAGAATATTGGGGTGCTTATAGCTCCCTTTATCCATTTGAGCAATGATAATTAGTAGGTGAGGGAGCAATTAAAATGTCTGATAACCAGTGCTACACATCCACCGCTGCTTAAGCATTTACTGAGTGAGCACCAATCTTTGTTTTCCCTTGAATAATTTTGGCACCTTTTTTTTTCAGTCTATAAATTTGAAAACTGAAGAAATTAGGATAAAACAAATTTCCAGTATACAAGGGTAAACTAAGGAATGATATTTGACAGTTAGTAGCTCTGCTGTGACATTCACATTGTTCTACATTCCTTTTAGAGGAATACCTTCTCTCTGCTGCTTTTCCTTGTTTTGTGGAAAAACCAGTCACAATTTTTCATCTCTTCCATCTCAGTTTGCAGGATGTGCCTCTATCCTCCCAATCTATTTGTGGATATCTGTGAATATGGGGATTTTGTAATGAAATCTAATTCAGCATTTTTAGGTGGTGTCAGAATTTATCTGCTCTTTAGAGATATGAAAGAGACCATCCAAAAATTTTTGGGAGGTACTCACAAATTATCAGAAGCTATGGAAATTTATTCCATACTTCTTGTTGGAGTTGTTAGATCTATAGTTAAGTTACATGCACTTTTATAAAGGAGAAAAATATGAACGTGAAATGCAGACAATACCATAGTAATTTTACCTTATAATGCATTTGTTGACAGCACTTTTCATTAATAGTAGGAAAAACTAGACATTTCTCTTTCCAAGAAATCCAGGGAAGTTTTAATCTTCTTCAGCATGTTTTTTGCCTGTAGTTCAAACAAAGAAAAGCTAGTCAAATATTCTTGGTCAAATAAAAGCTTTTTTCAGAACTTTGTCACCTAAACCTAATTAGAATTATGTAGTTTGTTTTTTTCAAAATTATTCTGTCTCTCTCAGGACTTAAAAGTAGTCTTAGACGTCTCATGTTATGGAAGCTTAATTTTATTTGACCAGTATTTATGCTTTTAAAAGTTAGATACGAGAAGCCTTAGAGGTTGCATCCAGAACCATATGTGGCCCTTATTGAGTTGAACTCTTTTGTGTTGCTCCATTATGACATTAAAAAAACCATTTATTTTTTCCAAACATTTTGTAGGCTGCTGTAAACTTCCCTTTAAAAAATAACATTACTTGCTTCACACAGAGGTGGAGCTAGAGGCCAAATTAAGTGAGCTCATCTTTAATCTGTTGATAGTTTAAAAACTTGGATAACTTATTTCAGAAGGTCATTTAAGTTCTGCACCTAAGTGGCAGCAAGATAGGGATAGACAGAATGTTTCCTTCTTTTATACCTTTTATGCCTTTTCGTTGGTATGAACATACCATTATGGGCTTTTGTTAAGTCATAGCAGCAGAATTTGAATCAATTATCTCCAGATATTTTCCCTGTGAGTTAAAAGGATAATAGATAGATGGCAGTCAGCTTCTGTGTAGATCAGCATGTAGGAGGCACTTAGCCCTTAGTTTGGGTAATTATTGAGTGTAAGGCAGATAAGAACAATTAAACTTGAGGATTCCTAGGTTGGAATTCCTAAAACCCCACAAACTAGAGTAATGACTAGAAATCATAGCCTAATACATTTTTGGTATCTCTATCAATAAGGACTTTGCTAGAGTGGGTGAGTAATGTAGTTATGTCTCTGGGGTATTAAGAAGCTGGATTGTATTTACAATTTTGCCTGAAGAAGCCTTGACAATATGTGTTACATTACTTGTAAAGTGAATGAATAAAATTTGTGTACATTTTAGTAGCATTATCAAGGGTTAATAATAAAGGTATTACCAGGAAAGAAATGGTCTCTGCCTTGTGGCCTTGAGGCATTCTGACTTGCAGGTTCTCAGCATCACTGTGCCAGCTCCTAGACCACTGGCTTCTTTGTACAGGAGGCTTTCAGACATATCCCTGAATTCCTACACTTTTCTTTTTTAATGTATTTTAATGGAAAGGTTGTTAAATGACATTTTAGAATTCCCTTCTGTATTGATTTCCTGACATGTCTGAAAAACAGTTTTAAAAACTTTGGAATCTGTCACTTAAATTTTGTGTTCAGCTCTAGGATGCCTTTTTTTTAAAGTATTTTACAGAGGACATAATTCTCTAATACAGAAACGAAGTACCTAAGAGTTTTGCTTATATGTGTGACCTGAATGCTGTCCTTCCTTTATGCACTGTTTTACAGTGTCAGTTGGATTTTGGATTTTCATCTGTGTTACTTCCACCTCAAAAATTAAACAGGAGAGGAATTTTAAATTGTTCTAATTAGTCCAAGGTCTGTGCAAGTCTCCTTGCTTGGTAGGCAGTTTGGTTTCCTTTCTTTTTTGGCCCATGTACAGATTTGAAGAATGATAAATGATAGTGGTTATACTTGCATAGCTGCACAATTTGCAGAACATGAACAACCAGACATTTGCTGCTAATTTTTTTGTGTGTGTGTTGGCTTTCATTGTGAGCTTTCATCTAATAGTTGTAGAGGAAAGCTAATTTGGATAAGCTAACTTGGAAAGCAGTCTAATTCTTTTGAATGTTGCTATTTCTAGAAAGGAAGGAAAAGTGTGTAAGTTATGTCCAAGTTGAACATACTTCAAATGTCTGCTGAGGGACTCTGTGGAATTCCCAAATCTATGCAACCATACCTACTTTGTACTTTGCGTGTGATTTTTCAATTGCACATGAAACCTTACCTTAAATCTTTATTTATATGCTTATACACCCTAATTATTAATACTTATCACCTCGCCTTTTAGACAAAGAAAGGTAAACAAAGAAATACCTAAGGTTTGGACATTAGATTCAGAGTTTGTGTCATGTTTCACTTCTTACCTCATATTAAAGAACTAATTTTAATAAAAGTTCTTGTGCTCATTTGTTGGATTTCTCATCTAGAGTCTGGTTGGTAAAACTAGTGGGACCCCTTTGTGTCTGTTTGTAAAATGTTTATTTAGTCCCTGTAAAATGTTTATTTAGTCCCTGGATCTTGTTGTTTCTTCCTCCTCATAAACAATTATATACAATTTTATATACAATTGTTTTAATGCAGCTACCATTATAAATTTCAAATACAAATATTTAGTATAGTATTTTTAATTGTATCTGGTCTGAAGTGTAGAAATGTAGCTAGAAATTGCATGCCTTAATATCACAGCAAAGTTTTGGATTTGAGGTTTTAAAGACATCGATTTTGAAACTGCAAAGCACATGTACAGACATTTACACCTGCCCTCTATATAAATATATATGATGGCATATATAGAACATTTGGAAAAAAAAAAAAGAAAAGAGGAGTTTCAGAAAAAGTGCCGCAGGGTATAAAAAGTGGCTGCAACTTTAGAAGTAGCACTATGGAGTATGTTCCCTTGATTTTACTGCTCATGCAGCTTAATAGATGGTTCTAGGAGCATAGGTTTATTTTAGTGCCTTAGCAGAAGCCAGAGCAACATTAGTCTGCAGCAGTTGCAATTTTTCTTTTCTCTGTCTTTTCCCTTCCCACATTTTGTAACTGGGGCAGGATATGTGAGCTCTGGAAGAAGTGGCTTTAGGTTAATTCCAGTTCCTTACAGTCTCTGAGCCCGTTCTTGCTTCTGTTTCCTCATCTTGTTTCCACTTCTGGGTTAAGACAACCTTCCATGCAATCTGGCTGTGGCTGGTGAGCATGGCTTCCTACCTTCCTGCCATCTGGAGCATTCTTCTCTCTTTCTCTTATTTAATTGCTGTATAAGCTCAGACTTTTTTCTGAACACATTTATTTCCTGGCTATATAACATGCAACTCTGAGTTAGTGAACATATATATGAACTGATCTGTTCCCTGCAAAATAGAGCTGGTTTGCATTGTACCTCATTAGGCCTTCCCATAAATATGGGATTTATGTTCTGCTGCCTTGACTGGGTGAAATGTTAAGTATGGATAAGCCCAGGGAATCACTGTTGAGGAGTTAGAGTCTAAAAAGGCTGAAAAGATTTCAGCTTTGTTCTTTATTGATTTCTAAAGGGAGAGTAAGCTTTTGCCTCTTTCTTTTGTTAACCTGATAGTGCAGATATTCTTGAGAGATTACTCTGCTGTATCTTTTGCTCTTGAAGGCTTTGACAAAGCCCATGTCTTCTCCTCATCAGCCCATGTGACACTGATTGTGGGCTCCTTTTCCCATTTTCTCCTTCTGCAGTTTTTAACAGCCATGTGCAAAGACAGTGCAGTTCAGCATGTAACTGAAGGCTGTGCCAGAAAGCATCAGGATAATAACCTGCTTTCTTTGAGGCACCCTTCCTGTTGTTTAATAAAGAGGAAGAAGAATTTGGGGATCAAGAGGAGAATGGCATCAGATCTGTTTCTGCTGTTGTAAGGACCGGTAGCAGAGGGATGGTCATGTAGAGGAAAAAGGGGTTACATAGGGACATCTCTATTTTAGGGTTTTTTTAGGTTCCTTGTCCATTCCTCAGCCTCTGAAGAGAGCACATCAGAACTGAACCTTCATTTTCAGGTTCTGCTTGAGTTCATGAAGATTCTGTTACTGAAGGTTTTTCCAATTTTGTGTGACCTGGAAAAATTGCCCTTTTTTGAAGCTGCAGTGCCTTCTGTGGGTTTTTTTTATCCTGTTCAGGACACAGCAGCTGGAGAAGTGTTGTTAATATAGGTATTTTTTCTTTCTTTCTGAATACGTCCACAGAAATGTTGTGTACCACTAAAGATGCAAAGAGCTGCATTTGGCATTGTCTGTGAACATAAAAGCAGCAGAATCGTAACACTACTAGAAAGAGAGGAAGCAACTACACTAGAATCCATTACTCTGAAGTTATTTAAGAAAATTGCTCCTGTTTCAATCTAAATTCTTCAACAAAAATGTAGAAATTATTTACGTAGCCTTTTTGAAGATATATGTATGAATTCAGTGTACCCCAGGGTTTATATATCAGTATAATGTAAAAGCAGTTATACAAGGAGAAATGCTCATTAAGAATGACATGGTGTCTCATCTCCCTGAGGAGAAACATACCTTTCCCTCAGGTGGTCCCACAGCAGAACGTTCTCCATCCCAGCAGTCCCAGCAGGAGGAAGCTGCTGGTCCCAGGGTGAGGACGATGAGGGTGGAATTGTGTATGGGTGAGACCTGCCCTCTCGTGGAGAGAGGAAACATCTTTCCCTAACTGTGTGCAGTGTCTGGCAGCGTGGGCTGGCTGCAGCCTGAGGAGGTGATACCATAGTTCATATTGATTTTGGAAACCAGACAACTCTTTAGTCACAAATTCCCTTCTTTCTCTTGGAGAGGTGAGAAGTGGAAAACGTTTTTTCTGAGGATACCTAATTACATCGATATTAAACACTGGGAATTCCCATCTGTTTTTCTTTCTGATTCTCTGATTTTGGTGGTTTGTATGTTGGCTACAGATCTCACTACATAAAGATATTTCATATACTCATAAGCTAGATAAACTTCATTGTAGCCTAGCAAGAAAACCCATAACATTTTGCATCAGTAATTCTCTGTTGTCTGACTGACAGCTTTGGAGAAAGTGGTTCCGAAATGTTTCTTAATACCTTACTAGTCCAACTATTTCCTTTGAAAGGACAATTTTTTGAGAATCATAATGGATAGTATTGTCTATATATCTTGAGTAGTACTAACAGTTGTATCTTCATAAAATTTGTTTTGAATTGTCCATAATAGGGAAGGAGAGGGTGAATGCAACTGGTGTCTGAAGGCAGACAGACAAAATGCTTTTGTCCTATTTTCCATGATTCTATGAGAATTTTGGGGAAAATTTAGACCAGGATACTGAATGTAGGTTGATTGCTACTTACTAAGATGAGAATATGCCCCTCTCTTTGGTTCTTTGTTCATGAAAGATACCCTCCTTTCATATCTGTGAATTTTGCTACTAACTAGAGACTACTTTAAGAAGTAAAATCACACTGCAGAATCTACATTTTGAATTCTAGCCCTTTTTCCCGGCATCTGTATTCATGCCCATTGCATATTTATTCATTGTACATTCATTCATCATTTTTTTTTTTTTTATGTAATGAGGAAATCAAGATTTTACAGGCACATGAACACTGTTCCAGCACATGGTATTTTATCATAGACTACACTACATCTGTAATTTCAACTACTGTTAAGACCAACGATTGCGTGGCACACTAAGTAATGAAAAAGGTGCTGCTTTCAAGTGGATTAACTCCTTCTTTCTTATCTCATAATACAAATGACTCTGTGGCTGTTAACAGGCCGTGTAGCTTTTCTCTGCTTCTGCTTTCTATATTTACCTAATCAGCCCATAATACCTGCTTATGGCTTGGGAATACTGTAAAGATGGAAGTACCTTAATGCTTCTGCAGTGCTTTGACATTGTACAGCATTAATGCCAAAACATGTAGTCATTCTAAGTACTGTTATACAGTTATCACCCCTTTGATGAATAGTGGCTTTGATGCAAGGATCCAAAGGAGCTGGGAGATAGTCAATATTCCTGTATTTCTTTTAACAATCGGAGTGTGGGTATTCACATTGCTGCTTCTGGCCTCTGCCACCAGCCTCCATCCTTACACCTCATTGTGGTTTATCACAGGAGCTGGGAATTCTCTCAGAACACTGTGCTTCCAATATTTTCTTGGTAATTTTCACCTGGGAAACAGATGCCTTTAAAATCAGTGTCTTAACATATATCAGTTTGCACAGTGTTTTTAAATTAGCAAAGCATCTGCCCACCGTCTGTAGTTGCCTAATTGTTAATTTTTACTGCGAAGTGTTTCATAACTATTTTTGTTTCCTCTTGATGTGATTTAGGTTACCATGGCCTTTACTGTGAGGAGGAATATAATGAATGCCTCTCTGCACCCTGCCAGAATGGAGCCACCTGCAGAGACCTCGTCAACAGCTACGAGTGTGTGTGCCTTGCTGAATACGAAGGTAGGCTGGGGTTTGCAATTGTTCTCTGCATTTTTCATGATAGGTTCTGTTACAGAGAGATGCCGTATCCTGAGCAGAAATATATCTCTCACGTAAAACTGACAAACTTCAGTATTGATCCTGATCCCTTAATCTTTATTGGAATTAATAGTTAAGATCTAGCTCCTCTGTGAGGAATGCACGTCCTGGTCTGGGCACAATTGGGTTTTCTGTGTTCTTCTCAGGTGTAGTTTTTTCTGCTGTTTGTCAGATATATTAGAAAGTGATGAGATTTAAAAAACCCCCGTAACTGTTAAATAGACTTTTTCATCTGTTGTTGTTGGAGCCTCTACACAGAGAGCTTTCAAATTATTTTTTTTTATTTTCTCCAGTGAAGTGAGAAAAAAACATAATAATAAAAGATTAATATTTGAAATATATTAGCACAAAGGAGTGGAAATACAAGTTTTATCTTGGTTGTTCATTTAGAAGACTGTAAAGCCCAGAGAGAGAGTAGGTCTATGACTGCTTTTCCATGTTAACTGCAGCTGTTCTAAGATCTGTGTTCAAATGGAATCCATCTTTGGCATTTCTTAAGTAATTTATAAAATGAGAAGAGTGTTTGTTTGGCTATACAAAATCTCTTCTCTCACAGTAGATTTCAGCTGTAAACAAATTAACACATATCAGTGGTCTGTGACAAGTCCTTCTGGGGAAGGCCAAAGTGATACTTTTTTTGGTGTATTCTGTGTTGGATTATGCTGTGAGGATGTAATTTTATATGCTATTAGGATTACAAATAAATAAATATTCTACACAGAATGACTATGTTTTAAGGAACATTACTCCAGCATTTTCTCATTAAGCATATCAACCCTTATCTGTGCTGATAAGTAACGCTCACTTAACAGCTGCTTGAGGCTAAATATGTGTTTCACGCTGGTGATTGCATTGCTCTTTGACTATAGATATGGAATTCATCATTTTAGAGACCTGGTGAGGAAATGACCCTCAGCTTTTCATGACAGTTTAAGCAGCACTTAACCATAATGTTCACCATAATGTTCATCTTCTCTTTTCACCCGACCTGTCACCTGGAAACACTGTGTGCACACCACGTTGTGCTGTAAATGAAAGCAGGGCACCTGGACCTGTGAGCAGCTTTTGCTGATCACTGGGCTCCCCTCATTCCAGTGCTTGAGGTGTTCAGTGGCACCAATGAATAAACCCGAGGTACCCAGCTCAAGGTGTGATGGGGGCCATCAGAGGCCTCAGTGTTGGCACTACCACCCCAGAGCTGCCCATCTGCAGTGCCCCTTCTGTCTCCACACCCCGGGGCTGGCAGATGGACAAGAGCTCTCAGGGCTGAAGCTTGTGCCAGCAGGTACTCCTGGGCTGCTGCCTCTGCTGATCCTCACCCACAGGATGCTCAGCTAGAGTGCTCTGCCTTTTTGCTGTTAACACTGCCAATGTCAGCTGAATGATTTTGGCAGGTCTGTGGTGAGTATGTGTGTGTGTATACATATAAAATACATAGATATAAAAATAAGCTTTATCAGTAGACCCCAAGGAATTAACACATGTAGCAGCGGCTTTTGAGTCTCTCTCCCCATCCCTAGGTGGGAATATGCTATGTTATATGTTTTGTATGTCTGGTGCAGCTTGCACTGTCTTCTGCAAGGCAAACCTGCTGGATTCACAAGGCCTACACTGGCATGAAAGACTGAAGGTAGTGGCATGAAGCAGAGCCATCCAGTTATTTATTTTTAACTATACATTTGCATAATTTTTTTATTACCTTAGTAATATTCCTCATTTCCAGGAACAGGTAATGAGAGGCATCAGAATGCTTATGTAGGTTATTATATGTTATTAAATAAAATTTTTAGTCAAGACAATTATTGTTGACACATTACTGAAGAATTTTAGATAACAGATCTGTTTATGCTTCACTATATGGTTTCTTATAGACCACCAATACTACTTCTAAGCAGAAATTGCTCTGCCTCTCCTAACCCACAGCCTGTGGGAAGAGCAGAGAGGAGGCATGTGTGTAAAAAGTTTAGCCAGTGTAAACCACGTGGCTTTAGTGTTATGATATCACTAGCCCAGAAGGACAGATTTGGAGTCTGCACACTCATCCAGGTGAAGTCAAATTCTCACATGTACTGATTCCATGCTGCCAGTATAAGACATGTCAATGGCAATTACTGATTTTTCCTTTTCAGGAAGGCACTGTGAATTATACAAAGATCCTTGTGTTAACATCAACTGCCAGAATGGTGGCACTTGTGACAGTGAAGGTCTAAATGCTACATGTATTTGTGCACCTGGATATGCAGGCAAGTGATTTGTGTGTTACACAAAACATCTAGTTGTCATTGTTCACCGTGTCTAGAGGAAGAGAAAGACTAAGTACGACTGTGTCTCTTCAAGAAAGGAATTCATTTGGGCTTTGCTGTACTGTGAGCAGTGGAAATGAAAAATTTTTGGTATTACTTATATCTGCTTTGAACTTTGTAGCAAAAAAACCCCTTTTACTAAAGTGACTTCGAAAAGCTAACAGCCATTTGGAATGGCTTATGATCTTAATACTTGAGACTAGATTCCATTTTAAAAATAGTATTTTGAAGATTTCCAGGTAACCTGATATACTAATTGGACACTGTTGAAACTGGAAAATGTTTTAACAGTGACCTTAGTTACTATGTGCTCAAGAAACAGCTTATTCCATTATCTTTAATATGCAATTGCTAAAAGCCCTTAAGTACTTGTTATGAATCAATTTACACTTTCAGAGTACTGGTAAGAAACCCATTTAATCTTTTGGCCTTGTACTTAGACTGATGTGATTAGCATAATCCAAATATTTGATGTCAAGATAATTTACAATCTGATGTTCTGTTAGTCATGTAAGGTAATATCCAGTGTGAGAGTAATAGGTAAACCCATTCATAGCTGGTTTGTAGATCAAATTGTGCTTTTTGATCTGTTCTAATTAAAGGGCATTCTTTGGAAAAGAATTAGCTTTCCATTGTACAGTGTCAGTTTCTCAGGCACCAATTATCTATGTTATTGTATAGCGTATCAGAATATCCATGATCGTCTGTTATACCACATTTTCTTGGGATGGAAATTATATTTAGAGAAACGAGAAAGAGTCTGTGTGAGGTTAGTCAAGTCCCTTAGTCCCCAGGCTTTATTTTCACCTGGTTGAATAAGGATAATACTTTTGATGTTCTGAGAATAAAGATGTATTGCACTATAAAGTGTTTTGCAGCAAGAGAGAAGTTAAATGACTGAGGATGTACTTGCCACATCAGGCACTTGCCATATGTAATTTTGATTTTGCTTTTGGGTTTTTTTTCCTATGTAAGGTGAAGAATGTGAAATTGATGTAAATGACTGTGACAGCAACCCATGTCACCATGCTGGAACTTGCATAGATCAGCCTGGTGGTTACACCTGCCATTGTCCTCATGGATGGGTCGGTGCAAACTGTGAAATACGTAAGTTTTCTAGTTCTCTAAATACTTCTAAAAATTGTAAGTTATATTAAAGAAATTTTTATCTCTAAATACCTATCTGCATAAATACTCTGTAAATGAATAAAATCATGGTAAGTTCATTTTAATTTTGGCCATAATATTTCAAAAGCAGTTGTGAAAGTTAAAAACTTCTGTTTCCGGGCACCCTACTTTGAGATGTATTGGACTAGATTGTTAGGGATGCTGTCTCAGTGCTGGGCACTCAGTCTGCCTTTTAATTGTGCTCATGATTCACAGCCTCCCTGCACACTTTGGGTCAAGTGTGTTCCATAGCAGTGTAAGCACAGTCCTAACAGGCTTGTATTGACTTCTGAGCACCTGCAGCTCTAGTGATGTTTCAGCAAAATAACTTGGAACTTGCTTACCTAAGGAAACTGGTTCTGTGTAATTGTGCTGCAATTTGTCTGTGCAGACATTTACCAACTTTTTCAAGAATACCTTTTCCAGCCAGAGGCTAATTTCCACCTAATTTGTTAGAAAGAAGGGCTCCAAGACAAAATATTTCCAAAGCATTCAGTAAGACTTAAGAGAGGTTCCACTGGAAGGAACGGCTTCAGTGTGATCTTGTTTCTCATTTTAGAGAGAAGCTTCACTGTAAGGTCATTCTTATGGTGCAGTGGAAAGTCCAGGAGAGGCAGAAAGTATGAAGCCCAATTGTGGAAGAGTTAGAATGGAAATTAGGCTTCATTAGTTCTGCTGTTCACAGACCTGCTTTGTATTTCCCTGATGTTCTGTTCTTGAGCTAGAGATGTTGTCTTTGCTAGAGAATTCAGCTGCGTATTTAATTGCTTGAATGCTCCCATACTGTGGTCATAGATCCCTTTGAGTCATTATACAGATACACAGGTTTGTTAGCACAGTTAAGGTTGCCGGGATAGGTGATAGATTAATACAGCACAAAGGATGGATTAAAAATGTTTTCTATATCTCATTTACACAAGGAGCATGTGAACCTTCTATTTTTTACTCTCTTTTACTTAAACTTTACTTAAACATATCGACTGCTTTTTTCAAATTGATTCTACTCTTAATGTTCTTGATGTTAGTCCTTACTTTAACCAGTACATTCAGTTTCAGAGCTTTCTGGTTTAAGTAAAGACTGCAGAAGACCACTGCCAGCTAGCCCAGGGATAGTGACAGCCCTGCCTTTTTGTTGTCTCTGTGAATGGCTCTCACACTTCCTGGGTGGTGCAGAGCCAGCAGATGTTGGGAGCACAACACTGTGTGCTGTCTGTGTGCCATATTGCTGATGCTAAAATATGCTCAGATGAGCTTTTCCTGACAAGGCTGATGTTGGTGACACCTACAACATGAATGTCCAAGTTGATCAGCAAGGCAGTATAATTCTGCCTGCCTTCACTATTAAGTAGTTGGCTGACAGACAGATGGGTATAGTTCTTGGAGAAAGCAACAATCATCCTAGAAACACATTTCCTGGAGTCCCTTGATGAACTCACATTCACGTTTCTGTTATGTTATGGAATGCCAAAGGGATACAAAGGCTTGCATGCTTTCTGAGCCTGCAGATGTGCCACAGGAATTCAGAGGTGTGTGTTTTGGAGTGCTCTGCCTGTCATGCTCTAGTCACTCAGAGTTTGGCTGTTTGCACCACAGACACACAGTGGAAGTGCATGCAAACATACGGGAAAAGGAGAGAGGCAGAAGAGAGGGTGGAAGGAGCCTCTCCTACTGTCCAGCTACTCAATAATTTCTTCTTTCCCCTGTTAGAGGGGATGCAAGTTCTTTTATCTTATGACTGCTATTGACAGAAAGCAGGGAATTACCTGAATGTTAACTGGCATTAGTAGCTCTGCAAGGCTGATTCTCAACCAGAAATATTCAACCTTGCCTTGTTCATCGCAATTGATTTCAACTGAAGAGGTTGAAATTACTGTTTTTTATCCAACATGTGACAGTAGCTAATAGAGTGCATATATAAAATAACAATAATAAAAGAGATTAAAAAATACAATGTAAAAATTCTGGTTTGGACGGGTCTTGAATGAAAACAGGAAAAAAAACCCCTGGTGTTTGGGTGTCATTTGATTACATAGATCGCATTTTATCCTTTGTGATTTTCTGTTACTGGCCATGAAGGAGGCTATTGGTACTTAATCTTTTTTGTAGAAGCACCCTATTTATAGTTCCCCACTTTTCACCAGCTGGTTTAGCTGCTTGAAGTGACTACCTTAACAGGATTTCAGGGTTATCTTCTTGTCAGACTGTTCTTTTTAATTTCCAAGTGCTGTATATACAACAAACCAGTCAAGATGTATGTTGCCTGGATGAATTGTGATATTTTTATCTTATAGTGCTTACCAGTACTGACAATTCCAATTAAATAGGATTAAATTGGTCTAAATTATGAAGAGGATATTCTTCTCTTCAAAATGAAATTCATTTGCCTAAAAAGTTAATGGAGCATTCACCGTAAAATGCTTGCAAATGTCTCATATGAATTCTCTAATGCCTGCTGGTTATTTGTTAATATCATTACCTTTGCCACTTTTGTAATTTTTAATGGAATTACTGAGGTATGCCAAACCATGTGGTTACTTGAAAAACTAACATTATGAAGAATTTCTAGTACAGGCCATGGTGTGCATTGAAATCTTATTCTTAATTAATTTTATGAACATTAATATAAAATCTGAAAGTACTGTGATTTTGAGCTGTCATATGCTATTTCTAATCTCTGGAGCATAAGCTGTTAATTTTTATATTTTGATATGGTGAGGAAAAAGGGAAGAAATTTTTCTCATCTTTGTCATCCAGAGATGGAAGGCATGGAATCTAGATCGGAAATGTCTTGCCATATATCTGCGCACATTAGATCTGAATTCAGCTTAGTCTGACAGCCTGACAGAAACCACTGCGTGTGACAAATGTGCTGCAGAACAGGAATAGAAGCCCATCCCAAACTGCACAGAGCACAGCTGTATTCCCTCCCTCATGTCCTGACTGGGCAAATGGCAGTAACAGTGCTTTACAAACATTAAACCACTGAATGATTCAGGCTGATCAAAACTTTACTGACCTCTGAAGTAGATAAGAAAAACAAACAGCCAGTCCTTAAACTCAGCTCACATTTGTGGACAAAGTCTGAGCCCCCCTGAGCTGGGTGGTGCCCCAGGACAACTTTCACTATTATGACAAAGAGCAGCCATTTCTCCAAACTCTGCCCAGCTGAATCCCACATGTTACAGTTTTGGGCTTTCTCACCACCTCCCTCTAAAACAAAATTCTGTTTTTTTCCTGTCCTTGTACATTCCCTGTATTTCTACCATAGATTGAGATTTTATCCACAGATGCCACTAAACTGGAGATTTCAACTCAGGTGCTTGAATTATCTGCCTTCATCAGCATCCTTGAGAGGTGGCTTCTGAGAATATCTTAACTTCCCAAAGCATATGGTTGGAAGCCCTGTGCCCAGACTGTTTGTGATTGAGTAAAGGGAGTTTCTAAATCAGTGCAAAGCAGAAGTACATTTGAAAAAGGAACAGGCACCTACTAGAAATAACTTTTGCAGAGTGCTACATTTCTGTAGTCAGGATGATTCAAGTCTGTTCCTGTTTTGAAATAATATAAGACCATAGGCTTAAAAGACTGCCAAAAACAAACCCTGGAGGGAAGTATAGGTTAATTAGAAATACTCTGACCCATGCTAGAGAGAAACAGATCTGAGGACATAGGCAATAGACAGAAAATCTGTTTGGCATAGATATAGTTTGGGGATCAAGAATATTTATGCAGAAGATCTGGAATACATAAATACAAGAAGCCTCTTCCAGATTGTCTTTACATTAAGGTCTGCTTTGTGAATCTCAGGGAAATTATGCTTGGGAAAAGACTCCAGTGGCCTCCCTACTGTAGGACCTTATGAGGTGTCCTTTTTGTCCTTGAAGTGCTGAAGTCTCTGCAGTCTGGTGGAGATAGGCATAAGGAAGTCTGTGTTCCAAATCAAAACCAAGCGTGTTTAGGACATGTTAAATGACACATTTTAGTGGAAGGCTTCACTGTTAGAACAAACTGCACAGAGGACTGGTTCCTAGAAGCTTTTGCATAAAACCTGCCCTCCTTTAGAGAGCCTGTAGTATAAAATAATATAATGCAAGAATAACTCAATGATTTTCTGTTCCTTGGGTTATACAGGAGATCAGAATAGATAGGTCTTCCTATATGACCTTAAAAGCCAACAGAAGAAAGTAGATGAAGGTTCAACATAGTGCTAGGCAAATGTGTAGCATCTTAGGCTTGGTGGTGTATCAGTAACAGAACCTGGGAAAGTTCAAATTACCTATCTCCATAGCTTCAAAAGTCAGAAATATCAAAAATTAATATCATAAAGTAGTTCTTTTCAGCAGGATGGATAGAAATTATTAATTAATGATAACCTTTTATTTCTTATTGGCAGACCTGCAGTGGAAGTCTGGGCACATGGCAGAGAGTCTAACGAATATGCCTCGTCACTCCCTCTACATCATCATCGGGGCCCTGTGCGTGGCCTTTGTCCTGATGCTGATCATCCTGATTGTGGGGATCTGCCGCATCAGCCGCATCGAGTACCAGGGCTCCTCCAGGCCAGCCTATGAAGAGTTTTACAACTGTAGGAGCATTGACAGTGAATTCAGTAGTGCAATCGCTTCCATCCGACATGCCAGGTTTGTGCTGGGCATGGTGATGTCCTAGGAACCCGTTCTGATGTGTCACTGCAGTTCATGCACAGTGCACCGAGGTGCTGTTGGCAGAGTGAAGGGGCGGCTCTGCTGGGAAAACACCAGCCCTGCTCACTGCTCTCATCTCAAGTGTGACAATGCAGCAAAACTCCTTGAAAACAGACAGAGTTATTCGGACTTTATTTGATGTAACTGGTGAAGTGGGACAGATGCAGAGTTCTTAGCCTGTCAGATCTTCTGTGAGGGATGTAAAGATTCTTAACTGCTACACACATGTAATATGATTAGACAGGAAAGGCACATTGATTTTTGTGACTAATTTACCAGATTATTCAGTGAGAATTTCTTCACATCACTCATTTTTGTGCTCCTATTTGCCTTTCCTACTTGCTTTCCTAGAGACAGTAATTTTTTTACTTTGAAATTTAATTAAGCACTTGCAAGGCAGGGCATTGAGTGTCAGAATAATACAAAAGTGGAATTGGAAGGGATTTAAGAGCTCAAGTATAAGCCATGGCACTAATATGGCATTAAATATACCTAGCTCCCTGTCCTGGTTTAGGGCAAATTTGGGAGGAAACTTCCAAAGGGGTCCCTCTAGAAAGCAGATTCAAGTGACCCCTCCCCCAACCAGTTCAGGAAAAGATTTCCTTGGAGAAAAGTGGAAAAACCTGTTTATTTAACAAGCAAAGTAGAAGCATAATAATATTAAACAATAAAACCTCTCGCTGTTCTGAAGGGATGGCAAATTCAGAAAGTCCTTGTTGTGGCTGCAGCTCGGCTCGCTCAGTCTCTCATCAGCCCCTCCTGTGCTGGAAAACGCCCCATCCCAGCCCCGGTGGGACACAGGTGTGAGCCCCCGGTGTTGTTCTGGTGTTCAGTCCAGAGCAGGCTGATCAGTTCCAGGAAAAAGAAGAGCCACAGTCTGGGGAACTTCTCTGCCTCAGTTGCTAAAAACTAACTAAAAGCCAAGGAGAGCTCTCCCTGCTGTCCGTGCTGCAGGCAGCACTGTCTGTGTGAAGGGTGTGGGGCAGCAAGTGCAGTTTCTGCAAACAAACTGTGCTTCTTTTCCCTCCTTTGCTCTTGGAACCAGTCCTAAAGGTGCAGAACTTAATATCCAGCATAAACAGAACAGAGGACTGGGGATACAAGCGTCATAAAGTCACCCTAGGACACTCCCTGCCAACAATTGTGTTTAAAAACTTCCAAAGGAGTTGAGTAGATTTAGAATGGACTTTCCTAAAATCTAACCTGGATTTTCTTTGGTATTAACCTGGCTGCTTGTTTCTTACTGCTCTTCAGGCTGTCATGAAGGATAATGTATCACTGTCCATATCACTTGTATATCAGGTGCTGAGCCCTCTCTCCCCTTCTCTTTTAGGATAAAAACAAAGTAAAACAACTCTTTTCTTGCCTAGGTTTAACTAACCCATTGTTTCAGTATCTCCTCCCAGATCATGTCAGCTTCTTTATTGTCTTCCTGGGACACACTCCAGATTGTCTTTCTCTTTTTCTTCTTTGAAGGGGGGTCCCCAAAGCTGAAAGTAGTCCTCTGATTGAAGATTTATGTGCACCAAATAAACTGAGTAATCATCTCCTGCATCTTATTTATGGCATTCCTGTTCATATATCTGAAAAAGAAACTTGGTTGGGGTTTTTTTCTTTCCTTTTTTTTTCTTTTTTTTTTCTTTCTAGTGACAAAGGACATACTTTTGTGACCCATTAGGCCTTTCCAGCATCCCATGATCCTCTGTGTCATTTTTCTTCCTAGGCAGTGTGGTTTCTTCTGTGTTTGACATCTCTCTTAATAGGGTAGAACTTCTATTTTTGATGCTTCTTTTTCCCATTTCTTCAATTTGTCAAGATCATTTCAAATTCCAACAGAGTACTCATGTGTGTTACCATTAAAATACTCTTAAAACTGAGGGAGACATGTTCCTGTGCACTGACATGGAGAAATATGTACATATTGGTTGGTGATTGCTGGTAGTTAATTTTCTGAATGCTCCAGTTCTGTTTCAGTGAAGATGAAATAGGTTAAATTGTATCACTGCTGAAGTCATCAAAATTATTGGAAATGGGTGAAGCGTTCCCCCAGGCTCAGTTAATCACATCACAGCTTTGGGTAGTAGCTCTTCAAAGTGTTCCAACTTAAAAAAAACCTCTTAGACTGGGATAGATTAATGATGATTTTTCAAATCCATGTTATGTAGTTAGAAATTACATTATTGTCCATTGAGGGTTTCTTGGAAAAGGTATTTCTATTTAATGCAAATGAAAAGAAATATTTTCATTCCAAATAATTTTCAGTGCCTCCTAGAATGTGATGCCATTTAAAAATCCAAGATATAGCTGCCAAGTCAGGTAATTCATGGAGGTTTATTGTGGAGATTGTTGTGTACATTTTGGGTTCAGAAAGATATAAACCACTGTTTTGGTAATTTCAATCCAGGAAAAGGAGCAAAACTTTTATAGTTATTTTTGCATAAATTCTTAAACCTACATATACAAAGGTCTGAATTTTCAGAATTGCTGAATCTAAGAAATCTACTTTCAAATAACAGAAAGTTCAGCATTTTCTGCAAATAATTCCCTTTCACAGTTAGATACCAAACCTTGCTAGTAATTTTGGAAAATGGAGATCAAGAGAAAAGTTAGTAGATGATTTTCCTTAAAGGGAAGGTTTTCTGGTAAAGTCAGCAGGTGTCTGGGGGTGTGGATGCCTGTTGCATATTCAGTAAATTATTTTTAAATTACTTGTTCATGTTTCTCAGCATTTTTTTTTCTAGATAATTTTTTTTATAATTTGATCTTTACTAATCAAGGTACTTGCTGTAAGACAAAACCAATGCACTTGAGGATCGTTACTAATAAATGTCTACTTCTAGTGAATGTTCCTAGGATTTGCAGATCAGAGCTAGGTAGTTTTCTGAGCAGATGAAGCACAGTTGTCTTTAGCATTCATTTTGCAGACAGTAAAGAAACATTCCTTTTATGTTAAAATTTATAAATTTTAAAGGTGGAAGAGAACAGTCTAATGAAATAATTGACCACTGGCTATGGCAGCTATAAGATGTCATTGAAATGGAACCAAGATCTGTTATTGAAACAGAATTGTTCACTTTAGAAAAGCATTCACGCTGAGTTCATGAATTATCTGGTGACAGACTATGCTGCAGTTAGTTCTGTGTGTGCCCAGATATCAGTAGCCTTCATGCACCACTTACAGTGTAGTTTATTTAATTTTTATTTTCATGTGCTGATCTGTCCCGTCTCTGTGTCACTTGAAGAGTCTGGTTCATCAGGCTCTGATTAAGCTCCCCTGTCACAGTTCTCTCTGCTGCATGTTTTCCCCATTCCTGTGGGTTGCTTGTGTCCGACTGTGGTGTCCTAAGCTTTCTGAATCAGATGAGCATCAGCACACACTCATTTCTTACCATTTCCTGGCATAGATCTCTGTCAGCTGCCTTTTTGTAGAAGTGTGACCACATGCACATGTACTCTGGTCTCCACATCACCTGCCAATTGCTTAATATATATTCTCTGCCAGGGTTAATTTTCTGGAAACTCTAGGATTATAGCTCAATTATTCTAACCAAGGCACAATACCACTTGCACACCTGACCTTTTCTCTGAATAATGCAGAGGAAATAAATCTTCTCATTCTCCTCCTGTGTGTATGGCATTGAAGCTAATGTTAAGATGCTTATCCATCATGTCCCTCCAATCTTTTTCCACACTCAGTGCTTCCCAGGATTGAGATTTCCCCACACTCTGTATGCTCTTTTTTAGATGAATAATCTTGTGTATGGTTGCCCTGGAAAAAATCTTTATTCACTTGTTTATATGTGCTTTTGTTGTAAGCAGACAGTTAATTGATCCAGCACACTCTGTAGCAAGAACCTGCTTCTTTCATTATTGATTAGCCCTCGAATCCTTGCCTCTTGCAGATTGTATTGATAATTGCTTTGTGTGTTCCTTTATGTCATCAGTTAGATAGCATGGCACTGCTGTGCAGTCCTAGCAGATACACACCCATTGAACAGAGTTCCCATTTAACACTTCTGTCTTTAACATAAACCTCTGAGGTTGGCGATAACTCTGTTTGTTTGCACCTTTGGGCAGTGACTGACTTCTGAGCCACCTGATCAAAGCAATATGATTGAGCAGCTTGGTGGCTCAACCAGACCATAAACAACCTGAACATGTGCTGTGCTCTTTTCTCAGCCTTTTCTAATTAGGGGCACATGTCAACCCTGACCTAAACGAGGAAACAGATTTTGTCCTGCTTCACTCTGTACAACAAGCCGCGTGCTCTCTACTGTCAGAATCTCTGGAGAATGTTCACCATCATTTGTATCTCTGCAAAGTTCTATTTCCTTTAAACCCTTGAGAGTGATGGTGAAAAAGGGTGATTCAGAATTCAATGCTGCCTCTGATTTAGTAAGATGCCATGACTTGATTGCTTCATTCAGTTCTTGAAATTTTGTCTTGTAGAAAATCAGGTTTATCCAACATGATGGGGATGAGCAAATGTGACATGTCTGTATTTATTAAAATAACCTATAGAAGAAGGCAGACGTTCATGCATGGAAATGAATCTAGTGCAGCCTTATGAACAGCTGAAGTACTTAGAGAAATGAAATTTTCACCATATATATCATAATGCTTTCAGCCATTTCAGTTTTGTCTGCAATTCTGAATCACTGAAAACAGGCAAGAATGAAATTGGATATCATGAACCTGCATAAAAGTCTTGGAAGAAAATCAAGTTAATTTTGGTTTGGGCTAAATACTATCCTCAAAATCTGAATTTTCTGGATTTCACTTTCCAGTGTGCACCACGTAAATTAATATAGGTTTAATATAGTACATAAGTGCATAAAAATCCCTAGTGTGGATGACTACATAAATAATTCCGTTTCTGTGTTTTCTGTACTGTTTTCGCTGCATCAGGTCGATAAGAAAAAGTACTTGACCATTTTTGGCCTCATTTTCCTGTGATTTCTTTTGTTATATAGAGTTTATCTAAGCTCTCTGCTTCTGATCACAGGCCATAACTCACTGCGTTGTTGCTTTGAACTCATTCATATTTCTGTTTGTCACCAAAAGTTTTCTTTTATTTCCAGGTTTGGCAAGAAATCCCGACCTGCAATGTATGATGCAACCCCCATTGCTTATGAAGATTACAGCCCAGATGACAAACCTTTGGTTACACTGATTAAGACAAAAGATTTGTAATCTAGTGTATCTTTTTTGGATTATTTTTCAAAAGGATGGGCTACTAACCTAATTTAAATATTTTTAAGAAGAAAGCATAAGTAATTTAAACCATTAGATGCTTCAGAATTTTCTGTAGAATATTTAAGAACCAATTTTCTGCAGCTTTTAGTTTGGAAAAATATTTTAAAACAGAATTTGTGACCTTCATGATTTACATTTTAATGTACCTTGAGCTCTATAAACTATAAGCTTATGATAGTGTGTGCTTTTTTCTTGGTAGACACTATTACTAAACCCAGGTGAGTTTCTTGTGGTTGTTACAGAACAGAAAACAATAATTAATGAGGAGTTCTTTATGAAATGTCAGTGCCAGCTTTCTCAGTAGAGGTAGGAAAAATGTGAAGCATTATATGATATATAATATATCCATTAATTAAAAAAGTCTAAAATGTTTGTGTTGTGAAAAAGAAACTAGTAAAAATTATTATTCCTAATCTGAATGAATTAGCTTTTGCCTTATTCCATGCATGGATAGATAACCTATTCCTCCATTATTTCCTGAAATTGCTAAAACATACTCTTGAGTTGATGTTTGACATTTTTGTAATAGTTATTCAGGCTAGGCCTTGTATAATAATTAAAGTGCCTCTTGAGGCAAAGTAAGGGCATGATCCTTTAAACATTGAAATCAATGAAAGAACTTCCATTGACTTCACTGGATATGGGATTGGATCCTACAATTGGACTGAATCTATATTTTTCTTTAAAGGTTAAAGTTTTTTATATTGTGAGTAAACTAAGCATATGGTTTGAATTGTTTGTTTCCTAAAGGTTGTTGATGTACAGTATTGTTTCATGAAATATTGTGTATTTCTCATAGTGCTTCTTATTTAGGATCAGTATGGGGTTTTTGTGGCTGTATTTGATCGCTTCTGGGCGTCTTAAATTCTTGCTTATTTCAGAAAATACTGAATAAAAGTTAACCAGTGAAGATTGCAGCTGTTTCTTTGTTTTTCTTCATTTTAAACTGAAGTGTTGTCTATAAATTTGAAAAGACATGAGCACTATAAATAATGCCAAAAGATGATATCCCAGCTGTTAATCTGAAAAGGGAAAAATGGTTTGTATTATCAAGGTAATCTCTCAAAGTGAGATAAATACAGCTTCAGAGTAAAGGCACAAACCTGAATGGTGGATGTGCAGGTTAGTAGCACTATTTTGTGTATGAATTACAGAAATGCCCAGTGCTCCTCAGAAATTCAGAGTACCTTTCCTGACGTCCTGTATCTGTGACCATGGGCTTTCAATGATGGTGGTCCAAGACAATAATTATTAAAAAGAGGACTGAGGAGCTCAGATCCAAGTTTAAACTAGATTCATTCTTCAGGCATGGTTTTCTATGACAGAGGTTGTAAACTTGCATCTGGTGGCCATCCGAAGATGTTTTTTTATTGATACAGTTTTTTGCTGTACCAATATATTGAAACTTTTGTTTACTATGACTTCTAGGAGAGTTTTGAGAACTTTTAAGAAAGAAAAATCAAGAGCAAGCTATACCCTGTACCATTTTTGGTAACTTGAGCTGAAAAGGGGCACTGTTGTTGTAATTGATTTGTTAATCAAAAGAAGGGAAATACACATTCTTCAGAATTTTTGGCCTTTTCGGTCAGTAAAATACTGGCTTGCAAATCTATATAAAGTAGGGAAACAAGCAACTCTGTTGTTCTAGGAACATACATATTCATGGTCCATCTTTTACAAGAGAGATGTTGCAATGAGCAGCAGCCTTTCTGCATACAAATCACACCTTGGTAGCGATTCTTGACCAACCTATATTCCTCTCAATTGACTGACCTGAACGATAAGTAATTTGTGAGGAGCTATTTTCCTGTCAGCTTGAAGCTTCTAGCTTCTGTAAATCATCCTGTGCATCCTGTGAATTGCATTCTGAAAATTACTTTGTCTCCTTCCAATTTATTTTATTGAACTCTGATGGCATGTTATGCATGCACTTGTGAGATATTTTTGAGGTTCAGCACTGCCTTCCAGATGGAGCTGCCCTAAGACCTGGAGGGAACAAGCCCATCCTGTGTTTGTATCCCTACTCTGAATCTGCAAGAACAAATTGGTTACTGTCTTTATACACCAGATCGTGTCCTGAGGACATACATGGATGTGGACAAGGGACACTGGTTATTTCATATCCTTTTCCCCAGCCATATGAGATTTGTTCTGTACAAGGAGCAAATACAGATGTATAGCAAACACCACTTGCTGTTACTATACTACACTTTTTTCCCCCTTTTTTTCCTTTTTTTTTTCTTTCTTTCCTGTAAATCATCCAGTTGCGGAAAGTGCTGATTATGTGTAGTCTTCCCCTAGCAATGGGCTAACAGCCTCTAGCTCCTCCTGGACAAGATGGAGACAAGTCTCTGGGCTTGTCATTAACCTCTAGAACTTGTGCACTCTCTAAGTTTGGTTATTTTTTCATCCTCTTCCATCTGGAAATAGGAAAACATCCTTGAGTGTTCTTTCACCAGAAGCATGCATATGTATTCTTACTTATTTCTTGGGCTGGTGTGAAACTCGCCTTTACAGCTCAGAGTTGTGATACATGTGCTAACAGGAAAATGTCATCATTTACATGGATTCTGGATAGAGTCAGTCCAAAATGATGAAGACAGTGATCCTATCCATGTGGTTGGGCTAATTGCAGTATGGCATAGATACAAGGCTTGAGGGAGCAGTTAAGCACAACAGCTAGAAAACACATGTTGGCTAAAACCATACAAATTATCCCCATTAAAACCTGCAGTTGTAAACCTAACTTTAGCTGAGAAAAATTAGACCATTGCCGCAGCTTCATCCTCTCTTTGTATCTTGTCTCTGGGAGGTGCTTTGGGAATCTGCTTTCCTCCTGTGTGGGCTCCAGAGATGACGCCCTGCCAAACCCTCAGGTCAGAAGCCTCAGACCCACATCAGAGCCTGTGCTCAGTAAGAGATCTTGCACTTGGACGAAGCTGGCTCTCAATCCTTCCTAACTCCCAACACGCTTCATCTTCCAAAGACACGGTGAGAAATGAACTTGTTGAGGGGTGCAGGTGGCTTGAGAAGGAGATGAGGTCCCCACACCAGCCAGGCCAGCCATGTCCCAGCACACACTCAGGGCAGGGGCTGTGCCATGGGGTGCTCTCTGGGGTGAGGGGCCTGGCCTTTCTGCAGCTGAGTGCAGACCATCCCTCCCCCATGGGGGTCTGAGAGCCCGGCTGTGTCCCTGTGCCAGGCAGGATGAGTCACAGGGGCAGCAGCGGCCCTGCCATGAGTCACAGTGGGGCACTGCCTGCCCCATCCCTCACCTGGGCAAGCAGGCAGAGGATGAAAGGCCTGGAGATGCAGTCCTGACTCAGCTGAGCCTGCAGGAACTGTTTTCAGCTCTCTAACCCTATTCCTGATAGCGTATTAAGCAATGGGCTTGGAGGGACACTCATGGCTGGAGATGGGATGTGGGGAAGGCACATATGAGGTGAGAGGTTATACGGAGATCTGAGCCTCCCCCTGCCCTGAATAACCCTGTGCATTGTCTGTCAGGGCTGGGTAACACCTTGTACAAAACCCATCAACCAGATTTTGCTGTAGTAACACCCTGTACCAAGCCATCAACCTCGAGTGCAGCTGTGGCCAAATGCTACATTGATGTGGGGGGAATGAGAGCTGAAAAGAGACTTCAGCTCAGTAAAGTGCATCCTCAAACACTGAAAGTCTCTGTGTGGTTAATCCCTTTGAAATCAATGGGATTTTAAAGACAACATGTGTGATGTTTTGGGGGAAATTGGCTTAGTGTCCCTGTGCATCTAAAAATATAATAGATCTGACTACAGGAGTAAACATTGCTTGTTTTAGTGAAGTCTTGTGTTGTGACACTTTTCATCTTGTCTCAGCATCATTTCTGGAAACAGCATGGCTTTTCTCCAGCAGGGCTTTGTTGAGAAATGCCTGAGCAGTTATGACATTCCTGAAGATGTGTAGTTTCTTCTTTGATAGCAATAGACACCTGATGAGGAATAAACTCAACACCTCTGAAAATTATTCTCTGTGAATGGCTGAGAGGAATCAAAGAGCCACTCCTCACTTGTGTTGCCAAAGGGAACTTCTTTTTCCCTTCATGTGGCTAAATCCTTCTGTGTCCAAAATTTCTCTGAGATTCCCTTCTCATGTTGCACACAACCACCCAGCTTTTGCAGAGCAGACAGGCACATTGCATCAGACAGATGCAAATCCAGCCCATCCTCCCTTTGGGTGCCTCCAGCCTGGTTTCTGTGGGAGGTATTTGCTGTGTGACCAGCTTTGGGAACCTTTTTTTTTTTCACTACTGCCATATTTTTGAGGTTCATGTGCAGCTCAGTGCAGCTGGGCTGAAATTGCTGTTTGTATGGTACTCTGCTCTTGTATTCCTGACCTCACAGTGGGGGTAGAAGTACAGTCCTCCCATGGATCATGGAGGGCAGCTGAAAGCCAGATTAATCCAGGGAAGAGTTTAGTCTCTCATGCTATGCTCTGCTATGAATAGTTAAAATAATGAATGTATTATCAAGAGCTAATGAGTTCAGACATGTTCCCAAAATAAAAAATGGGAGTCCGGGCAGTCCAGTGTGTGCTTAAACCTTCTCTTCAAACCTGCTGAGAGAGATGTGCACTGGCTTACAGCTTTCAGGCACCCTTTATTTTAAAACAAAATATAAACAAAATTCTTATTTATAATTTGTTTTCTCTCTCAGCATCCATTACCCTTAGGAAATGCTCTGCATGAGCAGGGGAGCAGTGAGAGAAGGGCAAAGCACAGAGCTGGTGCCAAACAAGAGACATGGAGCTGATCTGCCCTATCTTCTCCCTGCAAGTTTGTCTTCTATCCCTTGAGACTTTGGGTGAATGTCTGCCAAAACACTGCAGTTGTGTGGGGTCAGGAGGGGTGGCATAAGACAGATTTGAGACATTTTTATGTCCATCTTAAACATCTCATCAGGGAAATAAGAGCAGCCAGAGTCTGGTGTCTGAGTAGTCAGATACTGCTGCTACCTGAAAATGCTGGAGATTGCTGCCAGGACAGGCAGAATGTGATGAACTCTCAGCTCCTCCTCAGTCTGATGTGCTGGTCACTGGAAAGGTGTCCCTCAGAAATCATCTTTGCACCTCCTGACTCTATGATGTTTGGACTAGAGCTGATCTCTGAGGTGCAAGTTCTTTGCTGCAGAATGACCTCTGTAGGAACCAGCATCTGAACCCTTTATATCCTTTCCATCCCTCATATTTTGGAACGGCTCCAAATAGGTGAAGGTGATTCCTTCCAACAGGATGTGGGCCAACCAGTGAAAACAAACAAAATTTCAAAGCAGTAAAGCCACATTCAACTTCATCTGGGCTCAGCTGGCTTCTTTTCTTCTGCAGTGCAAAATGCATAACAAATATGACCTCTCTGGAAAAGTCAGATTTCTCTGTTATTATGAATTCCAGTTTCAAATCCTCCTTTTAAGACGTTTATGATAAGATGATTATTGTAAATAAGCTTCCCCTTTAGCAAAGAATAAATCATCAAATAGGCTTTGTTTGGTGAGATCTTTGGCAAAAGAATGTAAATAAATAAGCTAACTGAATAAACTTCTTTATCTGATGTGCTGAGCAGAAAAGGCAGCAAAGTTAATCATTTAGGAAAATAAGCTGGACTGCTGTGCTTTCTTCAATAACAGGCCAGTCTAAGGGAAACAATCTGCTCTATCTTGCTGACCCTGGACTTTTTGCTAGCATCCCACAGACCATGAGAGATTCTGTTTATCACTCTGGCAGAAACGCTGTCAAGGAAATGTCCTTCGGCCTAAATTTTTGATTTGTTTCTTTTCCTGTGGACTGGTCTAGTTCCTGTCAGAGGTAGCTCCTCTCAACAGAACAGAGATCCCTTATGAGGTCAGCTGTGGCTTCTCTTCCACCTCCTGGGAGTAGAACACACACGGACAACAATCTGAATCTGCAGGGTCTTAAACTCTGGACTCGATTAATGTTTCCACATGAGAAACTTAGTATGTGACTCTGCATGGATCTCAGTCCAACACCACTCAATGAAATGAGTGTGACTGTTCCAACTTTCACCATGGTTTTTTATTGACTTACGGATTTGAAGTAATCTGAAGTAAATCTGCCTGGAATCTGAGCCTATAAGCCAGATACAAGATGCACAAGGTAACAAAAATGCATGTAGCTTCTGTGGAAAAGCAAACAGCCTAATGCAATGGAGGCTACTTTGGCATGCAGGAGCTGCATTAGCAATTAGTTTGTCAGCAGAATACTTTGTTCTTGCCCCCATTTGTAATTGCTGGATATGTGATCACTGCTGGTGCAATTCAGTGTCCTAGAAGCTTATTTCCTGTATCGTATTGGGACAGAGAGAGCACAAACAACAGGTTCCAGTTATGGTTCTTTCTCGCTGAGAACAGAGAAATATACGGGTAGGTTACAGGGATCAGAAAGCAGCATCAGCTTGCTGAAAAGGGTGTTTGCAGATCCCAGTGCATGGCATTGATATTCATTCTACAGATCACTCTGTGGTTGTTTAATTTGCTTTGTTGCATCTGTCATGTGGAGAAGGCAACCAGCCAGTAACATGTCATGATCCAGAATAATTTATTTTTTTTAAAATGTGCTGTCCAGAATGTCTTATTTGTGGTCTGCATATGACACCAGTTCCTCCTATTAATTTAATTTGAACATTTATTTCAGTTGTTTTGTCCTAGTATGGTATTTGCTAGAAAGGTCTGTCAAAACAAAGCTGACAGAATGTCATGTAACTAAGGACAGATCTGCTTTCACATGTGCCTATTATGCCATTTCACTTTCATCTTGTCATGAATTTGGACTTGAGATTGTTCTACATATAAAAGATGATGACCAGTTATTTTTATCCCCAGTATTCATCACGCTGCTCCCCTTTCTCCCGGAGCCCGGTCTTGTCTGAGTGCAATAAGGACAAAGACAGGAGGCTATTTTTAGAGCACCGAATTAGGTGTGGAGTTTATCAGTTTTCCTCTGTCTTTCATTCATTTCATTTCCATGGAGAGAATATTTTACTATCCCATGGAGATGTCTTAATCCCTGGGAGCTTTGAAGGGTTATTTTAATTTAATGCATGTGAGATTTAAAATAAAGTAGTAAGCTAGCAGTATTGACAGACATGTCAGGTTTAAATCAAAATGTCTCACAGCTGTGATTTACTTAGTGATATATATATTGCTGAATTTTGAAAGATTTCATTTGGAATACATTATTTAATGGTTTAGATTATTGAATGGTAAACATGGTGATGCTTTGATAACACTTTGGAGTTTCATGCAATAAACGATAAAATTTCTGTAAAAACTGCTTAATACTATCTAGTTTTCCCTCACTTTAGGGGACTGCAGAGAAAACCAAAATTCCCAACAAAATTTCTACCCTACCCTGGCATTAGGCCTGGCACTATCCATGTTTTTCCAACTGTTTTTCAAGAAGCTCTTGTTTTGCATAAGCAACAAAGTCATCTTCTGTTTCCCCATACAGGCAATACCTCTCAAAGAGGACAGAAATTGTGGACAGAGAATTATCAGACTTCAAATTAACAGTAAAATAAGGTCTCTATTCAAAAGCAACTCAGCCTCAAGATTTCTGAGAATTCATTGTCTCTCTCTTTTTTGTTTATGTGTTGTCTCTGACTTGCATCCCTCTTCTTCAAACTCTAGTGTCAAGGGTGATTTATGGGTGCAATTTTCTGTGTAATATTATGTAGCAATAGTTGGCAAATCCCTTCCCTCAGCAAGGGGATGTATTTTTCTTTGTCAGACACCAAAGAAGCACACAACCCTTGAATTTTTTTAAAAAGACAATTCTTTTTGAAAGGACAAATGCAAATCCCATCTCATAATAATTAATCTCATAGTTACTTATAGATATGTTACACGTACAAAAACTGCCCTGGCCACGTGGCATCGGCATTTTCATGTGATGGATCCACTGGGAGTCCCTCAGGTCCAGCTCTGTAACCAATCTCCTGCTCTTTGCTTGAAACAAGCTCTGCATGGTGCAGAGCAAAGCCTGGGAGTCCAGCTGCATTGCTGTGCTGGGCACTGCTCATGATGAAATTTAAGCATGAGCTTAATGAAGGACTTTGGGGTTTTGTTAACTTTCTGTTATGTATTTTTGCCTCTTCTAGGGTTGAAGAATTTTTACATTTATAGAGCTCTTTGAGTTGCAAGACTTGGTAAAATCTTGTGTGAAATGTTGATGGCATCAGCCTTATACTTTACATAAGGGCTCTACATTCACCCTGGTATCCAAAAACTTAGAAAGGACTCAAGTTCACTAAATTATTGTACACAAGAGGGTGATTCTTGTGCTTTTCTGGATGATTCATAAATCTCTATTTACAATTTTTGTGGATATTTGCCAGAAAATCAGTCCACATCTATCCAGCAACACATGTTAAAATTCTTCCCAATAATGAGTGCACTGTCCAGGTTAGGGACAAAGAGGATGGCCCTTTCCAGCTTACCTGTCTGGCTTTTCTTGACTGGGACTGGGGTGAATTGAAGCATAGTTTCATCCTGGAACTCTGCTCTGTTTCTGTCTCACCCATTTTGTAGTGTATGACCATTGCAGAACAGGGAATATGTGTCCCTTGTCCTACAGCGGTCTCAGGTTTCTGCACCTTTGTGTGCTTGGCCATACACAGCCATTAGGGTTTTACTGGTACCAGTTGTTGGCTGTGGGGGACAGTGAGTGCATTAAAGAAATGACACCAGTGCTGTTGCACACTCTGCCATGAACATCTCAGCAGTCTAATTTGAAAATTACCTGGGTTTAGCTCTTAAACAATGCTTGTGTGCACAGTCGCTTCCAGGAGAATTTGCATTTTTGCAGCAGCTCTCCACGCTCCCATGCTCAAGTGGAGGAAGGAGAAACATCTCCTGGATTGCCACACAGCTGACCAGTCTCCCAAAAACTATGAATAACTGCTGAGGATGTGTCACTGAAATAGGAAGTGTGGCTTATAGTAACTTCCTATTTTAATGGATAAAATTGGGTAGCTGGAATGGTGAAATCTAGATGACAGATTGCCAAATCTTCTTCTTTCTATAATGATGCTCTGCAAACAAAAGTTCTGATTTGAGACTGTCAAAAGTCTCTTTTCTTGGTAAATTTTCTTATTCTGAGGGAATATCCAGTGCATGTAAAATTGCCCACAGTATTATTTATCATTTATCATTCTTCATGCATTTTTATAATTTCAGTCTCTTCAGTGCTCACTTTAAAAACAGCTTATCTATATAGACATGATTCTTTGCTTGCTTATGTTGTTAAAAATCAGATATAATTTGAATTAAATTCACTGAATCACATCTGTGCAACTCAGAAAAGTGTCATGAAGAGGAGCTATGCAGATGGCATGGATTTAACTTAATGCAAAACTGGTGTAGGGGTCATCAGGATCTCTGTACAGATTTGTGGAGGTACATACTTCTTTTTGTCACAGGCAAATAAGTACTTAATAATCATTAGGGGTAATTAACAAAAAAAACCCCCCACAATACAGTCAAAGGTGCACACGGTTCACAGGGGTCTTAACAGGTCTCGTTTCAAGTTTTTCTGGACTAGGAGAGAACAAATGTGTAAGCATCTGGCATGTGTCAACCCAAAGATTTTCTGGCATTCATTTTCTGCTGCTTACAAGATTAATTGGTGCATTAAGAGCTGGACTTGAGCTTCTTTAGATTGTTAATGCAAGATTTGCTGTTGGAGGCTGCCTGGGAAATATCACTGTTCCTGCAAGGAGGTGTCTGGCCAGCAGCTGTGCCAGCGGTGATGCGGTGAGAGCATTCCCTGGGAAGGTGACGACTAATCCTCCTGTTCCATGCCCCTGTCCTCTCCTCTGCCCTGCATGCCACCACTGCCCCCACACCCCCGGGTACTTGGCCTCTGCAGGCTGTGAGCCTCGGGATTTTCCCCTTGTTCATCCTTGCTGCCTCCCCGCTCGGAGTCCCCCTTCCCCTCCGGGGATCCCGCCCCGGGCCCCTGTGCCCGGGCTACTCCCCTCACCGGGCCCCGCGCTGGGCACCGGGGACTGACTCCCCGAATTTCTCCCGGTGTGGTCCCTGCCTCTCCCCTATCCCCATGCTGCAGTGCCTTGCCTGGGGGCTGGTGATCGCATCCCTCTCTCCTGCTCTCTCCAGACGCTTTTGTCGCCGCCTGTGCGGCCCAGATTCGATGGCCTGAATTCCCCCGGGCCGGCCCTGGCTGCCCGCTGGCGCGGGGCCGCAGGCGCGGAGCCCAGAGGCCGCAGCCCCGCAGCGCGGCCGCTGCCAGCACCCGCAGACTCGGCCTTTCTTCCCCGAGCCCGGCTACGGAAAAACAGGCTCGGTGGGACTGACCCGAGGGATTTGGCATCTCCAAAATATCAACTCTGTGTTTGTTGGGAGGCTGACAACCCTTCCTCCCTCGCTTAGCCGGGCTCCTGCAGGGGCGATGGAGGGGCTGCCTGTCAGAGCCAGAATAAAACTTGCTCCCCCTTTCACTATCGTGTATTTTGTCCTTCACGGAAGTGTTGTGCCCTTTTAAATGTATGCAAGACCTTTCCAGCAATCTTCCTTCTGCGCTTGTTGACCTGCCATGGCTGTGGTGCTTTATTTTCACTGCTGCCATGAGCAGGACCAGTACAGTGCCAACATGAAGGAAAAGTAAGACCAAATATCTGCTTTTCTAAAGATGAGACCTCTAGAGGTGAAAAGAAAAAAGGGATATCACATAAACATGGCCAATTCATTACTGCCTATGCATTTCACACTTTTATTTAGTCCATCCACCTCCAAAATTGAACTTACTTCCAGAAGAGAAGTAGCTGTCCTGGTACTTGGGGAAGGTGATGGGGGAGTTACAGCTGAAGAGGAATCAGACACACAACCTCTTCTGGCAGCAGCACAGGTAATTAAAGATACCTGGTCGCTATGGGAACCCCAGCAAGAGCTTCTCTAACAAATTGGAAATTAGGACCTCATTATCCCTGGCAAGCACAACATGGATGGGTGGGAGAATATGGCATATCCAAACCTGAATTATCTCCCTTGACTGGGATACTTACTGCTGCCTCAATTTCACAAATCATTAACACCAAACTGCTTCAGGTTACATTGTCTCCTGATGCCATTTTAACATACCTGTGAAGGGGCTATGAGGCAAATGCATTGTGAGCAGAAGTGCCCTCGGCTGAACCACCTTTGGTGGAGCTGCACTCCCATGTCTGCATAATCATCTCCGTGCACCTACACAATCAGAATGAAAATGATTACTTAAATAACATTAGGGATTGTACAGTAAGCAGGGATGGAAATAAATTTCCCTTTCAAATTACCAAAACACAACACTGAAAGGGAATCAAGGGCCTTTGAAGATAACATGGTCTGTACTTTGCCAGTATTTTAATGAAACATTCTTACTGTTGAATTGCTGCTAGTTTAATAGTGGCCATGCCTGAGGAGATCCTAGGTAAGGAATCAGAGCTGGACTTTTAGATGCTGCTCTCAGCAAAGGGGGTGTATCTGTTGTTATGTGTGCATTGAAGTTGCTTCTCAGTAGCCTCTGAACTCTGCAAATGGTTGAGTCCCCTCAAACCCCAGGTTTCTGCTCTCAGTGTTTGCAAACTGCCAGTGGTCTGATGCTGCCCCTGGCTACCCTTGCCTGTATCCCATGGCCTGCTGTGGTGCTGCAGCCCCAGCCTGACTGTGTCCTCCCCAGGTAATGCCTCACTGCAGCTCCCCCATGCCCAGACTCCAAAGTGTGCATCCTGCCATGGGAACTGGAAATCTCTAACTTGGGTGTTCCCTCTGCCATATTTATATGACATAAAGTTGAGGTCATGCCATCCCAGGCAGCTTTGTCATCTGCATGAGATTAAGTTCTACATAAAAGTACATTTATTGTTACCTTGAATGTTAAAATGTAATAGTTGTCAAAGAAAACAGTTTGGATTACTTAGTGTATTTTGGGTTCCTTAGGCACTAAACATTTTTTCAGAGAGATATTGGAAAGCTCGGATTGTGTGTCTGGTGCCATCTATGCAAGGTAGCTGCATTTGCTTCAAGTGATTTGACAGAGTGTTTAAGAGTAACAAGTGTATTTAGATTTTGGAAGTATGCTATTAATTACAACACTGTACAGAACATTAAATTTGTTAATTAGGCAAACTGACTCTTCAAAAGCAAATACGAGGTAAACTGAATTATCAATAAAAAAAGAGAGATGCATTTAATGAACTTCTGTATGCTTTGTAAACTTGCATAATCAAAAAGAGGATCTTGGAAACGGGACTTGCGAAGTCTGCAAAATATTTGGGGAAGCGCCATTTAAATAACTGAATGACTCTTCTAGTCGTGTTTCAGTGAGAAATAATAGTGCTCCTGAAGCTAAATGGCGCTTTTGAAGTCAAATAATTCAATGGGATCAGCAATTGGACACGTTTAGTTAATTAAAAAGGCAATGCTATAGTTAAAAAAAGTATTTTTCTTTTCAAATGCAGAGGAGCTATGTTGCTATAAAGACCTTAAATAGAATAATCCTCATTAGAAGATGAGATGGTGCAAAAGGAAGAAAAACTCAATAACAAGAAGCCATTAGAAGACACAAAATATCCTGGAGTCACAGGAAATGCTTCAGATTTACTATCTGAATAAAAGTGAAATTGGTTCTATTGCATCCAATACTCCCTTTTGAAACGCGAGATCTCCCCTGGCTCCAATATTTCTGTCCTGTGAGCACTGAAATGAAGGACACTGAGAGAAGTGGGATCAACCTGTGTAATGTATTGCAGTCTTCGGAAAGAATTGTCTTAACTCATTCTGAGAAGAGAAACTCCACAATTTGGCACAGTAAAAGGAAAATTAATAGAAAAAAAATCTATATCTTCTTACAGACACACTCTGGAACACAGTACATACTGGAAATAGGAATTCATACTATTTATTTAAGTGAAAGATCTCTGACTGGCTTGGAGCAGGACCTTACCTAATGCAGAACAGCTTAAATACCAAATAAAAAATTATGTTTGGATTAAAATATTAGAAAGTCTAGGTAGAAATGACCTCATCTTAGTGAGATTGTGACATGAACTCACCCAGGTTTAATGAATCATTTCCTGAGCTGGACTCTGGCTGGTGCCTGACCGCCCCAGCAGCACCAGGCCCCGCTGAAAACCGAGTTTCCTGCAGAGGTGTTGTGGGGCATGTCCAAAAGGGCAAACCAGCTGAATTTCCTGAGACAGTCCATGGGGCAGAGTACACCTGGAGACTAAACCAACATGAGCAGAAGGGCTCGGTAGTTCTTTCATCCCCACAGTGCCATTTGCTGCCTTGGTGAAGTGTAAGGCTTGGAGAGGATGCTGGTGGAGCTCAGGGACTTACAGATTGCTTTCTCATCAACCAGTTGGATTTCAAAAATTTGCAGCTGAGCTGCTCCTCCCAATGTGTAGGCATATTCCTACCTTCCTCTCATACAACTAAAACCTGAATCCTACAGCATTCATTTTCTCTTGTTTTCATATCCTTTTTGGAAATTGATTCATTTGTTCCCATAATGTGCCACCCATTTTGTAGCAAATGCAGACTTCCCTCCCCAATTGTTTTAGTTTGTATAAAAGTCATGTAAATTAAGAGAGAAGGAGCCTCCAGCCCCAGGGTTGGTCTCCTCCTGCAAATTGCAGATCTTGAACTTCCTTTGTGCGCCCTGCTGCTGACAGCCTGGATTGCGCCAGCTCCTAGCTGGTTCAGGAAATGGTGGCGGGTGCATTTACCCATACGGGAAGGATGAATGAAACTGCTCCAAAGTTCACTTGAGGAAGAATGAGGCTTTTAGAAAAGGCCCTAATACAGGAGTGTAGGCACCAGTTGGAAGAAGCAATGGTGTGACATGGACATGGTGTTTGGAAAGAGCTCTAGTGGGCACCTCGGCCAAGAGCTGGTGCAGAATTAGTGCTTCCCATCCTGGAGGGAGGTGGGTGATGCATCAGTAAATGGAGCTGCAACACTTGAATTGCTTTAATCAGGCCATCACTGTCCAGGGACAGCCTGCTGGAGTCTTTCCAGAAACAATCTAAAAGTTCATGTTCATTGAGTCTTGCTCTGATCACATCCAGCCTCGCCTGGATCCTGCAATGCGTCTCGAGGTGTTGGTCCTCGAGAAGAATCCCATGGCAGAGCTGCCCTGCCAAAGGTTATGGTGAGCCTAATGCCTGTTTTTAAAGAAGATTCCCTTCAGTATTGCTTTTCCTTGCTATTTAAAACACTGACATTGAAAGGATAGCCTGTGTCCCTAGGGCCACACACCCACAATGGGTTGGAGCCTGGGTTGTAGCTGGCGGGATGTGGTGGTCAGTGCTTGGGACAAGTGTGACACGGGCTCCTCTGGGTTTCTAACAAATCCTCCTGCATCCGAGGATTACCCAGGCAGCCTCAGGTGAGCAGGGAGGGCCAGGGGCAGCTTTTGTGTCTGGAAAAAAATGTTCCTTGGTGCAGCTTTGGAACCTGCAGAGACTGTGCTTTTCTGTGGCATTTCTGGCCTCCACAGGGAAGAGCAGTGCCTGCAGACCTCTACAGTGTGTGTGTCTGTCCTTGTGGGTGCCGGAGCACTGCTGGGATGCTGGGCACTGCTGGGATGCCCGACACTGTGAAACAGCTGAATGTGGCCTTGATGCTGTTTTGGTGCTGGCCCCTCGGGGGACCACCCCGGCACTGACCAGGCAGGAGGGATCCTGCCTCCAGCTGGTGGCTCCCTGTGCTCCATTGACCTTGCACTGCCAGCCGCAGCAGCCTTACAGAGCCATGACAGATCCTATGTGCTTGGCAGCAGCTTAAACCACCTGCAGAACCGGAGGAAAAAGTTTCAGCTGCGGTGAGGCAAGCGTTCCTTGGGGAATGCTCCTCTGGAGGGAGGGTGGGGGGAAGAGCACACCCTCTCAGGCAGAGCACAGCGAAGGCCAGTGGGGAGACGGCACCGCTGCCCGAGAGCGCCATGCGGGGCCGGGACACGCCGGGCTGTGGCAGCAGCTGGGGGGAGGCGCTTTCCCTGTCACCACAAGTGTCCAGGTGGGATGTTTGCCGTGCNTGGATGCTGTGCCCGGCTGGGATCGATGCTGTGCCTGGGGAAGGGACGCCGTGCCCGGGTGATGAATGCCATGCCGGGGAATGGATGTCGTGCCCAGGTGGGATGGATGCCGAGCCCGGAGGATGATGCCGTGCCCAGCTGGGATGGATGCCGAGCTCGGGTGATGAATGCCGTCCCCGGGTGATGGATGCCGTGCCCGGAGGACGGTTGCCGTCCCCGGGGGACTCCGTGCCCGAGGACCGGCACTGCCGGGCGGGTCCGCGCGTGGCCCCCCACGCGTGGGCGGGGCGGGGCGGGGCTGGGCGGGGCGCGCGCCCGCAGAGAGCCGCGCGCGGCCCCGCTCGGCAGCGCCTCGCGCCGCCGCGGCACCATGTGGCAGCCGGCCACGGAGCGGCTGCAGGTAGGGGGGGCCGGCCGGGGTCCGAGCCTGAGGGGGCGGCGGGGTGGCTGCGGGACCGGCGGAGCATCACCTCCGGACCGGGAGTTTGTGGCAACTTCTCCCCCCGCCGGCGCGGAGGGTGGGTGTGCGGGGACACGGGACGCGCACACGCGCACACACACGCACAGGCACAGTGCGGGTGTCGCTGCCCCGGCGGCTCCCCGGGTGTCGCTGGCCGGCGACTCCGGCGCTCCCGGCAGGGTTGGGTGCCGGCCGCGGGCGGCGGCGGGGCTCGGCGGGGATCGCGCCGCTCCGGGGCTGCTCCGCCGCCCGCTCGGGTGAGGGGCACCCCGGGCCGGCCCTGCCTGACCCGCGGCAGCGGGAGGGTCCCCCGGAGCGGCGCGCGAGGGCTGCGGAATCCCGTGGGAGTCCTTTGCCGCCCCCACGCCCAGAGGTCGGGATGTGTCGGGGTCACCGGGGTACCCCCCTGCCGCACCCTCCGGCGGCGGTCGGTGTGCGGTGCCGGCTCTGCCGTTGTTCGTGTGCCTTGTGTCCGTGTTGCATAGTCCGGGGAAATCCGAGACAGGCAGAGGGCGAGATGAAATAAAACTCACTTTGTAGTTCCATTGCGTCGGTTTCATGTAGTTTTCCAGAGCAAGTGCCGAGTGAGAGAGAATTGGACATCTAGAATAAGAATCAATGGGCACAACAGATGACAAGAAAAGGTTATTACTACTTTTGCAATTCAAATTGAGAATTTGCTTTGGTATAATCAAGCAGAAGATTCGGCAGTTTGATTGCAGTTGATAGTAGAGCCAAGCTGAGAGATCCATGAGCTTTAATCTTCACCAGCCAGTAATGGGAATAATTCCTGGTCTGAAAAAAATGTTTTTTTTCTCTACAATAAAAAGCTTGATTTTTAGTAGATAGGAATCATGTACCACATACATAGTTGATGGATTCTGGGGTAAATCTATGTGAGCGTATTATTAGTTATTTCTTTCCCTGTGTTAGTCAGAAATCTCTCTGCTGAACACAAGTGGCAGGATGCCCTGAGTGAAGGAGTTAATGGTCTTCGGTGCTGTGGAGGCAGGGGTGTTCCCTGGGGAGATGCTGATGCAGGGGACAGCCTTCAGGTGAGGCTGCACCCATCGGCTGGTGACAAAGGAGAAGGTGAGGGAAGGAGGAAGGGAAAGCTGGGGTTAGTAATGTTGTGCTGGTCTGGATTGTACTGAATGGCTTTGTGTCCCTTTTGTGGAATTAGGGAGGTGTCAAAATAACAAGATACTATTATGACAAATATCTGATACTGCCTACAAGAGCATGCAAGGCTAAAGAGAACCAAATGCTTGTATTTTGCAGAATAAGCTTGTGAGTGTAACCTTGTTTAGCCTTGTTTAGCTGTATCCTGTGCACTGTTAGGGAACTGGCCTTAGGGAGTGGGTGGGAATGGCTGTGGGCTGTGAGGAGCCAGGGCTATCAGGAGGGGGGATGATTGATCACTTGGTTTCTAACTTACCTGTTGCAGCAGAACCCAAGCCTGAAGCAGGGGGAGCCTGTGCTCCTCCCTGTTCTTGAAAGGGAGCCACAGACACCAAAGCTGTCAGCAGTGGCTACTAACTCTGTGCAAATCCACTTTGGCTGCCTCTTGCTGGAGTTTCCAGGCATCCTGAGCTGATCAAAATGCTGAGTGCCTGTAAATGCACTTTTTGCAAACAGGAGTTTCTGGGGAAATACATGAACAATTGTAGGTGCTCTAAAAAATAAAGAAATTGGGGACTCAAAATTGCAGAATTAAAGGGTGCTTTGGACTTGCACCAGCTCCTGAAATGGAGAAGAAAGCCTTGGAAAAGTCACAGGAGGCCCATAATAATTCTGTGTTCACACAAGGGGCTAAATAACAGTGTAGTGAATTGTGAACAAAATGAATGCAGTGAGGGGAAGGATGGTGGGGTAACTAGGATGAGATACTGTAACTGAAAGGTTAATCCTAATCCATATACATATGAGCTAGAGTTACATGGGCAATAAACTATCTAATAACCCCAACCCCTCTGAATGTTTTTTTTCTCCAAAAAATCCTTGAAGCCTGGTTCTTTCAAGTAGTCTGATCTCCCCTTGACATGTTGTGAATCATCAGCCTGGCCAGAACTGTTGGCAGTGCTGCCTGGCCCCCCCCAAGGAGAGCTTATACAAGGTATAAATGCATTTTTTTCCCTCCTTCCTCCCCCTCAACATCTTAATTTAGTTTCAGGTGTCCCATGCTGCTCTCTTTGTCCCTGGCTCCCTCCCTCCTGGCATGTAACTGCTGTGAAACCAATGCTGATGCAATGGGGGTGTTGAAGGGGACAAGCTCTGCTTGTCCCTGGCATCACAGGCTCTCTCCCTGGCTGACAAGCAAGTGTTGTGAGGCTCTGTGTATGGGATTTTGGTTGTAGCAGGGTGGTCACTGGGTAGAGTAGATGACGTCTTACGGTCTCCATTAATGTATTCTGGGATTACAGTTATGCCAGGTCACTACTGTAAGATATTTGAGGGATGTATAATGGCAGATACAGCCCTGTCTTTTACATCAGGCTGATGTATGGGTGCAGGAAGTGTGGAGCTGGCACAGCTTTCTTGATGTTCTAATGTGTGCGTGGTATGTGGAATAGTTTTGACCCAGATGTATCTTGTGTGGGGAAGTGCAAGTCTGTTGTTAGTCCGTGGTGTAGCTCTGTACTAAGTAAAATGGCAAAGAAAATATTTTCATCTCTCAGAATATTTCTTTTGGCCTGGTTCAGTAAGGGAAAGTATGAACTGCCTTTGGAAGTGGATGCCTGTTGGTATGGGTCAGTCCTGCCCTCAGCACTAAGGCAAGCTGTGTATGTTTAACTTAAATGGCAGTGTGAGGGCTCCTGTTGTGTTCTGACAAGCTGTGCTGTGGTCTTCTATTGCTCACGGGCCTCCTTTCCCAGTCCCACACAATGGATGACAAGACTGCACATTCCTGGTCTGTTGCCGTTCACACAAAATCTACTTCTGTTCCAAATGTGCTCAGTCCTGTTAAGTTTCATAGTTTGTGCTGAAGTTTTTGGCATTGACTGGATGGATACGATTCCAGTAGTGAGGTCAGCAGCAAAGCTCACGCATACGCAATAGGAATGAAGTGTCATCAGCAGCTGAGTTACAGAACACAGTGAGCTGGGGCATGAACAGGACTTGTACCCATTGCTCTTGTAGCTATTTGCTGCTGAAAGTTTCATCTGCTGCTAAAATGTTCCCCGCTTCCCAGAGCCTTGGTTTCTGGCTTTGCTGGAATAAGCTGTGTTTTCTTGTTTTTTTGTTCTGTTTTTCTCAGCCTGTTCTCTAATTCCCTCTGATGGAAGCTTTTCCTGTTATGCTGCCATTTAATGAAGAAGCCTCTGTTTCTGGAAGATGTGTAGAATTAAACGGATTAGAAGAATAAGCTAGAAAAATGTAGATATTGAGGTTTCTTCTTGAAAATATAATACAGTGAAGCCTGCATCTTCTTTTGCTCTTCCTTTCCTTTCACCTTTTCTGATTCTTTCACCTATAGCAATGTTGAAGTTTCGTCTGTTTTCTCCAAAGTTAGCGGAACAGGCAGTTACATGTGAAATCATACGTCTGGGATATACCACAGGGATCAGCGAGTCTCTGATGTGGTAAGAAGATCATGATTTTGCAGGTAGTACAGGATTACCATTATTCACACTTAGTGTAAGAGAGATGATCCGGGACTGTGTCTGTTTGGGAGACTTTTTAGCTTCTAATTCCTGTGGTGACATTCCTGGCTTGTGTTCAGTAAAGTGCAGGTGAGCATATAGAACATGTGTGTACCTCCCAGTCTTCTCTGGAGCAGCAGCCAAGGTTGCTTCAGGTATTTAAAGGTCATTCCTCCTGCTGGGAATGGGGAGACTGTGGCCCGGAGCTCACTGTACCTGCCTGATCTGGTTTACATTGTCATGTTTGCAGCAGACCTTATCAATGGTTATAAGCAGTGGGCACTGATTTGTGGCTTGATGTTTGTGGCACTGGCACTTGTTGAAATGATGCTGAAAATATTGTGAAGTCTTTCTTTAAAACTATTTCCAAATGTACCTTCTGTGCCTGGTTCCGCAGCCCTTGGCAGCACAGCTGGGGTTTTGGAGCTGATGGTCTCAGTGATGCTCCTGTGGGGACTCTGGTGTTTGAAAACAAGCAAGGGGTTCTCACAACCTGAGAGAACACATCCTGGCTGCTATTTGCTTTGTAACCTATGTTTTCCTGGAAGCTTGGTGCCAGACATTGTTTCTAGATAATAAATCCCAGTGGGTGCATAGTTTCTGAGGTCATGCTGTTTATAACCCCTGTTTATAAGTTTCCCTGGTTCTCTTGACACGTTTGGGTAATAGGGATCACCATATCCAAAGAGCTTTTCCCCCGGAGCAGCGGTGCTGGTGCTGCCCAGCCTCGTGCTGTGTTGCTGGGTGTCCCTGAGCTGAGCCATGCTCATGAGCCCTCTTTAGAGATGTCTTACCCTGCTTCTATGGGTGGTACAGGGGATGGGCTCACATGAGTGGGTGCCTGGCAGAGGGGAACAGAAGGGGTGCTGTGTCATGGAGCTCTGGGTTGGACACTGCTTGGCTTCATATGGGCATGCAGATAGCCAAGTGTTCACAGTAGGACTTCAGTGATTGTCTCTCTGCTCATCTGGAAGTTCAATGTTCTTACTGAAACCCACAGTTTGGTGCCATTTTTGGGCAAGGATTTAATAATGGGTGCCTTTAGTGTATTCTCATATTGTTAGAATTTGTTTCATAAAGTAAAGTTCCCCATCTCTCCTAATGTGCTGTGAAATACTGTGCAGGGGAGCTGCAAGTGGGCAAGGTGAGATGAAGTGAAGCGGGTGATGAAGGGCAGGAAGCTTCAAGTCCTTCACTGAGGCAAGTTTGATTTCCTGAACCTCAGGGCTTAATTCTGCCATCATGTAACTTGTGCAGCTCCTCTGAAGTCCATGAGAAATAAGATCGTGTAAGGTTGCTTTACTACAGTCTTTGAGTTGCTGGTGTAATATACTTCCACATCATTGTGATACAGCAGTAAAACAACAGTGTAGCTATTAATGAAAGTGAAAAACTGAAAGCAGCAGTATTGGGGTGTTGCTGCTCACCTTCAGGCTGTGAGCACTGTTTTCCAAGGCTTTGTAAACATATTGCTCATTTTACAGGAATTTGTTAATGTACCTGTAGCCTTGCATCTTCAATCTACTTTTATACTTTTAAATTTGTGACTGTAGACTCTGTTGCTAAATTAATGTATATTACATGCATCCACAACCACTAGTATACACATCAAATCCTTTCCCATATCAGGAGCATTGAAAAGATCTTTCACTAAAGAGAAGTCAGCTCTGGGTAGACATACCCAAATGGCTTCGAGGTGATCACAGGCACTGTGGTTTGGTGACAGATGTTTGCATGTGTTCAGATGTAATGTGGTTTTAGGTGCTATTGGTGCTTTCAAAATGAGCTTCTAATCCTTTTCAGTGTTCACATGCATATGTGTTTTAAAAATACACCATATAGTCAGTTGAAACTATAGTTTTCCAATTTTCAAAACATATGGAAAACCTTTCTAAACCTCATTCTTTCTAAACCAAGCACAAGTGAGTTGTAAGCACACAAACAGCTGTCCAGGCAGAAACTTCTGCAAGACATGTATAGCAGGCCTGATACTACTACTGAACTCTGGTTTCATTAAATATTATGTCAGAAGGAAAAAATGAAAAGTATTTGAAATTTAAGCCTGAGTCATGTGGCTGCAAACGTCTGAAGTCCTACAGCCCGGTGTTTTGGCGCTATATAGCTTCAGGATATCTTTCAAGGCATCAGAGTTTTTGCACTCTTTTTTTGCACTCTAGTTTGCTGCTATGGCTTTACAACAGTCAGGAATCTTTAAAACAAAACCCCTGTGATTCCAGGAGGCTCATCTGGCACCACTTAGCTCAGGCAGTTTCATTTTTTTTTACGTTATTTTTTGTTTGTAGAAACTGAATGGCTCTGGAAAAATGTTAATTTTGGGAAGCATTCTATGACCAAAAAAATATCAAAATCAAGTGAGCGCCTTGTGGAAAGCCCCCAGGGAAATGATATTCAGGGTTCATTTATAGTGTACTACTAGTTTATGTTTATGAAACTGTCAGCCTGTTTGATGACCAAGAAAAAAAATTAAAGCAGTGATTTCCTTGAAGAAGAGCCCACTAAAGCATTCAGTCTAAGTAGTTCAGAATTCTAAGTACCTGTTTTGGATTTTGTGTGTCCCTGATGTCATCCAGCAGGACAGGACAGTCAGCAGTGGTGTGCCCAGATGTTACTGTTTCCTTCCAGGCATGGCTGTGTTCTCAGCAGACACGCCTTTGGTTGGTGCTGAGGTGTTGGGCTAAGTGTCCTCACCCTTACAGCACTACTGTGTTTTTGATGTGGCTCTGTGCAGGCAAGAGGAGAGTCTGATTACCCAGAGACAAGTAAATGTGTAATTGAAAAAAATCCTTTTAAGCAATGTTTAGCTCTTACAATATTTGTTTTCCCCACGGTGCTTTCATGTATAGTAATTGAACTTATCTGCACTTCATATAATAGCTAGAAAAGTTACAAGTGACAGTGTTAAGTCATCTGAGCTGTTTCTGAATAACTGAATCAGAGCTCCTTGGTCAAAGATGTTAAATGTGGATGATTGTACAAGTGTTCTGAGAAGACCTAATACAACATTTCATGATTTCTTTTTCCTGCTGAAATACTTAAAATATGCAGTGTCAAATAGAAATCTTTGCATAGAATCTGAAGGAAAAAAAAAAAGTTGTGTATTGCCAGTATTTAATATTCTTTTAATGATGTTGCTTCAACAAAATTACACATAGCCTCAGAATGACTAAGTTGGTCTCGTTGCATTGACACCTTGGCAGTTTGGTGATGGCTTCTGGAGTGTTGGTCTTTGAAAAACCTCCATAAGTGTTTTCATTGGGACCATTTAAATAAATGTACCTTTCACAGATTACTGGCTGGTTTTGCTTCCAGGTAATGTGAGCAGGAACATTTCTAACCTGAGTTGCTGCTGGTGAGTTTTACTGATGGAGTTATGCTGTGAGCACAGTGCTGCTGGGTTTGGGATAGCACCAGGGCAGTTGGAGTCCTTGCACCATCACCCTTTGTGGCCTTGGGTCTGTGTTATGCCAGACAATTTTCAAATACCTCCTCACATGAAAACATTTTCTCCAGATATATTTGATGGGAGCTGCCAAGAACACTGAGAGCAGATAGAAATGTAATTAAGTGTCCTGAAGCTCAGATTTGTGGCCACCTCTTTCTTATGCCAAGCTCCCTCTGGGTTTGAGAGATGGTTGTTCCATACATCTCATGTGAAGCTTGCAGAATGACCCTGGAGAGTAAGTTTACAAGTCTTCAGCTGGCTGCATTCAGCTCTGTTCAGGGCCAGTCTTTTCCAGAGAGTGTTTTACCTGGTGGACTGTGCTCTTGTGAAAACTCACCCACTCACTGAGTGTCTGGAGAGGAGAACTGATGTTCAGTCTGGTCTTACTGGTGAAGTAACTCCTCTGAAGGTCTTGCAGTGGGATCTGATCGAAACTTCACTGGGGTCAGTACCAACCTTGAGCCTGGTGACAGGGAGCAGAGCAGGAAACCCAACCATTGGACTGTTACAGGAGATCCACAGAGTTTGTATAGTCTCATTTAAAATGAACAATTCTCTCTGCTAAGGAGCTTCCTAAGTAATTCTGCTGGTTGGAAGGCAGGATAAAAGGAGTTTGGGATCTGTGAGGGGCCAAGGCATGGTGATGGTGGCAACATCAAATACATCATCAGAACCTGCAAGTTTCTAGCTCTCCTTGCCCTCCCTGAGTCTGGGTGTTGAGGGATAGGAGAGAGGGTTGGATGTAACATTCCTTTCCTGAATGGGTGCAGGGAGAGGCTGTCCAGGCTCTCAGCTGCTCTGTGGCTCTCCTGTAGCTGGGGACCAGCTTTCCTGCTGTCAGGATTAATCTGTGCTTTCTGAACTGATCACGGTTACAATGACCTGAAAATGGTAGTTTCTTGGGGAGAGAAATCACCTTTCCCTCCTTCCCTGGTCTTCTGCTTGAGAAAAAACAGGCAAGCCAAATTTCTGTTATTATTCATCAAAACTATCCCATGCAAATCAGTATGCTGAACTTGTTTTCTAGCGTTGTGTTAAGGAATTTTGTCCTTGGTTTTCTAGGATTCTCTTCTGCTGGGGAGAGGAGCACTGGGAGCTGTGTTATGGTGTGCTGGTTGTTCTGGCTTTGGCTCTGAGCTGGAGAGTGAAAAGACAAGCAGCAAAATTGTTGGAAAAAAGATACATCAGACTTCAAAAACAGGGTTTTAATCCTTTTTCCCCTCATTTGAGGCTATTTATTTAACTGAACCTTTTGCCCGATTTTAGCTTTTCCATATGGCATTTATTATATTTTTTCTGGTTTTTGACCAGAAAAGTACCTTTTGGAACTTAAGCAAACACCAGTTGGCAGCTCCCTGAGCTGCCTGGTTGTCAGGGGATAGCGTGGACCTCTGTCCCACTGCTGCACAATGTGTCAGCAGAAGACAGCAGTGAATTTTTTTCATCTTTCAGAAAATTGTCAGCTTAAGCATTTTTCTTTTTTCCCTAGTCCATGGGAATTTTCTGTCCCTGACTATAAATTTGAATCAGAAAATGCAGAAGCTTGAATCCTGTCCCAGTGTTTTTAAGGAGCCTGTGCAGTGCAGATCTGTACAGGCTTCAGTTTTCACAGCTGTGCCCTGTTGTTTGGATTAGAATTAGAAGGAAGGATATTTTGAAAATTTTATGTCTGCCCTCTTGATAGTGTGGCTGAAAGGGCCTATTGAGCTTGGTACTGTGTGTTTGAGAAAATCTTGATAGTAAAGACAGCTTTGGTGCCTCCTGCTAGACTGAACTGCTGGAGGGATGTGCAGTGCTGCTGAAGAGTGCTGGGTGCTTGATTTTTCTGGTAGGTAACAAAGAAAAAAAAACATCAGTGATTTCTCAGACGCCCAAAGCCCTGAGATCCTCCAGCCGAGGACAAGGCATAGGGACTGGCCAGGCCTTGAGCTGGGTTCAGGTTCACCCTTGCTGAGCTGGGCTGCCCCGGGAGCTGTGGGTTTGTCACCCTGGCTCCCCTCAGGCTGTGCTGCGCTGCCATTGGCGGTGCTGCCTGTTGGGCTGCACAGGTGGGGTGATGGGAGAGGTGGAACCCTCTATGTCACACTCCTGTAGATGGAGCATCAGTGCTGAAGGCTGCAGAGGGGATGTTACTTTCTGTGAGACTGGACAGTTCACTTCGATAAACGAGTGTTAAATCACTCAGATTTAGGCATGCAGCCTTATCTCGGTGCGTAGGGATAGACCTTTGAATCCATTAACTTTTATCTTGCCATTTGAGATGGCAATGTAACTTTTCTGTGGTTTTTAAGGTATGTTAGGAAGCATTTATTTGTGACTGACTTTTGTTTTGATCTGGTGTTTTCTTTAATGAAAAAAGAGCAGCTCTTTTTTCATTAAAGAGCCTGAAGCTTGGTGCTGGAACATGTAACATTTTCAAAGGGCAGTGTTTTAATCTTGTACCTCTAAAATACAGAGTTGCTATGGAAGGAGGAGTTGAACAATTTGAAAGGCTACAGAAGCACAGGTAGGTTCTGCTGTTGCCTTTTCCCACAGATGGGTGTTGCAATACTCAGTTTTTTTCTTGCAGCATTTAAGGTCTTGTGTCTTTTAAGGTCTTTTAAGACCTTTTAAGGTCTTTCTTACACCTCCCCTTGACAGTCCTGCAACTTCTGGCTTGGAAACAGGACACAGTGTTCCCAGGACTTAACCCACTGTGAAGACTTGGGATTTTGTTTTCCTCAATGGTCATCACGCACGGAGTTCAAATCGTTTCCCTGGGGTTGTCCTGTGGGAAGTGGGGCTGCCTGGGGTAGGAAATAGCCCTGTCACAAATACCAGTCTTGCTGCAGGGTCTGCCAAAGCACAGGGGAGCATGTCTGGGCATTATGGCCAGCCTGAAACCCATCTCTAAATGAATGAGATGACTGCCTTTTGTAATCAAGGGTAGTGAAAAGCCCTGGCACTTCAAGACAGTGAAAAATACTCACTTATTCTAGTAATAAATTCTAGTTAGTGCTTAATAATTCCTTTCCTGAAGCCATTCTTCCCCATCCTGTTCACATTTAAAATGCTGACAAGTTTCAGGCTGCAGAAGTGGCGGAGCTCATCTCCCCTAAGGAAAAGTCACATTTGAAGACATGCTGAGCTGCAAGTGTGAGCTGAAATGAGTCATGGACATATCTTCAACTGGAAAGACATTCAGAGCTGCAGCTTAGGGTTTTCACCCCTGTGACTGGACAAGCTTGAGAGGTTTTCTGAGCCTGCGACTGTGTTCCAGCAGGGCAGAGCAGGGTCCAGCTGTGTGAGGCAGTGAAGTCTGTTTAAGGCATCTACATATGTTTGTCAGAAAGACAGAATCTAAGAAGGCTTGGGATGAAGTTAAGTGCTATATAGTGATGTAGAGCTTCTGAGTGTAGGAGGAGCAGGTTATCAGCTGGGGACTTGAGAAGTCCATGAGCAGCCTGGCATAGCCCAGGATCCACATCTGCAGAAATCTTGCAATGAAGTAGCTCACTTCTGGTTGGTTTAAATTACTTTCAGAGTGTATTTATATTGCTTTGTTTCAAGTTGAATTTTTTATTTCTTTGTATCAGAAGTTATTCATGCTGCTTACATGATATTTGAAAAATAGCTAGCTGCAGTGAGTGGCACTGACCAGGAAAATGCCCATACCTTAAGTTTACTGCACTGGTTCTGAAAGCAGCAGCCTGACCTTTCATTCCTCTCTTATGGTCTGAGGGTGTTCTTACATGGATGTAGAGCTTCCCAAGATAAACAGAGTGAATGTGGTTTGGCATTTAAATCACTAATGTTGTATCAAGCTAGAAAGTTTCAGAAGCCATTAATGTCTAGAAGAGATGTTATTTTGTTCACTTGGGGATAAACTTTGCCCCTGTCTATATGTGGGTTTTGGTCCAAATTCAGATTTTGAGAGTGTTGGTATAAATCTAGGTGCCAGCGCTAATGCCAGTGGAGTTACCCTGTTTCCTTCATTATGACTGAGAAGAAACTTCATGTGTTTTTTTTTAAAGACCAAATTTTACTTGGTTTTTTAATTTTTTTTCCTTTTTTTTTTTAGGAGTAGCTATATGAGACAAGACTTAATGTCTAAGAGAGCTGAATTAAATGTTTCTGTATGACTCTTTTTGGAAAATGTGTGCTGTTGAGGTCATCCTGGACCAGGCCCTAATGCTGTTTGGATAAGGGGCTGCTCTGCATCCGCCAGGGGAATGTCTGTGTCTGTCACGCAGCGAGTGCACCGCCCGCTCGCCTGGGGGAAAACCGCTTTACAGAATACTTATGGAAGTGTTAATCAGCCTCTCAGTCACCTAGTGCTTCCCCTCAGTGGGGCGAAAAAGGGAGTATGGGTCCCTCACAGAAGGGTGGGAGCAGGGCTGTGGCCGCTGCCTGACATTGGGCTCAGAGCGTCACCAGCCCTGGTGCTCCGTGGTGGCTGCAGCTGCTGTCTGGCACAGCCAGAAGCCTGACACACCTCCAGAGCCTCAGGAAATATTTTCTGTTTTCAGCCAAAACCTGTATTTCTTATTTGTGGATCTAGTCTGTTTCTGAGATCTTTTCTTATTTTCACATTTTCTTGTGAAAACGTCGTGTATTTGTTTCTTCAAAGGATGAAAAATGCCCACTTTGCTTTTTTATTTTTTTTTTCAACATTTCTCAGGAACAAACAAATGTTTTTTGTCTAGTAGCCATCATTACGAACCTGAAGTTTGCCTCATCCTGGGAAAAGCAAACATTGTTTCCAACATGTTCTTACTCTCAAATCCATAGGTATGCAGTCATATTCTTCCTCATTTCCCAGAAATCTGTTGGGTTTTAATTTTTTTAAAATTAATTTTTAAGCAGTTTTCTGGGAGGTTTTTAAGTCTGGTTTCCACTCTGTAACTTGGTGTTTGCTTTAAAATGAACCTACGCAGCAGTGCTATATGTGACTTCCCATGCTAGTTGTAAAGTAATGTAAGTTTGAGGAGTTCTGGATAACAATGTTAGTGACTGCTAACAATTGAGTCCTCAGTGCAGAGTAGTTTTGGCTGTGCAAGTTTCCAGAAAAGGTAGTCTTTGTAGTGTCCCAGTTAGTAGGTCTCATCAAGCAGAAGTAGTTTTATTTAAGATAGAGTTTTATTAAAGCCCTTGAATTGGAACTCTCTGGCTAAAGGAGTAGGTAAAGGCTCCCTTTGCAATGCCCGTGGGATGGGCTGGCCGGGGGGGAACAGAGCTGTTGGGAGCTCTCCAGGGAAATTGGGGACTATTTTGTAACAGGGACAAACTGACACAGCACAATTTGTCCGTCTCTTGGAGGTGGGGAGGAATGACTTTCAAGCATATCATCACCTCCAAAATCTAATCAGTTTTTCCACTGGGAAGAAGATGGTTTCAGTGCCAGCAATGCCAAGGTGACTGGATCCTGTGTGCTGTATGGTGACACTCCCCTGGTGAACAGAGCTGCCTGCACTAGAGTAACACCCCTTACTTTGCCTGGGCGATTCACCATACTTGGCATTGTTGTTGCACTCTTTGGCCCTTCTAATTCTTCCTGAGTATGGGTATGAACTGGGAACAGAGATAGTAAAGTCCAGATCTCCAGTGGAACAGAGTTGAGCTGGCAGTGCACACCATTGTACAGAATGTAATCATGTCCTGTGTAAATTCTCATGAATGCAGTAGTTTGTACAGGTCCAGCCTTGGAACAAGGCTTTGGAAAAGAGTCTGGAGGGAGGTGCCTGCCTGGCAGTGCCATGACACTCAGTGCCCTTTGATAGATCTGACCAGTAGCTAACCTCCATAGTGAGGGTTTGTGCCACAAACTCTGTGGTGACTTGCTGCTGTGGCTGCTTGAACCCTTACTGCACACTGCCTAAAGATCCAGGGTTTGCTTTAGGAAATACTTAATGCTGTTCTGCTTTGTACACCTGGAGGTCAAAAGAGTATGTGGTTTTTCTAATCATCGTCTCTTGCCAGCTAATTGTAAGTAAAATAAAAAGAGAAAGCCTGGAGTCTGGTCAGTGCTTAGTAATGTTTGAACCAACAAGTCTAATGTGGTGTTACTTTTCTGACTTGACTTTATTGAACCTCTGTGGGAGTTTGAAGTTTTACGCTGAGAAGCTTATCTTCACTTTCACTGTGTAGTTGTTGCTCTTTGTGGTTTCTTTTGATTTGTTTGTTTTTCTTTTTCTGAAAACTAGTGGGTCAATATAAAGAATTTGAACAGTGGGTGTGAGATGGCTAAAAAGAATAATGGTTGTTGCTGCCAGCACTTATATTATTGATACTGCATGAAAGTTAACAGTAAAGGGTCTAATGGGTAGGATGCTTACTTACAGAGGTCATATTTACAAAGGTCTGGAATATGTATCTGCACACCCAAGCAGTATTTGCTACTGGAGGGATGTGTCCTCATTTGGACCTGACCCAGGATCAACAGGGCACTCTGGATGTTGGGGAGGCTGCCCACTCCTGCTGTGCGAGTGAGCATTTTCTTGATTTTCTCCCTTGACTATTTTTCCCTGTTTTCTCCCTTGACTATTTTGCCTTCTCCTAGAGCAGCCAGCCTTGGATGCTGCGTGTTCAGTTGCTGACATGCTGTATGGATAAAGGCTGGGTCCTTGCCTGAGGAGCTGAAGAGTCACAAGGGGAGAAAAATGATTTCAGTTTCGAACATCCGTGATTCCATTAACATCATCTTAACCCTGTGTTAATCTCTAACAGCATGTGGTGACTAGTATAAATGTTTATTCTTGGTATGTAGCTAGCAGATACGTGGTAGGATTAATGCTAAATTGTGAGTACTCAGTTTAAGTAAAATCAGTTTGTCAGAATGCTTCCTTTTGTGTTTTGTTGTTTTGGTTTGGTTTTTTGTTTTTAATTGGCAAGAAAATCCACAGACAGGGTTCAGATGGCCAGAGCCTCTAGAATCTCATTATCTTAATTGAAAACTGTCACCCTTTGACATTCATAAATGATTTAGCTAGTACATGATTTAGTCACTGGGGAGAAATGGAATTGACTGTTATAACCATCCTTCACTTCTAGATGCTAATGATAAACTACAGCCCACAGCTCTGAAGAATTAATAGCTCTTGGTTTAGAACAATATTTTTGTACACTGGAACATCTCAATTCCATTATATTTGGTAACATTTTGTTCTGGAATACCTTCACTTAGAAAAAAAACTGGAAGGTGCTCAGAGGACATCCTCTAATACTGCTCTTCAGCTTTTTACACCCTGTAGATGTGTTGCCAGTGCTCTGCCTCTTCTTTGGGAAAAAATCAAACTGTTTTGTTTACGTTGACCTTTCCTCACTCACTGGAAGAAATAAGTTGTTTAGACAATGTGTGGGGATTAGCTGTGTAATGAATTACCACAGTAAACAAGTAATTAATTCTCATCGAAACATATATAGAGATATTGTGCTATGTGCCTGGGTTTTATGGTGTCTTTTGGAAAAGAAAATATTTTTCTGTTTAAAAAGCATTTCCTACCCAGTGACTAGCTTAAAAGAAACAGCTTGAAAATGTTTCCTGGCTGGAGGAAAGGATCGGTACATTCAGTTTGCCATTGTGGTTAACATCACTGTGTGTTTTTCTAGCATTTATTTTCCTCAGTTTTATGTACCTAGTGTTAATAAATATAGGTGCAGAAATTACAGTCTGTCTGAGCCAACTGACTTGATCTTTTCGTTTGCTAATACTGATGCTGGGGTTTTGCAAAGGATAATCTGAGGATTCAGGCTTGGCTTTGCTCCCGTTTGAAATCACTGTTGAAACACTGAAAACTTTGCTGCTGGATCAGGGGCCAGGGGGTCATGCCTTTTTATTTTTTTCCCCTTTTCTTTTCCAGGAACTAAATCAGTGAGCAAAATACAGCACTAGTGTATTGAAGGAGGCAAGTGGTTGGTCAGTGTGCCTATTGGAGCCCTGTGGGTGGGGTGTGCTTTGTGCAATTACAAGCTGGGGTTTAGCATGAGATATGTTTCGGAGCACAGCCAGTGACAGATGGGTTTTGATGACCAGCCTTTAGAAACAAAAGTGTAGTGTTTATTTCGGCTTCTAAACCAGGTTAATGAAGAGCTGCTAGCAGTACCAGGTGCTGTGCAGCTGTTTGTTTCCAGAGCTTAATGTTTTTTATGCTGTTGCTGGTCAGCAAAGGAAAGGTGGGGTTGGAGATACTGATATTTCCTGAAAATGGGCAATCAAGGCTGGCAAACACTTATGTCCTCAGGACTTCTGTTCAGCCTCCCTGTTAATTCAAGTTTTTTTTACTGTTGGCTCCTGGCTTTGCCTGTTGCAGTTCTCCACGGGCCAGCACAGGGGCTTTTGATACTCTGCAGGCGGCATTTCACTGGCATCACTCCCTCTTGGCAAGCTGCCCTGCCAGCTCTCTGATCTACCTGTAACTCAGAAGGATGAAATAATTTCAGGTCATGAGTATCTTCTGAGTTTTCCAGTACTACTTAGCTGTTTCCAGCCCGGCTGTTTCCCAACAACTCTCAGCAAGGCCTCGTGGTGTGTGTTTCCTAAGCAGGGGCTTCCTGGGCTGCTCTGCAGCATGGATGTTTCTTGGGTGACTTGACACTGAGATTTCAGTGTCGTTTGGCTGTTGTCTCATGCTGCAAATGAGTGATTAACTTGTCTGGTTTCCTTGCTGATTCCTGGCAGAGCTGTTTGCCTTCTTTCAAATAATGGATCACTTCAGTCTGACTTCCTCCATAGTCTGGCATTTCTGTAGTGCCTCATTTACTAAAGATGTATGATTATATGTGATTTTCTGTCTTAAATTGATGCTTTTTTAGTGTCAGGTTTTATCTGTTACTATTGTGGACAACCTCTAAAACTGTGATTGAGGTGCTCAGAGAACTTGGAGGCAAATGAGAATATTACGAAATTTATTCATCCCTTAAACTCCTTCAACTGTGATAGTTTCCATACTAATGGATATATTACAACTTTAGGTGATCAGGGGTGAAAGCAAGAACTTTGGGGTTGGTGAGCTCTGACCAAAAGCCAGATTAGACAACCCCAGTGTTTTTTTGGTAGCTTTCTTTGGCAAAAATAGATCTGAAATGTTTTCAAAGGCTGGGCACAGAATGAGACCCATAAATAGATCCTGTAAGCCTTCCCCCCTGAATGGCAGAACAGTCCTCAGTTGTTGCACCTAAAAATGGTGAGCCATTCATGCTGCATATGTTCACACATGAATGTACTGCCATGAAATTATTACAGAACTGGAACTAAAGCAAGCTGAAATGGAAAAGCCATGCCAATGGAAATAATAAAAAGAGGAGTCATGCCCCTAAAAATGCTGCAATGTAATTGCTATGAAAATCTGCATGTATTTAAATAACAAAGGTCTCATTTCTGCAAAACTCTGCCATATGCGTATTTTTATGTACTCTGAGCAGCCCCCCGGCACCCACAGGCCTGCGCACTGTGAGTAAGGGGCTGAGGCCTTGCTGAGTGTTCAGTGTTTCAATATACATGTTTCTTTTCTGGAATTGAAAACATCTTTTATTCCCCAGGCTGAGCTGGCAGCCGGCACAGAAGGCAGTCTGCTTTATGTTTATCAGTCCGGGGAGAAGTCCAGCTCTTGTGAGCATATATCTCATCTGCCAAGAACATCAATAGTAACTTAACTATCTTCCACCTTCTTTTTTTTTTTTTTTTTAATTACTTAAATATGGCCATTCAGGGAAGTGTTTAATTTTTTAAATATGGCAAGGAAGGTATTAGTGAATTGATAGAGGGTTTATTTAACCTTGTGATATCCAAAGCTTTGCTGGTGGCTGGCCATTGCCCACGGCTGGATGCTGTGTGATTTTCCTAGGAGGTGCTGCGGGAATACCCCCCTTGTGTGGACCAGCTCCGAGCAGGGAATTCCATCTTGCCATGCCCTCCATGCCCCTCAGCACAGAGGGATGCCACCTGTATACAGAGCCATTTTGGGGTACCTGCAGAGGATTCACTTCAGCTGTGGACTGTGTTTTTGTGTGCTGTCATCTGTGTGGAGTATATTCAGAGAGAACAAGAAGCCTGGTCCTGATGCATTCATTAGCTATTCCATTCAATTTTAATTAGTCTAATTTAAGTTGTGGTGTAGGTATGTAAAAATGGCCTTGATCATTTTGGGCTTGGATGAAACCCTCTGGTCCAAGGCTGTAAATAAACCCCTGGCAGTGAGTAAAAGCCAAAGGGCTTTTGAAGGGTCTTCTCACATGATTCTTGTGCCCATGTCTGGAGAAATGGGAAAGTATAAAAGGTCTCTTGAATAGCTGAAGAAAATATAAAGCCTGTAATGATGCGTTTTACCTTCAGAGTTTCTCAGTTATTAGAGTTTTAGGAAGAAAATTTCTTGCATAAATTTTGGCAGCCCTTTTCACTAACTGAATACCAGGTTTATTACTGTATGAACTTGATAATTAGTTTGTAATCCGTGCATAGGCATTTCATCCTGGTGGTTTTCTTGTAGAGAATAATTTGCCTTTTATTTGTTGCGAGTGGTTTTTTTAGTGAAAACAGAACTCCCATTCATGATGGGCACAGCAAATGTAGTAAAACACTATCATAGCTGGGATTTGTTGTACACTATGGATTTATGTCAAGAATGTTAATGATTTGTTTATGAATAAGTGAGCCTGTAGTATTGTGAAACAGTATCTGGCAGGAGTGCTGAATGGACATTTTGAGAGCAGAGGATTCTTCAACTAAATAAGCAGTAGATATTTGTGTGTCTCAAACTACTCATAAGTAAACTTATGCATTTTAAGCAGAAGTGTTTATTTAATGCATTATCATAAACAGTGCTCATCTGACAGATATGTATGGGCCACTTGATAATAAGCAAAGAGGTGGTTAAGTACCTTTTAAGAGCAGTTAATCTTTTAGTGGGCCTTGCTTTAAAGATAAAGTTTTCTTCCAGAAAGCAACACAAATGCTTAAGCAGAGCAGTATGATATTTGCAGAGTCAGAGTGGATCAGGAAGGTACTCTGGTTTTGCACTGTCTCACTTGGGTGTAGCTCCTAGTTCAACAAAGCCACTTGAATTTACTGATAAAGTCACCACTTGGTTTCCAGTATGTTGTATAGTCCCAAATACACACCTTCCTGACAGGGAGTTGGGATGGATTTACTGCTTTCCTCTAATGCTCATTTTTTTGGAAGAATGCTTTTGGATGGGCAAGGTAGGTGGTTCATTACCATCTTACATGAGTCCAAAGATTGATAATTATCTCCTGTGTGTCAGGAGTACTTGAGATAATAGAAACGAAGTCCCTCAAAAGAATAATTTGGGGGCCAAATTGAACCTCATCACAGATAATGATTCCCTGCATTGCCTGTTACAGTTTGCAAAGTCAAGGTGTTGGATCTAATCACTGATATAACAAATCTCTTGATCAACAACCGATATCCAACCGGACAAAGTGAGAGCTCTGTCACTGTTTTGGACTCCTTAGTGAACCTAATGTGGGGCTTTCCATGCTAAAGTTTATAAAGAAATGATTGCAATGTTTATCTTCTCTACAGCCATCCTTCCTGTAATGAGTTTTATAGCTGGTTAAATGGATTGTCACTCAAGTGAAATTCATGCATTTTTAAATGTTGCTAAGCATCCTGAAAAAGAAGACACTGTAGCAGGAAGCTGTGCTGTGTGACTTCATGCAACAGGGGCAGCTGAGCCCAAAGCAGAAGGACTTCAGAGCTGGATTTAGAAAGTGTCAGAGGCAGTTGGTGTTGTGCATCCAGGCTGCTGTGTGCAGCGTGACTTAACTCTGCCTGATAAATTATGACATTTCTTGAAATAATGCCCTGTACTTTTTAATGAGCTGGGCTATCAGCTCTGCATCAGTGGATGGTTAAAATGAAGCAAGAATTGCTTTAACATTAAAACTGTGCCTGGAGGACTTCTCTGAGAAATTGCTTATGATCATTAAGTGAATATAATACAGTAAGACAACCTTGCTTCTTTGCTGTTCTTTTTTTCGTACTAAGTGCGGTTTTGGAAGTTGAAAAATGTACAGATGGAAAGTAACATTTAAATGGGAATGGTTTTGAAAGCTGTGCAGTGCTCTTGCCCTTTGAATCGGGATAGGCAAAAGAGGTAAGTCACAAGATATTGAGATGCAACTTTTATAGATGAATTGGATTTCCTCTAAATATGGTTTGATTGTGTGCCAAACAGAAAAGAGGCTGAAGCCAGAGCACTTCATGCGCTGAACTGGAGAAGAATATCTTCCAAACCAAATGGGCTGGGCCAAAATTAATGTTGCATTGCTCATTCCATCTGCTGTGCATGCACACTTAGAGCTGAAATGGAAAGGTAGCCATCCTCTGTGAGGATTGATGAGGAAGCAGCTGTAGGAGTTGATTGGGCTGACTGCAGCCTAACCTGTTACAGAGCAGCAACACCCCGGGGTGTTTTATGCAACTCGGGCAGGTTGGAGGCCTTGCTGTAGGTAGCTCTGCCAAGTTATCACTGAGATTTACCCCTGTGTTCTGCCTACAATATTTCTTCAATGGTGGGCATGTTGCTGGCCCTGTTTTTAGAATTACCTCCCATTTCTTCCTCAGAATCATCTTGGAGATGGTGTTTCAGCAAATAAGTAGCCCCCATCTCCAACCTAGCAGCACACATTCAGGGATGAAGGCAAAGAGGGAAACTCGATGGAAGCTGACAAACTAATTTGTTAGACAGACATTAGATAGGCACTTGCGCCCTTTTCCCACTCAGATACTGCACTGTTAAACACTTAAATATTGGCAGCTTCACAGTAAAGTGCATTTGTGATTCCTCTACTGTGTAAACAGAAAAGGCAATCCCAAATTTCCTTCAGGAATGGCTTTACTCTGCCAGGTTGGGAACATCAGTAACAGCCACCAGAGTAGTTTAATTTCTGACTTTAATGGTGATAAAACATGAAAGTGGAAGCACTCATGTTGTTGAGCATGAGTTGGAACTAATCAGCTTTCTACAGATGCTACAGGGAAAACAGATCATAACACACAACCCTGTTTCATGTTCTGGTTGAAGCTGTTCCTCTTTTAATCTTTATAAAAGTGAAGGAGCACCTTGTGTAGTATCATGGCTTTCAAATTATTTCTAACCTGTATTTAAAACTAATTATTTTTAAAAAGTCTGTGTTTTAGCAGATGCCCTTGTCATAGATTTTTTTCATTGTGTGTCAGTCAAAACCCACGGTCACCCTGTGTGGATAACTATGGCATACACTCCCCTGGCTTGAACACCAGACAGTGGTGGTAGGTTGGGTTCCTGTTTCTGCAGGGAGTCACTGTGGCTTCAGCCTCTGATTTTCTCTGTTGTGCTGTGGATGACACAGATGCACACGATAGCCTATGAGTGCTTCAGGACAGGGAAACAGCAAAACTTGGAACCCTTGAATTGTGGTGGATTGCGGATTGTACCCAGGAGGGAACTGGCTTTGCTGAATGATCAAAGGTCCCCTTCTCTCATCAGCTGCTGGGAATGGAGCAGCCAGATGTTTATGTAGCCGATTGTCTGGTAAAACTGTGGAATTGGCTTGTGCAAATAGCTCTGCATGCAAAACTTGACTGATGTTATTTCAGAGGCTTTTCTAATGTAATCTGAAAATCTGTTCCAGTCAGACAACCTGGGATCCAGAATTGAAAAAAATCAAACAAGGATACCTTCTGTTCCTCAAGTCATCTGTCACTAAAAATAGTGTAGTTGGATTAAAGGTTGGTCTGTAGGAGGGAAATGGGTGGTGATTAATTGATGTGGAGTTAAAGTCCCCTCTGAAAATCTGTGACTTCAGTTAACAACTTGCCCAAGACTTTCCACTTTTGAGGTTATCTGTTTCAAGCTTTGCTTCTGGACTGAAATGAGATTCTTTCTTTAAAAATGAAAATATTTTACTTGTGGTGGTCTCCCAAGTAACTTACCAACAGTACAAACATTTTTACAGACTTTCCTCTAAATAATGGTAATGCTTGGAAAGCAGGAAAACAGCCATCTGTCATCGAGCTCAGAATTACCCCTCAGCAAGAGAAATGTTCATTTTGAGTGTTCAGCTCTGACTACCTTTTGACTTCCCAAGTGGAGACCTAGGGAAAAAGCCTTATTTTGTGCCCACGTGGAACGTTTTGTGCTGAACATTCCTGGTTAGGGTGTAGGCAGAGCAGCTTTGCAGTGGGCAGTGTTGGGGATCTCAGCAGCTGTAATGAAGCTCTGAGGGAAGTGTGTGGTGGCACAAGTCTTGTGGAGCTGTCACGTTGTGCCCTGGCTGCTGGGTAGCTCTGCTGATGAACGCTTTCCACAGTGGCTTCCTTCTGAGGATGGTGTTCCATCAGACTGGTTGGTCCTGATCATCCCTGCCATGGACTGATATTCATTTTAATTACTTTCTAAACGATCTTTGCTTTCCAAACATAAGAAACTGCATTTAACAGTTTGAGCTAGAGAGTTACTTTTTCTAAAAGTATTTGTGGAACAAGGGAAGTTCAAAAATTCCCTTGAAAAGTCTTCTGTGAATTCTTCATTGCAAAATTGGGGTTGACCAACTGAGAAATGTCACTGGGAATTCATATTGAATCCCTGTGTACATTCATCCATCTGCCTCATATTTACAGTTTACCTCTAAGTGTTCGGGTTATTTTTTCCTTTTCTTTTGACTAAACTACTGTCCTTGACATCATTGAGTATGGCTTGAAGATCTTTTGAAGAACTGTATGGCCATTCTATATGCAAATACCTTAGATGAGCAGAGGTGAGAAGCCATCAGCCGGGTTGCAGCGTGAAGAATTTAATGAAAAATTGAATTATAAGATTGATGACCATTGTGCTTAGTGGTCAGAATGCAAGTAAAATAGCTGCAAATCTGGGCAGAAAGACATGCTATAAAAAGCATTATCTCAAGATTAAGCTATAGAGGACACATTTTTTTTTGCATGATAATCTACTGGATTTATTTTGACACTTATTTATTTATGGTGGTGGTTATGAAAGTGGAATTTTTAGCAGTCTCGGTATAATTATAGAGGACTGAATTTGTAAAGCTGCTCAAACATTTTGCATCAGGGTTGAGTATTTTCCTTCAGCCAAATATATGCCTTTTCTTTATTAAAAGAAATATTTGTCTTGATATTTTTCCCCCAGAGGAATGACTAATAGGTATTCAATACTTTAATATTTTGTCAGAGGCCCCAAAATTATTTTATTCCCTTCTCTTTCAGGGTAAATAATTTAGATTTCAGCTGCATCAAGTTTGATAAAAGCCACTTTGTTAACATCTCCTGCAGAATTACAGCTCTGTGTGCTTTGGGGGTTGCTGGAATAACTGCATCACTAATGCTTTGAAGTTAAATTGAATGGGCAAAGGAGGAAGACAGTGGGGAAATGCTGGGCAGGCATTTAATATATTTTAATTTTGTTGGTTCTTTCACATCTGTTTAACTAGCTGCCTGACACAGGCAGACAGGGGTCTGTAAATGTAGTGGATATTCAGAATATTTCCATCTTGTATTACAGGAATATATTTTAGATCTGCATCTAGACAAGCTCAGGGCTTTAACATCCCAGGTCTCTTTCCTTGGATCTTGATGTTCTATATTATTTCATTTGTTCTAAGTTAAAACACTGCTTGCAATAATTGACAGGGTTTGCATGAACAAACAATAATAATAGTAGCCCCTCCCCCCCAACAACCCTCTCATCTACATTCCTGCTTCTTTTGCAACTTCATTTCTCAAAAATGAGCCCAAACTTGAAAACACAGGTTTTTTTTTTCAATGCAAAATTATTAAGGTTGTAATGTGGCTGAGAATGGATAGTGTTTGTGGTAATGAACAATCACTGGAGAGGGGAGGAAAGTTGAGACTGTACTGAGAATAAGGATGTTCCTTTTTGTTGCTGAGTGGAATTCTTTATTCTGAGGGTCTTTTGTATGTAGAAACTTGCAAGTTGTTGCTGTGTTGAACAAAGTTTGGAGCAGATTGGACAAAAGTGAGAGTATAATTACTGGAAACAGAGGAAGTAGCTTTCACATTGTAAAGAGGTTGAATGATGAGCCTTTTACATGCCTGAAGTCTTCCAGTTCTGCTGGTCTTGCTGGAAGGGAACATTTGGATAGTTTTGAACTTTTCTGTTTCCTTTAGTTAAACAATTAATTATTTCCATCATTCAGTGCACTTCATTTCATTGGCAGTGTTGAAGTGTAAGACCAGGACAGTTACTTCTCTAAGAAGTGGTAGTAATTCTTCATGGAGGTGCTGGTAGTAGCACATGTAAAGCACCAGTAAAGATGAGGGTAGTTCTGTTCCTGTTGAACTTCAGATTGTTTTGCCAGAGATTTCTGTGGAAGCAGAGTTGTTTTTTTCATGGCATATGAGATTCCTAAAGACAGGGATTTGGTTATGAATGAGCACGTGTTTCCAGAATGGAATTACTTGGAATGAGTTTGTTTAATGGATTGCGGGTTCCTCCAGAGTGATGCTGCAGTGCCTGTGTGAGGAGTTAGCTCTTTTTAATTGGTCCCATATGTCCTGGCAGATAGTGTATTAACCATGCCTTGAGGGGATAAGGGCATCTGGTTGAATCTCGTGGTATTTTATTTCTTTTCTGGAGGGATTTGCTTTTCTTTCCTTGGTTTTTTCCCCCCCACTTTGTTCTTAGAACTGTAGATATGTATATATATGTATAACCACTAACATTTTGACACTTAATATTCAGCTGAGGGATTAGTTAAGCTTCTGCAAAATTATCTGAAGTCTGCTGACAAGTAAAGAGAAAGAAACTGAGGTTTTAATAGAGAAGCTGGAGTTTGAGTATCGCTGAGCTTGAATGACTAAATTGCAAGAAGTCAGAAGCTTTATCTCCGTCTTGTGAAGTGCTAAGGAATTGTCCTTTGAAAACCAGAAAAATGGAAGCATCAGAAAAGGTTAATTACTCTTGGAAAAACCTTGAAAACACTATGCAGATTTAACTTTTTTATCGGCAGGGTGTGGATATTGGCGGGCTGTCCTGCCCATGGGCCCTGCTGGCCTTAACGAAGGGGAGCACCATCTCAGCCATTTTCCTTGACTCATTCTGAACTGGACAAAGCAGAGTAATTTTGCATCTGGTGTTTTGGCTCAGCTTAACAAGTAGGGTGGTTGCAGGAGAAACAGGAATGTAAATGAGTTGGTGTGATTTTTCTTTTGTAAAGGTTTCTTGGTGCAAATCCTGTCAATTATCCAACTCTAAAGTTTTGCCGAATTAATGAGACACTTCGTTGAAAGGTATTTTTGATCACTTTCTGTAGAATCCCTCATTTCTGATGTAGGCTCTCTAGTGTACTACTTCTATTCATGGCTTAAAGAACTGGAAAGACTTACTGTGTGAAGTTGCCCTGGGGTAATGGCTATGGATCTGCACTGCAGTGGGACCCAATTTTCATCTGTATTCTGCATTGTCTGCTCAAAGGTTTGTATAGCTATAAATCCTGGCAGAGTTCCCCCATGACGGGTAATTTGCTGTTGGAGGTGGGAAAGGAATGGTGTTGCAGGAGGTGAAATACCTGTGAATGTAGTCAGGGTTGGGGAAGTTCCTTGTGATGGGACAGTAGTGCTGGGCAGGCACAGCTCCCTGCGGGTGCTCCGGGGCAGATGCTGATGGTGCTCATGGCAGGGGGAAGGTTAAAGCCACCAGGCTTCTTCTTCATACCTTGCAAGGGCTGAGGGGGTACACCCTGCTGAAGGCTTCCCAAAAAAAGCTGACTTGCTAAAGATGCAGGTCCATTTCCTTGGAATTGGCTTGTGTCCATGGGAAATTGCAGGACCCCTTCTCAGAGACCCTCAGGAATGCCAGCTTTAAATCTTGGGGGTTGGTTCTGACTGGAAGAGGCAGTTCTGTACATTAGCATCAAAGGACTCGGTGATAAAATAGCTTTAGAGGAAGGAATGGATTGTCATTATTTTGCAGCTGTAAATACAATAATTTATTAGACCAGAAATTAATTTGATTTAAGCAATACATAACCTTTTTGTCAAGAATTTGTACACTTTGTTTCTCCTCAATATTAAACAGTGTTACTTGTAGCAAATAATCGGGGCAGATTCCTTGTTTGTAGCAGGTGCCCCTGTCACCCAGTCCCTATCCCTGTCTCAGGAAATAAGTCTTAGCAAGGAAAGAGAAGTGTCACTGAACTACTTAACTGCTTACCAAGTTATTGATTTATTGCAGAAAATGAAGGAGAAGAGTGACAGAGTGAAACACTGGTTTTGAAAGGGCTGCACTGGAGAATACAGTGGCTGTCTGGCAGGTATTGTCTGAGATGGGCTTGTTGTGCCAGGCACAGAATGAGGAGAAAAAACTTTTTAAAGCATCCTCTGACACAGAAATTATTGGAAAGCCTCCAAGAGCAAATTGAAAAAGCAACAGCTGCCTTCATGCTGCAGGATTCCATTGTTTTAATATTGGGCCAACTATACCAAATAATACATGTACTGGAAACTCATGTTAGGAGAAAAATATGTTGGAAAGCAGCTTAGGGGTCAGCTCAAAATCAAAGTGAATGAACTTGACATATCTATGCTGCTGCATGTTCTATTTTGTTCTTTCTTTTCTTGTCAGCTCCTATTTCTTAATTTATTTCTACTTTTTTTTTTTTGGAAACCATTTGCCTTGTCTTGGACTTGTATTTTGACTGCCATTTGTCCTGAAAAATGCTGGAGCTCATAAATTCTTCTGCTTCCACTGAGAAATTCTGGTATCTTTGAAACTGCAATCTAGTTTAAAATTCCAGAACTAGTTCAGTGGTAACAAAGTTATTAGAATTTGAGAGTTAACAGTAATTTCTGGGGCCAAAATTTTGGTAGTAGTTATTTATGAGAGCAGCTCTGTTGATATATTGGTGGAGGTTTTTATGCTTTATTTCTATTGATGCTAAAAAAAAAGTTCTGTTATAAAATATATATGCCATGAACACCAGGCATTGGAAACTACATCTTATTTCAAAATATATTAAACAGTCATCAGTAGGTAAAAGACTGTAACAGCCCAAATCCAAGCAGATATATTTAGATGTTCATCTTGTATCCAACATGCCTAATTTCCACTGGAATGTTAGCCTGGGAATTTAAGCAGTGTAACGTTGAGACTGATGAAAGAACATTTTACTGTGGTACTGTGACTTCTTTTTCCTCCTCCACTCATGTCTTAGGGAGGCCTTATTTTATTTTCATGATTTTGAGTGTCCTGAAATATTAACTCCTTCCTTTTTACTCTGCTGTGAATCTCTGTAGTGAGGCTTTAGGTTCTGAACAGTTGTGACTTAACTGGGAACTTGGTCTCTGAATATCCTGTATACTTAGATTTGTTTAGGTTGAGGTTTAGTTTGACTGATGATAGAGAGATGTTAGAGAATCAGTCATGAAATTCTCATCTGGCTCTGCAGTTCCCTGCAGTTTGGAGGGTGTTTGTATCTGGGACTGTGTTTTGTTTGGGCAGCAATCCTGCTGTTCAGAATCACATAAGCTTGGCAACAGAATGGGGGCATTCAGCCAGAGCAAACTTGAAGTACACAGGGTCTGAGAACAAAACGTTTCACATGAATTAAATGGTGAGGAAACAGAAATTCTTTAAACTTGTAAGAAAACAAGGCAATGTGAGCACTGTCACACAGGCAGGCAGCTGTGTGATCACATCTATTGATAGGGAGTCCTGGTTCTATTTATGAAATCTTGATAGTTATGTGTTCTTAAGAGATATGTCTTGCCACTACAGGGAAAAGAATATTCCCAAGAAGTTGGGGTCAGGGTGAGATGAAATAGGTCTTGGTACTTGCCTGCAAAGATCCAGTACCATCTTTGCTGGAAGGCTTTTTGACACTCAGCTGATTTTGGGTTCCTGTGTACTTCCTCATCCTTTTCTGTTTGCAGACTTGTGTCCCCTTTCCTTTCATGTACCTACTGTTTCTGTGTAGTGCAGGTTTTTCCATCAGAGCTTTATTCTTGACTCCCTTATGACACTCAGTAATGGCAGAAGTCCAGGGGGGGCTCTGCCTGGCAGCATTGCTTGTAGTGCCGCCTCTCCTCTCCTGGTGCCTTCCTTTCCCAGGTCTCAGGCCCTGCTTGCTTTGACGCCGTCTTCTTCCTGCTGGCCTGTCATAAAGACTAGAGCTTATCCTGTCAAATGCAGATTACTCCTTTCTGTGCCCAAACTCTCTCTGCCACCCCATCTCTCTCCTGTGCTGTCAGCTGGGTAGGGTGGAAGGAGCATGGGGACATGAGAAGCGAAATAGTGGCAGGCACTGGCTGAGTCTCTTATGTGCAACTATGCGTGGTCACTGGACATATGGAGAGGGAGCAAAAGTTTGCTTGGTTGGTTGGTTTTTGTTTGGTGGAACATTTCCCAGATGCTTGGTCCCAAGATTCTTGGGGGTGCCATGTCCTCAGCCCACTGACTGAGGCCAAGTTGTGTCATGGGCCTGTCCAAGCTCCTCTACTTACAAAATATATCACAGGGTGCCTGCAGGCAAGCCTGTCTTACCACTTTTGCATGTTGCCACTTCTTTATGATTGAAAGATGAAAGTTCAGGCATAATTATATGATTTTTCACATAAATAACATCTGTTACCTGAAAGAAGTTGAATGGATTTGTTTTGATAGGCTGGCAAAATATAGGTATTGAGATGCTAGCTGAGATAAGCTTTTAATAACCAGATTTCTGGAGTTGGATTGGTTTCCAGAAGGTTAGTTGGGATGGATCTGCTTGAGTATAGCTGTAACATGGTCTTGGGTTTGTGCATGCCAGTCAGTTTTGTGTTACAGAGCAGGCTGCTGATGGGATGATTTCTGACTTTATCATGATAAATTGCTTCCATCTCTTCTGTAGAGGGTTTTATTGCAGTTCTCAGTACAATGTTTATACAAACTGCTACTAAAGGAAAAATAAATAAAGCATGATATAGTTTAATGTGGGGGAGGGAAAGCATTTAAACTGTATTAGCAGTATTTGTTTAACAAGAAATGGATCAGAGATGACATTTATCTGTACTGGACAGATTGGATTTAAGGAAAACAAAGCCTTGAAATGGATCAGTTTTCATATAGATCAGAGTTGTTCTTTCCTTGCTAAAAGGCTGGAGGCTTGGGGTTGGGTGGTCCTCAGCTCACAGCTGTGCTCATGTAACTCATGGGGTAACCACAGTGCTGAAGGTCTATTGTGTTGTCATCTCCTCTTGTACCTATAGACTGGATATGCTGGTAGGCAAATTCCACTGGGAACAGGCAAGAAGGAACAATTGTACTTTCTAAAACTCTCTTGCAGTTCAATTCACTTTGTTGTTTCTTTCCTGTCCTAGGCTGCTTTATCTTGCTGTAGGATGCTGTTGAAAAGTTCTGGGTTCATTCCAGAACTAAATGGGTTTCAGAGGTAGAGAGTTACTTGTGCTGAAATAGTAATTTATAGAGATTATTTTTGAATTTCCCTTCATCTTTTGCTGATGCAAACATGGATTTCATCTGGGAATTCCTTTGTAGGTGCTGTAGAAGGATGAATTGCCCAGAGGACTGCTTCTTGTTCTGGCAGATCCCTCTTCCAGAGTCTTTGAACTTTTAGAATAACGGTTTTTCATAAGTTAACATCCTATCATTTTTGGGTTTGGATTCAATGTGCATCTTTGGCAAAATTGGCCAAGTACAGGTCATCTGGAAATGTGATGCCAGTTTACACATGTGTTGATTGTAATGCTGATGTTAAGAGAGTGGGGGATGAGGGCTAAGGTGCTGAAGACTTTTCTTTCAATCACCATGTTGTAACCCATTCAGCCTTTAAAATGTATTTAATTTCCTTAACTCCTGTTGCTGGATTAGAGATTACAATGAGTTACAGTCCCCTCTTTCTTGACATTTATTTATATACCCCTATCCAATATATAAACCTTTCTTAGATTTTTGAATTAGAGCCTTTATTTCCATCAGGAAAATTAAAATCCACTAGGCTTGGCTGCTGAATACTCAATATTGTGAACAGCAGTGACTGTTTTGTCAAGACCTGAAGATGAAGAGCATTATTATTACAAATTTCAGTGCATAATTTTCTCCTCCAAGTCATGTTTCCGTGCATGGAATCATAGTTATTTTTTCCAAGATATTTGGCCTGAGTTCTTGAAGTGACTGTATTTTTGCTGACAAACTAAACCAAAACCCAAATGCTGTTAATTTTTAGTTTTAACCGCAACAAAAATTGTTCCTGATCTAAATATGCAGCATGTAAAATTTGCAAGTTGCATGTTCTGAACTAGTTAGTCTAGAGCTAATGTATGACTGTCAAGCTGATAACAAAATATATGTTAAGCAACATAGAAGTTCTTGATTCTCATATTCAATTAACTGGTAGCTAAGAGTGTTAGAGATGGCAGTTTTCATTGAAATAGGGAGCACTTTGATGGTCACCAGGGAGACAAGAGGCAGGACCTCTGTAGTGACAGTCTTAGCCAGTTATGGGTTTGGGCTACCAGTTATGCACCATTTGGTCTTCTTCTGCAGGGGGCAAGGATGCCATTAACATGGATAAACTAAGCAAAATAAACGGATGGAACTTGAATCCTTGAGCAAGCAAAACTATGGTTTTGAATTAAGATAATTGTCCAGTGTTATTGGCATCGTTATTTAAATTTTGCTCTGAATGATATAATGTTCAACAACTAGGAAAAAACAATGCTAATTAGAGGTCTTATGCTTTTTTTGGCATTTAAGGTATTTTCATTTGCTAAGGTATTTTTAAACTTACTGCCAGTTTCTTACTGTTATGTTGTTCCTTGTATTTCTTTCAAATATAAAGTCATATCAGTAGCACCGTCTAAATGGATAAAGAATGAGTGATGTGTAGTTTTGAGCTGTTGGTATAATCATGTCAGTTAGGAATATCTTCTGATGATGAATTTCAGTGTAAGAGCCACCAAATGAACCTAGTGGTTCTGGCACATGAAATGTGAATGGTATAATGGTCCCTGAAACTTTATTCACTGGATTGCCAAAGTCATGCTTTTCAAGAACTTTGGGAACTTAAAACACTTTAAAGAAATATTTCGAGTTCACAACAGTGGAGAGTGAATGCCTCTTCTCAAAAAATAGGTTGGCTACTGTTATAGGTCAGCTTTTGCCAACAGTTTCTGCACGAGATGCCAGTTTGGAGTGGAAACCCAAGAACTGGGTTCAGCGAAGCACTTTATCCTGTTCTTGGCTTAAAGCACATGAATAATCCCATTGACTACCCACGTGTGCTTTACTGTGACTGCTCACACAGTGAAAGTTACGCATGTGTTTAAATAACGTGCTTTTCTGGGGGCTCCCTGCGTGATGTCTGCTGGCAGAGATTTGATTTTCTTATGGCAGCCATCACATGACCTGTGCAGGGAGCACAGCGTGGCCTGCATTAGCCCTGTGGGCCAAAGCGAAGGCTATTTCTGCATCCACCCCCAATCCTTCCTGCACTTCTCTGGCAACTGATCAGCTGTTTGCTGCCAATTGTGCTCTCGTGTTTTTGGCACCCAACCGCTCCAACTTGCTGCTCATACAAGTATTGAATTGCCTTTGTAAAGCACAGAGTAGGCTTTTCCTTGTTTAAGATTGTATATGTGGTTGTTACGACATGAAAAAAAAAGATCGATCGTTGCTGTAGTTTTCTTCATTTTGGTCAAATTGTGCCGTTTCTGTCAGTAGTCCCACTGAAGTTTATAGAGATGTCAGCAGAGGAGAAGAGCCATTTTGCAGGTCCAAGCTCACTGCTCAGGAAGGCTAAATGGCGTTTTTTTACATCTGTTGTCTAATGGAAGCACCATTCTTTACTGAAGAAACCCTCTAAACAGATTATTTATGGGAATAGGGCTCTTTCAGCACACAAGGGAGGGAAAAGTTAAATGCTAGGACATGCTGTGATTATTTCACAACCATTATCTCTGTTGCTCCAAAATTGGCTCACTTTGAAAATAGTACAACTTAAGGTTAATAGTACATTTTTTTCCACCTCTGCCTTCCTCTCCCACCCCCTGCATCCACAAGACAGCAGCAGAAAGCCCTGGAGGCAGCATTTCCCCAGGCTTGAAAAGGGATTGTTTGCAGGGGAAATCACTGCGACCTATGCATGGCTGGGCCTGAGCTCCAGCACCCTTTGCCTTCTGCATATTTTCTCTTCCAGAAATACAACCTCAGCAGCAGGTTAGCAGACCCAGAGCCTATAGATAAAAGCAAGTCAAGCTGTACTAAACAGCAGTTGGTCAGTGGGACCAGCAAGCCCAGCACTGCAGCTGGTAATCAATGCTGCTCCTCCAAACACAGCATCTCAAACTTTCCCCTTGATTTGTACTTGTCATGGCTTTTTACCTGCTGTTCAGCCTTTGCTAACAACTCCACTGGAGAGGCCTAGGAAACTCCAAACAAAAGGCTGCTAATTGCAACCTAAAGGTAAAACGAAGTAGATTTTCTCAGTCAGTTTAGTAATCCTAGCTGTCAAAGAGCTCTGTTATCTTCAGAAACATGTCAGAGAATATTCTTTAATGTATAATCATCTTCAATGGAGTACTTTTTTGCTGGAGCTGTGTTTGGGAGAGTGAATGGGGTAACGTGTAATATGAGCAGATGAAAAATAGTATGAGTAGAGTGCCTCACTAGGATGAAACTTGAATGCTTGCACAAACACCACAGAGGCCCTAAAGTATTGCTGTTAACAGGCTGTAACTTCATGTGTGAAATAGGTAAACAAGTACTATTTTCACAGACTGTTAGTGTATATGCCTTGAACATATTTCTAAGAGTGTTTGAAGTGCTGTACTTCCAGTAGCATAACAATTATTAGACCTAAACACTGATGAACTAAGGACTAAACTGTTAAAAAAGTGCATCAACAGGCTTTTGGTTGGCACATGATAAAGTATTTATGATCTGGTAGCAAGTTCATTTTCAAAGGAATATTCATATCTACAAAAAATCAATAGAAAACCAGCCTAGTATCTAAATAGTTGATTGATCCCATGTGTATAAATAAAATGTTGAATAGACACTCTCTTCATCTAGAGTGCAGGACTGAACAACAAGGACCTGTGTTGATTTTCTAGCTCCGATAGAGCTTGCATGGCTCTGGGAAATCACTTAGCATCTCTTTTTCTGCAAGCCAGACCCTGTAATGCTTGTTTGCCTTGCAGAGGTAAAGTAGAGACAGAAAAGGGGTGGCTGCAAAGCAAGTTAAGAATCTCCTATCAAAAGTCAGAACAAATGTTTTAGTTTTGATGAGAGTAATCTGGAGTCATTGCACACATGTCTAATAATTGCTGCTTGATAAGAGTCAACTTACGAAGTTTTGACAAAGTCATATTTCACTAGACAGTGCATGTTACTACCTTGATTTGGTTCATATCTGCATTTTTTCTCCCTTAGATACGTAGTAGCTGGTGAAAATGTTCAGTTTTTCAAATGAAGGTCAGTTCAAAGAAATATCTAAATGTTAAAAAAATTCTCTTGACTCCCCTGATTCCACAAAATTGATTTGGAAGTCTTTCAAGGATTGACTTTACTCACTCTAAGCAATTGCTGAGAAACTTTAAATTTGATGACTTTACTGTCCACTTGGATAGTTCTTCACCTAAGTCTGGGGAGTCTGTTTAAGAAAGTGGCAAGTTTTGAGTGACATCTATTCATTGGTACCAAGAGTGACATTTTCATTGGAGACTACAGGAACTATTGCTTACAAAGGAAGAGAATAAAAAATTCACATGGCAAAGGCAAACCAATGAGGGATTCAGCTCAGTGGGAATGGTAGCATCTACAAAGGTCAGTGGGATGAGATTTAAGTACAGAGGAAGGAGAACAAGGATGGATGGATCCATAGTTCTTTTAACGGTCTCTTTGTTCCCCTGTTCTTTCTCCCTGTGGGCATTAGTAGAAGAACTGATATACTTGCAAATGGTCAGAGGTTGAATTTAGACCCTTTGTGGAACAAATGTGAATTGTAATGAATCCTTTCATTTCGTGCGTGTATCTTTTTTAATTAAAACTAATCTCCACATTGCTGATAGTAATGAGTGTTCTCAAGTCATAGAACTTGTTAACTCTCCCCAGGAAAGCTTGCGAGGCATTGAACAGCAAGGAAAACATGCAGACACGTCCAATTATTAACTCTCATTTTTCTACATTGGAACTGGAGGTAATTTATTTTCTTTCTCTGTTTAGCACTTTCAGACCATGTTAAAGACTAAGTTGAATGTCCTAACTCTTCGTAAAGAGCCTCTCCCGACAGTGATCTTCCATGAACCAGAAGCCATTGAGCTGTGCACCACAACCCCCCTCATGAAGACCCGGACTCACACTGGATGCAAGGTACTTGGAAGCATGAACTGAGGGAGTGAGACCACTGTGGAGGTGTCCCATGTGATTGTGAGAACTCTAAAGAGCCCTAAGAAGCCAACACAGTTATGGAAATCCATTAACTGCTACTATTACTATAAAGTTGCTGAATCAAAAATCATTGAGCATTTCTGATCAGAAATTTTGGGCTTCAGGAGGAAAGGGTTTGGGTTACATGTCATGATGCAAATTGTGGAGGATTTCTAACAGTCTGTGATGTACTCCTGGTTGTAAACACTGACAATATTTCTGTAAGGGCTAGTATTGCAGCTTAAAACTTGAGGTTAGTTTGTTTTTTTTCTTTGTTTGTTTGGGTTTTTAAAGATAAAAAAGGAAAAAGGGGGCAGGAGACTTATGTCTTGTAGGAAACAAGATCAATTTGCCCCGTTCCATCAAAGCAGAGCTTCTGCAAGGCTATTCTTCTTTTTAAAAGTTTAATGGCTTAAGAGCCTCGAGTGTATTCTTCTGTGGTAAGAAACCATATAAAAATAGGAGACAAATCTGCTCTCTTTGAATCTTTTATTGGAGTCATTTTCCTTGATCACAGAGCTCGCCTGGCCTTGCAGGGCCATGGGCAGCCTTGCAGACTGAGCTGGGTATCAGTCTGGCCTGTGCTGCATTTGGGGCTTGGCAACCTATTCCCCTTCACCCAGCCTGGCTGCCAGTTGTAGGGAGTGCCCACCTGCCCTTGCGGCTCTTAGTGAAAATGGAGAGAACTGGGCTTCAGACTCCGCTGCTCTATAAAGTGGTAACTCCAGGAGAGCTGTTGATTGATGCTGTGTGTGCTGGATAAGATCCAAAGTGCAATTCAATGTCCTAAACCCCTTCCCTGCCACAGTGTGTACACAAACACGTGCACACACACTCTTCCCTGCTGGGGGATCTGATGTGCCTGAGGTGGAGTGGGAAGAAATTGCTTTCCCCTGCTTCTTTTGGTATACTGTACTTGGGCATCTCCAGGCCTGGCACTTCCTCAGCAAAGTTTCTTCTTGGGAAGTGGCACTTCCCAAGTGTTTGACTCTTTGCCTGTCACAACAGCCAGGAACAGGACTCTCTGCTGGGTGTTGAAGCGGAGCTGCCCTGTGCTGATGCAGAGGAATGCAGGGGAAGCAACCCAAATACGCTTTGTATAGTAGCTTGCAGCATCTGCTCTTCCATGCTGATGCTTTTTGTCCTTTATGTTGACATCTAATGAATTTTTAGGGAATATTAGCTATGATCACAATGGTTTACAAAGTATCTGGCTTTCACCCCCAGTGAGAGAGGTCAGGCATAATAATGCTTTCTGAAATCAGTTTATCTTTGTGAATGTGTATAGAATTTAAATGAAGCTTTTTATTCAACTTAGAGTCCTTCAATTGGAAAAGAATTGCAGAGAGATGTTGAACCCTTCAGTGAAGAGAATCTCATTCTATATTTAGATCTCTTTTATTTATTCATTTATTTTTCCTGCAGTATAGCATAGTAGTGCTGACTAGGGAACATCTGCTACCACAACACTCCCGTTTTCCTTCTTGCAATGTTTTTCCTTTTTGCCTTCCCCTATAGTTGGTTTATCTCCTGTCAGTGCTGGGATCTTATGTTGGTTCTGGGGTAGTGGCCAGGCCCTCTTCAGGTGATTCAGCTGTTGTGATTTTCAGTGCCTGCCTTGGGAAGATGATTCCATGTGTATGTTGTTCCTGTGGCTGAGATCCTCTCCTGTTAAAGGCTTCAATTTTACCCAGTCTCTAGTCACAACCTCTTTCTTTGCCCCCTCATTTTTCCTGACTAAATGTGTTCTTCCTTCCTGCTGTTACTAGGTAATTAACTTTCCTGTCCACTTTTCCCTCCATTTTTTTTTTTTTTGCTGACTGATACAATAGTAGCATTGCCATTAAAAAACTAGAATTTTATAATACCATTTTTTGCTCTGGCAGATCTGATCTATTTCTGTTATTCTGAGTGTAAGGCAGGAGATGCTGTGGTGTTGCTGGTGCCACCAGGACTGTCTGGTTCTGAGACTTGGGCTTTTCAGGCAAGAGCACAATATCCAGTTCCTACTTGCTTTCATGAGTCACGCTTTTTTGATCCTTAATCATTTTATTCCTCTTGACTGAAATCCCTCCAATTTTTCTGTGTAATCCCATTAATGAGATAGCATCATTCGCCTGACAGAGGCTCCAGACATCTAATTTTATTGCACAGTTTTAACATAAGCCTCAGCTGGCACCATCTTGTTGTGAGAACTTGACACATGCAATTGCTTTGCTGTTTAGGGGTCTGAACATTGGTTTTCTGATGTAATTGCTCTTTTACTTGTCCATTCATCACAAGGCATGGTTCTCTTTTTGCTTTCATTTGCAGTTAGCTGCTGAATTTTGAAGAAAACACCCTTTTTTGCTGAGATCTAGTCTCATTTAGTAATTCAATGGGATGGTTTTGAGAATAGCAGGGAAATGTCTAGCTTGAAGTAATCTAGGGGAGCCCCCACCAAATCTGGAAAGTTCAACAATTGAACAAATTCAGAGAGCTTTTCTTTCTTGTCCAGTTCCACATCTGATGCAACCTTTTTGTCATCGTGGTTTCTCAAATATATTTTTCACTTATAACAGAAGGTTTAAGACTCATTCCTTCTGTAACTGCATGTCTACGCCTGCCTGCTTGGGTCTGATGTACTTGTTGTCCTTCCTGCCATTCTAGACTCGTGGGCATGATTTCCCAAGCAGGAAAAATGGATAATGTTAGCACTGATTTGCAGCACAGAGGTTTAGGTGCACACATTTGGGGGTTTGTGGTGCTGATTGCTCAGTCAGGTAGGTTGATTTTGGGGTCCTGGTTCCCAAAGGGCACCTTCCTGCCCTCCTTTACCCACCAGCCCTGTTTGCAAATGGGGAGTGACAGCCCTGGGATCAGAGTGGTGCAGCCTCACACAGTAGACAGCCTAAACCAGAGCAGGATTTCTGGGTGCAATAAAGTACTCAGCCTCTGTGCTTTTCCTGAGGTATCATTTGCTTTATTTGAACCACGGTGGACAGTAGCTGGGAGGCAGCTCTCTGGCCTGAGGAGCTGCAGCTTCTCGTCCCCCTTCAGCTGAGGGTGCCGAGGCAGGGCACTGGGATGCAGTGCCCAGAGAGCTGCCATTTCTCTGGGACACACAACTGGGGGCCTGTGTGCATCCTGCCTTTTCCCTGCAGTGGGTGTGACATTTATGAATGCTGGATCACCAAGGACTAAGGTCAGCAGCTGCTCCAAAGAATGGAAAAACCCAACTGGCTTATTGTCTATCTGTGAATGGCCAGTCTCAGCTTAAGCTAAACCACCCATTCCAGAGGAATGACAAAAAAGAGTGAGAATAATTCTTTTGTTAGTTGCTGGACCACACTTTCAATCCCACTTTCTGATTTGATTTTATTTTAATAGAGAATGTTTTCCATTCCAGGTATGAGTGTGATTTAGATGTTTGTATATAAAAAACATCCATTCCTCTTCAGATCCTAAGGATTTCAATTAGACTGTGGCTGTCCTGCTTGTAGGTGTTTCATGTCAAATGGGCACTCCTGTGTTTCATCTGGAAACCTCCTTTTCACTTATCCCAGCACTAAGTACCACCAGATGGAAATGCAAATTCTGGAGTACCTCCAGAAAATAAGTTACTCTCTACTCAGAAATTCCTGCTTTCTCCATGCCTTTTAACAGATTTTGTTTTAGTTCTGCGTGGTTTATTCTTCCTTAATTTCATAATCGGCTTATATTGATTCTAATGTTTCTTGATTTCTGTCCCTTTGAGCCATGGTGGTGGCACGAAGGGAGCTGCCTAAATGACTTCCTCTCTCCTGCTGTAGCTTTTCCAGGCACTGGTGCAGTAATGCAAAAGGACAGAGGTTAAAAACGCTGTCTGCAATTTTTAAAGTGGTGTAGTAGGTTTAAATTTTTTTTCCTTTTTTATTGGAAGTTTCTTCAAAATGAAGTCACTGCTGAATAATCAGCACCAGGTCAGGCAATCTTATTCTTCCAGTTCCCACCAGTGGACAAGCTTTTCTCAGCAGCCTGGGAGGCTGAGAGGAGCATAAACAGTGCAAATAATCGTATTCTTATGAGTATGCTTTAATGAAATGGGAAAATATATTTTAGTGATATGGTATTTACAGGAATGATACCCATTGCTTGCCTGTCTTACTGGATTGATTTGGTGAGCTTATTAATTCAGGCTTTGTGGAAGGTATGATGGGGAAACTTCTGTGATGGTATATCTTAAATTAAGATGGATGAAAGTCTTGTTTAACAACGTGTATAAATGGTAATAGTGTTTAATAACCAAGTGTTGCACATACTGATAGAGATTTAAAAGTAGACAAGAAGTAACATAAATAAATGGAGTTTTGTCTTTCAGAATAGCTTAATAGCTTCACTCCCAAAGCAAAAAGAAAGCGTTTCTTGTACTAAGCTGGCTGCAGGCTGGTGATGACAGTAGGGCCAAGGCCACCACTGGGCTTCTGTGGCACCAGTGTAATGTCAGCAGCTGGAAACCAGCCTTGACTGGTGTAACTCTGGGGCACACCTGATGCTGATACAAGTTTGTCAACTTATGAACTGGATTTGGGCTCTTTTCTGGGACAGCTGAGCAGTGTCTGAGACGCCCTGACCTGTGCCGGCCCTCCAGCAGCAGCTCTGGTCACTTCAGCAAAACTACAGCCTGTTGCCCTTGTTCCTGCTCCTCTGGCTTTACTGGCTGCTGCCAGCAGTTTTAATTTTCCCCTCTGTCTCTCTGTCTTTCTCCCATTTTCCCCCTTTTCTCAAAAGTAGCTTTCACCATTAGAGGCGACTCCAGCACCTGTGGGCCCTACTAATCAGTCTTCACACACATGAAATTATCTCACGCGCTTTGAGCAACGGGACGTGCAGCAGAGACTGGAAGTTTGGTCTGCAGGGGCTAAACAGATGAATGGGCATACAATTCAGGATCATAAAGTCACCCTAGGACATTGGGAAAGCTCATAATAAGCTTATAGGATGAATAGCGAGTTAGATTGATTGAGATTTAATTATGATCTTTAGAATTACAATGTTTTTCATTGGGATACATAATAAAAAAATGAAGCGTTGTCTTAAAACTGCCCCTTAGACTGATTCTAATTCTTTGTGTAAGGGAGTCATTTAGGAGTAATGTCTTCTCAGATATTACTGCCTATTTTTGGTTTTCTGCCTTGTTAATTTTGATTGCAAAGGCCTTGCAGCAGGACTGTCTCTTACCATATACTTGCAAAATACCTCATTTTTACTCTACCCTACGTGTCTCTATAGCAAATTTAGTGATGCTGTGTTGTTGCTTTTATTGGTCATTGCATTTTTAAAACTTGTAATGTTGTTACTTTTTTTCTCTGTGGACCAGACTTTCCAAAGCGGTTTTTTTCCATGATTTCTGGTGTATGCAACCTTTTCCACTGGGGTCCCATCCTAATCAGCTCAGCCTGTGGTTGCCAAATCTGTTACTGCTTGAGCATGCAGGGGTACAGCATCTGCTGCGCCTAGGGACCTTCAGCATCTAGAAAATGTTTAAATTGATGAGCCATCCTCCCAGTTTCAAACAGCCCATACAGCATGGTTTTGGTGGTTGCAATTTCAGCCTCATTCTTCTTCCCCTTCATTGGTCCCCAATGCCTAAGTTTTAGCTTTGGGTTGATGAAGCGTGGTCAAATGGCTTCCCTCTGCTGCCCTGTAATTGTTTTACTGTTATGGGTTAGTTTTGTATCTTCATACTGAATCAGAAAAAACACAAGAACACTGTTCCTCATGTCAGTACCCAGAGACCAAGGTACTCTTTACTGGTTGTGTGTCATGTTGACTCAAAATGGCTGAAAATGCATCCATAGTCTCTCTGGGATGGTAAAATCCAGATGACATAAAGGGGTAGTTAAAAATCTCGTGTTTTACTTAAATTTCCACAAATAATTTAAAAAGCCTACTCCTGTTGAATGTTTATTGCGCTTTTGGCTACTGAAACCATGGCTGATTGGAAGCTGCACTTATTCATAAAACCACCTCACTTTATACTTACAAAACTCAATAAAAGTGCTTTCTTTGCATCTGTAGAACGATCAAGGATGATTCTTTTGAATGCAGCTGTAAATATAAGTCCCACTAGCTGGCTGGTCTTCATTACCATTTTGTAGGCCTGTAATATTAAGATGACCATTAACTTTAATAAAGAAACAAATTAAACAAGTGAGAAAAGCTAATTGTACCATCACTCCCCAGCCTGCTGTTTTCCATTGTGTTTCATCTGGGTTGGAAGCACAGAGTGTTTTATTTCTTCTTGCTTTCTTAAAGGCCTTCTACTGTTATCCTTAAGCATTACTTATTTTGTATTATGAACTGAGAGATTGTTTTTCTGCTTCTTTCTCCCCTCATAAAGTGAACCAAAAGGATACACATGACTTCTTGCATGGGGAAAAACTTAGTATTTTCACTATATTTAGATATAGATGAAGTGCTGGTTGGTGAGGGATGTAGAGGCTGTAATAACGTGTTTTCCAAAGGTGGCATGCATCGAATAAACTAATAACCCAACAAGCATGCTATATAAAGATGAAGTATGTTTTTTACTTTTTATTTGTTATAGAAATAAAAGAAAAAAGAGAAAAAGATGAATTCTGAAGTTATGGAAGAGTAAACTGCTTGCAGAAACCTTGAAACATGACTTTATTGGCTGAATCTTGTTTAACATTGAAAATGGAGAGTTGCCTGTTGTTTCTGTTTCAAAATGTGCCTATATGGCAAGGTCCTGCCTCGTACCTGTGAGGCTGCTGAGTTTTGCTGTGGGCTCTGCTGTGAGCAAGGTGGGATGAGCTGTGCAGGATGGCAGCAGCCCTCAGGCAGTCCTCACTGCAGGGTGTTAGACACTGCCTGCCCTCAGCTTAGGAAAGAGTCTCTCTTGCATATGATTTTTTTAATTACATGCATGGAAAACCCATTTATGTCAGTGAGAATTTAAACTTTAAGTGAGTGCAGAGGATCTAATAGAAACATGAAGGGTAGATGCAAGTGCAGAAGGTTGTTAAAGCACCGTAATGCTTCATTTCCTGATGTCCAGGAGTCTTAGGTGGAGAATATAAATTGGGTAAAGCAATTGAATTAATCTTTAACTGAGCCGGCTTTTAATAGTATCTTCTTCGGTGTTCGGTTTTGCTGTGTTGGATTTATTTTGGCATAACTTTATTTGCTTATTGCTAAAGTGGTGTTGTAAGAATAATGTATACTGAGAGCAGTGGAAGTTATGTCTTATGTCCTGTCAGATATCTTGGTGGTATTTGTTTTTCCCTTAGCATTTGCACTGGTGACATTTCTCAAGCCATGGTTCAAGTAAAGGGCATCTTGTTATTCAGGAAGTTCTTACATCTCATCTAAAAATGGTCCTATATTGCAGTCAGCTTCATATTTCTGCTTTGACTACCTTCATAGAAGGAAGTTTTCTTCATAGAAGAAGTCTATTTTCTGTGTATGGGGGAGCAATCATGCTCTGAATATACGTATATTAATTAAAGGAAGTCAGTTTTTCCTATTTTGGTTTCCTTTTGGATTTTCACTGAGAAAGTGTGTCTCAAATAATTTTAAAGAGCTCCATGAATAAGGCCACCACCTTGGGAGGAGAGCGCTGGTGACAGGGAGGATTTCTGGGAGCTGCCCTGCATGTTTGTCACCAGCAAAGGGCTGGAAATACCCTGGGTGCAGGGTCTTCTCCCTGTGGTTCCCTTTGGATTTGCTTCCAGAGGGAAGGGAGCTCAAGGTGGGGCATGTTGTCAGCAAGATCAGGGCATGAGTTGAGTTTCATAGAGATGTGTAAAAATATGCTGGAAATAGAGGGGTGCAGGTGTGGGGGTGTGGGTGGGTGTGGGCGTGCACACTCCCAGGAGGACAAGGGGACTGTAGTCCCTGCTTGTTGGGCTGCGTGGGAAGGCTTGCAATTGCTGTGGACCATGCAGACAGACCGGGCACCTGCCCCAGTGCTGACAATTTGTGTTGAGGGGTCTCCTCAATTCCTCAGAGCAAGGCTCAGTGTCCCAGGCTTTGTCTGTGGGCAGACCTGTTCCCAGCACTGTTTTGTCTTGCATGAGTGAATAAGACTAGTAAGGTTGAATAAGACTAGAAAGGTTGCACTGAGTAAGCCAGACTTTGCTCAGATACATGAGTGTCCAAGTCCATTTTCTTTGGCAGTAGGCTGTAGAAAATAATCCCCAAGGATATAGAAAGTCACAGCATCCATTGGCATGTTGTGCTTTGCTCCTCTCCTTGGTGCATGTATTTTGTCACTTGCACAACAATTGTGTACATTACATTTCTTCTTACTGCTGTAGTTCTGCCCTTTTAGTGGGTGCATTGGGTCCTAGTGAAGAAAGTGAGTGGCAGTGCATGATATGTAGCCTGGGAAAATGTTGTTAACTTAAACAGAAATCCCTTTGGTTGGAATCTAGCACTTCCTTTGCCTTCAGAGTTTTGACATTATTACTTGCCTAAACAAAAGTTTGAATTGGAAGCCATCAGCCATTGATTTTGTTAGCAAATAGTATTTAGCAGCAGAAGTCATCTAAATCAAACCTCTTAGTGTAAAACAAAGCACTAAACAGTTTATATTTCTTTCAGTTCTGGCAGAGGTAATGATTGGCATTCAAAGAGCACTGTGTAAAATGTCAACATATAGGAATTAAAAATGCTCTCTGTGACTTGGTTAAGAACAAGCACTGTCCGTTCCTGAATTACCACCCTTACTTGTAAAAGCAAAGGGAAGCTTGTGAGGTACTTAGGAGGCCAGACACTGTGTGCAGGTGAACGCTCAGTCTCTCTTAGGGTGATTTGTGCTTCTGTAGTATTTCTGAACCAGAAAGATCCCCAAGGCCCCTTCTAAAACAGCTTTGTTGTCCCCTGTTGCTCAGCCGCTGTTCTCTGCCAGCAGCCCTGTTTGCAGGGGTCGGATCCGCTCACCAGAGCTCGGGGGAAAGCCGTGTGGGCACGCTGTGCTGTGGATAAGATACACAAGGGGAAAACTGAAAAAGATGATGAGAATTAAGATCATGCTTCCATTAACTAGTAATGCATTGAATGAAGGTACTAAAAAGGAATGTATATTAATGAAATTCCTTTGATGCACAAAGCTCTGCAGAATACTTCCATATCTTGAAACACAAATGTAAGTTGCTTTGTGACTTTTAGAAATACCACTTTTCAGTGTACTTGGAGCTGTTGTTTAATTATAGCTGTCTTTGTAGGAGATAATGTACCAGAATAGTTTTCTCTGGAAGAATATTTAAATTTCAAAACCAATTGAATCTCTCTACAGCAGGAAATACTTAAATTTTGAAATTCCAAATTTACAGAATACCTTAGGGGATAATCTTCAGTTACACATATATACAATATCATATAGCTTATGCCAGCCAGTAAGTTCCAGCTTTTGCAGTCTGGCACAAAGCCAGGACACCAGTGCGAAGCACAGTCACAGTTGCAAGGTCCTAGATAGCTACAGATGTGTCAGGGTATTTATTTTTTATGCTGTAGAAAATACTGTGCTCATTGCAATTTTTCAGGCAAAGCCTTCTGGTCATAGGAGCTAATTGCTTCCATAATAATTAAAGTTCAAATATCTAAGACCTAATAGCTTTAGACATATAAAAATTAAAATGAGATTGAAATTTATTATGTTGGCTACGCTGAGCAGATGCTGCAGTCACCGTCAATTGTTTTGTTCTAGTGCGTCCTTGAGAAATGTTTCCATCTTTGTGTAGCTGTTGCAGTGGAAGGATGGAGCTGTGGTTTGTGTTGCTGGAGAACACAGGAAGCTGCTGCTTCTCCATGGCCCTCGGGGCATTAGGGACCCTGCTGTGAGCTGGCTCTCAGGAGGAGGAGGCACCCTTCCTTCACAGCACATGAAGTTATTCTTTAACAGAATCAAAAAACCTTCTGGTTCTGCGGTTGTTGCTCCCTCGTATTGTTGCAATGGGCACCTCCCCACTCACCAGCGTGACATGTGCCGGGAGAGGTGTTGGCAGATCTTTTCAGATGTGCTTTTTCACAACAAAGGCATGTGTGCCTATTCTGTGTAGGTATTCTGTGCGGCTCTTCCCCTGAAGCCACGGATATTGTTTCTTTGATTTCCATTAGAATACTGCAAAATTTGCATTTGGCACTGGGTACCCACTGCTTACACTAGTTGGAGCCAACATGAGCCTTCTTGGGAATTTGTAATCTCTGGTTACAGCTGTACTACGCTCTAACCCAGCAGTACTTATTTTGAGGCCAGTCCTGCGTGCTGAAAGCTTCCCACTGGAGCAAATGACACTGGCAAGCGAGCAGGCTGAAATTAGATTACAGATCCATTCTCCTGCAGATGAGGTACCCGCGGCCAAGCCCGTAGGTGCACAGGCTGCTGGAATGTAGATTAATGTTGCAAACCAAAATGCTTTATGGCATTAAGAGAAAGGAAGGTCCTTTGTGCCACCTCTCTTTCTGTTAGTTCCAGAAGTAATCCTGTTCTCCTTGCACTATTGCAATATATTCTGCAATGCAGTGTGATGTTTAAATATATTAGCTCAGAAATCAATCTTTCCATCCCAGGATTTGGATGTCAGTGTTTGAGACTAATAACTTCTTTTATTTATTTTATTCAAAGATTATTTTCTTTGCATAGTTAATTAAAAGTTCATAACAATAACCATCACAATGCTTCTGGGCAACTTTAGGACCTGATGCATTTTATCTATTGCTGATCAATTACCTTTATTGCAAACTATTGTGAATATTTGACTTGAAGTTGGCGGAAATTCAGTAAGCTTTCCTCTCTGGGACTCTTAAGTTTTATAGGGATAACAGGTGCAACAGAAGTATGAAGGTGTTTTGTTTGTTTGTTTGTTTGTTTTTTCCACTAAGAAAGGAGACAGGTCAAGTTTAAAATCTACAGTCTGGTTTGGAAAATGAGTAAATACTTTTAAGATAAGAACTTCCCTTGTATTACTAACCCAAGAATCTCTGGCATTCACCTGTAGTCATTCACAGCAAGATCCTATTAAATGATACATATTGCCACAGAAGTAAAATACTGAATGTCACAGTAATGTAAATTTGGAATTGAGTTTATCATGTTTTATCAGTGAATGAAAAACTAATGTTGTATTGGTAGTATCCTGTTAACTTTAATGAAACCGAATTCCCACTGAGGTTGTGGTCCATCCCTTTTTGGAAGCTGATGTTTGTTTGCCTGTTCAATTCTAGGATTGCTTTCTGAATGCTAGAGCATAGCACATTGAGGAAAAAGAATTACTGAATTAATCAGCTAGGGCATGATGACATGATCTTTTGATTAAAGTGCTCTCAAGATTTAAATGGCGTGGCAGTGACCTGACTATATAATCCCCAACCTGAGATGTAGATAACCTTAGATTTAATAGATGTCCATACACAAACATTTAAAGTAGAAGGACACTAACTTAAATGAGCAAATTTTGGAAGAAGAACAAATTGAAAGAGTCTTTATAAGTGTACTTTATAAAGTTCACTGAAGATTCATTGAACTGTTTGGTGAGGAAGATTTGTCAATGAGTAGTTATTTGATGGGATTTTTTTTCACCCTTGGGGGCCTGTTTTATTTCAGTCTTTGTTGTGGGTCCCCCCATCCCACAATTTTTTTTTAAAAGGGGGAAAAGCAAGTTTCAAGTCAGAAACAGATTTAAATTAATATCTCCAAGATTAGAGAGAGATCTTCCTAAAGGCTGGTACAGTTGAGTACTAAATTGGGAGAGATGATAAGGAAAATAGAAAACAAAATAAGATAATATATGTGTGTTGTGATTATTTTGAGAATGTCATTGAAGTTGATTCTGAGTATTCTCTGGAACAGGATGATCAGAAAACCAAACTGGTTTTAGTTCTTTATGAAAGCTGCTTTTTTGACTGAATTATCTGTAGACTGGGAATAATTCCCCTGTGCTGATGTCTGACTCATTCTTACAAATAGTGCAATAATACACTTCAGCTTTGTCAGCTGTTTGTAACCACAGCAGCCAGAATCCCCATGGGAATTATCATTAATGGGATGCAGTTTTTGGGTTGGCTTTGCTATGGTATAAATTGGCATTCTTCCTTTGACTGAACTGCCATGCTAAGTTATATCATTTAAGAATCTGGCATTCTAGTTTGACATGTGGGTTGGAGTTCCTATTGATTAAAAGCAGTCTGTTAATAAAATCAAAGTAATTGAATACAGCCTATGGGAACCAGTGCTATTTGTCATTTGTTATTAGGCAGAAACATTCAAAATATTAAGTAATCCTTGAAATGATTTTTATGAAACAGCGTAATAGTAATTTAAAGAAAGGTGTGTTTTCACCCCAGAGCTTTGCTTTTAGTTGCATTTTCAGGCCTTCATACAAGGCCAAATAAATTGTGTCACTCTGTGTTCTCAAACAGGAAAAATTATATACATCTAAGGAATATATTGTATATGTAATTTGAGTTTGGAACCATTTACAGCACTTTCTTATAGGGAAGACAAACTGAATGACTTTAATTACCAGTGACTTACTGATGAACTGCTCTAAGGTTTTTGTTCTGCAAGACTTTCCTTATCTGTGTATATAGGATTTTGTTCAGTGTTATCAGTTTTATGCAGACAGTGTGTGTCTTCAGGGTGGCACTTGTCCCAGAGCAGGGCACCAGTGCAGGCTGTTGCTGTAGCTGTGCCCTGCAGGGGTTTAACGTGGGGTGTTGGCTGGAGTGGGAGGCACATCTCTACAGACAGCCCTGTGCTGTGGTGTCTGTGCATCCCAGCTCCTGGCCTGGCCACTGGTGGTCTCCAGGGCTCTGAATGGCACCCCAGCAACCACTGAGCATTATTTGGCAGGGTGGTGCCTCTTTTGGAGCTTCTTTGAATGGTTGCAGCACCCAAGGAACTCTCTGGCCTTACTGCCTGCCCAGCCCTGACTCCCTGGTCACGGCTTCTGCTGCCTCATGCTGCTGTGGTGCTCCACTGAATGCTCTTGGGCACGTTTACCAAAGGTGCAAATGTGGCCTTTTTAAAAATTGTTTTGTTTGTGGGCCACTAAGTAAAAGATGGACAGGAAGACACATGGTGGGATCTCTGTGTCCTGGTCCTGCTCAGCAGCTGCAGTGGCATCAGATTTTTGGTTTCTGTGTGTGTTACTGTCACAGGCAAGTGAGCCTGGGTTAAATAGCTAAATAAATAAATAGGAATTGATCAGGCCACAGATTTGGGATATCTGTGTACCTCCCTTGGATGCTGACTACATCTGTTGGTCACGGGGCTGCCCCAGGCCCAGCATGGCTGTCATGTCCCAGAGCCATTCCCAGGGCTCTGCTTCAGGGCTGTAATGAGGCTGTCTGCTGTTCCTTGGTGGCTGCTGGCCATTTTGAGCAGAGTAGGGATGGTTTTTGTGTGTCCTCTACCCTCCATCCTTTAGGGCCGTGTGGCCCCTGCTGCCATCTGGGTACAGAGAAGAGTGAGGACTTGTCTGCCCTTGTCCTGGGCCTTGATGGCCCTTCCTGGCTCTTCTCTGACTCCGGGTTCTGACCCTGGCCCTGGCAGTGCCCCCAGCCATGGGGGAGTCCCAAGGTTCCTGTGTGTGCTCCCAGTGTCTCACCATCCCTGAAATGCAGCTGCCTGTGCCTGCAGGCTAAGGGGTGAACACCTGCAGCTTTTTGGAGTCTTTAACATGTTGATAACCTAAGCCAACAGGAATAAGCCCTTCCTAGATCCAAAGAGAAACAAGAAAGCAAAAGCTCTCTGGTGTGGCTTTGGGTGGAGGGTTGGCCATCCCAGCCATCCCATTCCTTAGATCCCCGGTCCTGTCCATTTTAAGGATACTTGCATGTGACAATAGGCCTGGAATCAGACATTGGTGACTTGTGGCCCTTTGAAATATTCTCAACAAGAGTTTATGCAGTGGGAATTAAATTCCTTTCATTTTGGACAAAAGGGTTGCAATTTGAGTCCTTCACTGTGGCACTAGAGGACTCTCAGGGAGTCTAGTGTGCAACCAGAGATGTTTAGGTAATTTATCCCCTGGACTTGGTCTTGGATCACGAGGCATTCTTGCTGTCTCTTTAGATTTGTTAGTGTGCCCTCATTTTGCAGTTGAGTCCTCATGTGCTGCCTGATGGGGGCCTTGCTGGGGATGGTGAAGAGCAGGGAGGGAGAAGCAGGCTTGGGATGGTCAGGAGCCCTGCTCGATGATTCCACTGCCAGGTTAATGGCCAAACGTGGGCCATCTTTCAATTAAACATGATAATTTTGCAGCACATTTCTTAGGACTGTTTTTATTCAGGTAGCTCCTCAGTAAGGCAGTGAACTTTATTTTGAAGTGAGATGTAGAGACAATAATTACACAGATCTTTGCATAATTTTTCCCCCTCTTTGAATTAGATTGCATGTTTGTTCTCCACTGGCTATTGCTTTCATGTCAGTATAAGTACAAGAGGTTATAGAAGTTCATGATGTTTCTCACATTGTAGCAGCTTTTTGCATACCAACCCCTTTGCCCTTTTGATTACGTGAAAAACTATAAATGTGTCAAGCAGGAAGATTTAAATAAGTGCTGTTAAGGTCCCAGACACTCATTCCAGGGCTTCGATTTCTTAAGAGCTGTCTGAGCTTTACTTTACGTGCAGCCACACAGTCATGCCGACTGAAATCCTGCTAATTATTTTGGAGACATTTTTCTATGATGTGTCTTGAGAAAAGAGTCTAAGCATCTGTGAAACAGATGAAGTGAAAATTCCTCTGGCGTCTATCAGCAAACATAAGCAGGTGGAGCATTTCCAAGTTTTTGCAGCTGAAGGAGGGGCTCCAGAAAACACGGTTGTTGCAGTGCAGAGTGGAAATGAAAAAATAATTACTTATGTCTCTTCATTTGATGCTGTCTTGTCAGATGAGGCCAGTTCAGGAACAGCAGCTTTCTGCTTAATTTCAGGGGCCATTGTAAATTGATTGTCAGGTTTTTCTAGGAAATGAACAGGGCGCTGCAGACTCTAAGATGCAAATTGCTGAATCTAGAATTGTGCACTGCAAATAGGGTTCATTTCTCAGTTTGAAAGTGTTAAAATGTTTACACTTATTGCCTGTGCAAGGTTAATCAAGGTAATTTCTGAAATACATTGCCATATCAATCTCCTAATGGAGAATTCCTGAAAATCAAATGGTTTGCATGTTTTAAGGCAAACCCCAGGAATTTAGAAATAAAAAAAATATGCTCCTGGTGCCCACTAAAGGAAATGTGTGTGGTAAGAAGCTGGTTTTGCTGCCCAGGATGAAAGGCCAGCTGGCATCAATTAGCACTTTATGCACATGCACTTTTACAGAAATAATTTTTACTGAGCAGATCTCAAAGCCTTTCAGTGCCACTTAGTTAATCCTCCTAACAATCCCCCCCCAAAGCTCCCCCATTATACACACGGGCAGACTGGAAATTGGGGAGGTTTAAGTGACTAATCCGTAGATGCAGAGTGAATTAGTTCTGTCCCATCTTATCTGTCTTTGCAAGGCAGCACTACCTTTTCTCAGAAGGAAAACCAAAAAACAACATACAAGTTACAGCAATGGTTATGTGATGTGTTTTAGAATATCCTTCATAAAGCACTACCTTTAAACAGTGTATAGGAGGGAAATAAAATTTGTTTATTGCATGAAGGACAACTACAAAGGATTAAGTAGTTTGTACAATAATTGGCTTCTCTGCTTCAAGGTCATTGTTTATGTTTTTGTATAACTGAGTAGAGAAAGAATGATATTTCTCAGTACATGAGAGAAAGCCTTGCTGTCTTTTCAAGGAAGAGAGACTAGATTTTTTAAAAAATAAATGCTTTCTTCTTCTGAGAGCATGACTGTGCAAAAACGCAGGCATGCTAAATTCGACCCAGGGTGTGAAATGAGCAAATGTCCTTCACTACTTTCTCTGAAGTTGGCAACCACTAAAAACAAGCTGCTGCCTGTTTTCCATTGTAGCCTTTAAAGGCCAAGAAAGTGCAATTAAAACACACAAATATGTGGCTAACCCAATAGTTCCTGATGGTATGACTGGACCCTTGGATGAGAGCTTGGTACCTTTCTTTATGACTGTTGTGCAGGGGTTGTTGGTCGCTGTCACATGTAGGGTGGGGAGGAAGTGTGACATTCCAGGCTGTAGTTGAGAGGAGGGTGTCATAAAAAATGTCACCCCTAAAGCACTGAGTCTTTTTCTATGAGATTCCATGGTGATGATGACTTCTAATATTTTTTTCCTCCTACCCCAGGAAGGTTGTTAAAAAGGAAGCAGGGAATAAACCGAAAAAAAAGCTGCCTAGTTCCCTGGTATCTCATGCTGCTGTGGAAATCAGACAGTAAAGAGACAAATTATGCTGTAGTCATGCCTGACTGTAGCCTCAAGATATGAAGTGTTTCTTTATTTCCAGCTGACAGAAGGTATAAATGAGGATCATCATTGTGAATGAGCCGGAGATGCCCTGTGGTTTAACCCTGCATTTGGTTAAGCGGGTGTGTTGGTTCACATCTCAGGGCTATCTTTTCAATTAATTCTTCCAGAGCTGATGAGCTGAATAACGTGAAATGTATTAGGGGACATGTGCCAGGTGATGGTGAAAGTGTTGCCTGATTATACAGATATTAAAAGATATTTTTAATAGAGTGCTGTATATTCATAAGCAAATTCTCTATTCATTTTAGAGCAGTATAATTCTACAGCAACTTCACTAAACATGCAGAATTGCTCTGATATCCCCTCACTGCAATATAAAACACAGTTGTAAGTTCCTCCAAGATGAGAGGAGTGTTGCATATAAAGCCAACTACGTTTTGTCTAGTATAGAAAACATATTGTTCATATTCTCCCGAGCAAAGTCTGTTTTGGATTTCTTTTGCTGAGGGTCCAGATCATATAAATGATTGTGGCCTTTGCTGTATAGCACAAAGCAAGCCATGGTCTTTTCATGTCTGGAACAGTTTGACATAATCAAAATGTATATAAGATATTTAAGATGCTTGTTCAGCAAATAAAAAAAGCTATGGCTCGGGCTGCTATTCCCAACTGTAAAGTTCAGAGATCTTAGTAGAAAATGAATCCCCCCAAAAACAGCACGCATTCCTCCCAGTTAATATATATTAACTTTATCCAGTGTTTCATTCTCTCCCTTCTAAACATAAAAGAAAGGTAAGACAGTGTTGGCCACTGCTGTACTGATCCTCTTATAAAGTGTGAATAATGCCTATATCCTTGACTTTTCCCTGGGTCCAGTTACCTTGCACATCCATCAATAGTTTGGGCAGGAGATGGTTGTGAGGATACTTGGAGGTTTCACAATGTTAAAAGTGTATCCCTACAAATCTTCTGTGCCAACCACATCTTAATGTTTAGATTTGAGATTTAGGATTAAGGACACAGACCCTGGCCATCTCTGAATTATTTTGTAGAGACTGTATAAAAAAACTAGGAGAGTGATTGTGCTTGGCTCTACTGGATAGATAGCAGAACATGCTGGCATTGGTACCATGAGTAAATCCTCATGGTTTCCTTGTGGTGAGAAATGAAATCATTTCATTTTATCAAAGTTTTGATGAATCAGAATGGATTTACCTGGTAACATGTAGGGATGACAAGTGGACACTGTGCATCCCTCCCACCCCTTTTATATTTTTTGATAAGACAGACAGCATTATATTTACCCTTGCCTACATTTAAGCACAAAGTTTAATCAGGTTTCATGTTTTTTTCTGGGGGTGAGATATAAACGTGAAAGGTTGTATGCATACAAGAACAAGTCCAATTTACTAGGCGATATTTTTAGCATCATTCAAGACAACTAAAATGGGAACCTGTCTTAAAGTAAATCAAGAGTGTTTTTTCAGGGATGTGAGCAATATTGAATGCAAGCAGCATTGGCTTCAAATGTTACTTTCAAGTCTTTTAACAAGTTCTCTAAAAGATTGGCTCAAGCAAACAATTTTCCAAATTATTTTGTTTTTAAAAAACCCAAAATAAATTCCAAACCTTATAAGGATTTTTTTTTAAGCCCACAGAATTGATATTATCTTGGAGCTCTTTGGGTCCTCTTTGCAGAGTACCATGAAGAAAATCCATTATTGCCTTTATTTCACTGTTTTTTACTTTAGATTGAATGGAGATTGATTGCTCCTCTGTGATATTCTGCACTAGCAGCAGTGGAGAGTATGAAGCGACCAGTTTAGTCCTGGTTTTGGTTGTCAATAAATGTAGATTCAATTAAGTCAATTTATTTATATTTTTTCCTTTTCGTACAGTCAGTTCCCCTGCTCTCTCATTGTCTGAAAGCAGCTTTTTTAACCATAGTTTTAGATATGATTTTTAGTCCTGTTTGAAGGTCACGATGACAATTCCTTTGATATTGGTAGCAGTTGGATTTGACTGAAGGGTACTATTGCATATTATGACTCCTGTTTGCTTTCCCCCCTTTTTATCCTTTAAACAGAATACCTTTGACAAGCAGATTGCTGACCTTGGCGGTTTTGTTTTTTTTTTTAATATTAAAAGAAATAAACATAAATAGCTCACTAAAGTTGTTAAAAGAAGAAGCTGCAAAGCAGAGAAAGGCAGTTTGAAAATTCACAATTATTGGACACTTCTTGTGGTACTTGTTTATTTTCTATATGTTTCTGTGTGCGGAGAGGCTCAACAGGCACAGTAATGGTTGTTTACTGGTGGAAATACTCCCTTGCAGCCACAGTTGGGGTAACTGCATATACAGGTGGAGCCAATTAATGCTTGTGTATTGCATGTCCTGAGTAGGCTGTGGAGCAGAAGTTATAAAAATGGCTCCTAGGTGTTCCTTTCCAATGGCTTTTCTCACTCAAAGGATTTTTTTTTTGTTCTTTTGCTATATATTTTTATATTTATTTGCTTCTTGGCACTCAGTTCCCCATAAAATCAACATCTATGTTTAAAAATATTTTTTCAAGAGAGGTTGTCATAAAATGCATATGGTTGTGATGGTATTAATTTAAAATTACATGTTCCAAAAGATCCCACAGAGGTGAACTCATTTGAGAAACAGTCTATCTCCATACAATGGAACATATGTTTACCTCAAGAATGTTGCTAGCTCTGTCTGGGGATATTTCTAATGAGAGTGGCAGCAAAAGTGAATCATTCTTATGTTTGGGGGAATGATTTTGGTTTAGTGTAAGCCTGTGGTATGTGTGTGAGATACATCGAGAAGTACAAGCGTTTTGGCTAGTCCAGGCTTGCCTCCCCGTTACTGGCGTGTCCTGAGATATTTGTCTCTCGTCTGCATTATGCTTACATGGACAAAACAAATGGACCTTGATCATCATCTTGTTCTCTATTTGACCTCCAGCAGCCGATACCTTGAAGAAGGAGAAACTGAAAAGTAAACAAAAAGGCATTTACACCTGGCCAATTGCTCAGTGTCTAAAGGGTGTGGGATAAATCCTGATCTCAGCTGGTGATCATCTTATGAATCCTCTTATCCTTCAAGCATGAGATTTGATTACCTCAGGTCTTTCTGTTCATGCTCACATAGCTGTAAATATAACACCTGCTGTGTTACCTAACTTTGTAAAATTACCCATTTTATAACCCTCTGACCAAGAAAGTACACTTGGTTAAAAGAAGGAGCCTCTTTGTCTCAGCCCATAATGTCAGGCCAGACAAAGTAAAAGTGATTTTTCCTGCTGTGACCTCTGCAAAAGCTCAGAGACTACATCTGCTATGCACTCTTCCTGAGGCAGAGATGTTCTGCTCTGCCTGTGCTGTTCCCAGTATAGTATATGATGCATACATGGCAATAAAAATATATTCAAAGTTAAACAGACCAAAAAGGACTGCAACTTCTGGTGATCTTGTAAGTTGTTCACTCATGCAGTCTGGAGGGCGAGTCTGAATGAGAGATGCACTCACATCAATGCTGAGATATTTGAAATACCTCTGAATCCTCCATGATTAGCAGAACATGTAGAAGGATACTCTTGACCATAGGAAATACCTCCTTGTTCTTACTGGGGGCTTAGATTATGGGTTACCCAATAAATCCTTTAAATCCTGTGCATTTAATACCTGATTCTCTGTATGTCTCCTTGAATGTAATACCTACAGAAAATGTCATTTGAAATGCAAGGGCAATTACAAAATCTTGCTTACAGAAGGGAATATTGTAAATTATTGATAAATGACTGTAGGCATATATGCTATAGACATAGCAATCCTTATTGCCAGTCCTGAAATACAGCAGCACAGTTCAATTGTATTGTGCAGTAAATTTATGCAAATTAATTGTCTTTCATACTGATGAAAGCTGTTTTCACTCTGGGCAGGATGACATGTCTCTGATGTCTCATCCTGTTTTTTCCTCCCATTTTCCCTCCACCCTGATCTCTGGGCTCACACTCTCATTGTTTTTTTCCTTTTTCCCCTCCAGTCCCTTTTTGTATTCCAGACAAGGAACCTGTTTTTAATTTTCATGTGCCATGTCTGTCTCATAAAACACACACACTGGATCATATGACTGTTGTGCAATATTAGAGAGCTGTTGAAATGAATATCACATAGAAGGCCTTGTAAAGTCATCTTGAAATAAAATGTACCAAGTTTCAATTTTGAAAGGGGCAATAATTCCATGCAGATGAGAGAAGTGAAGATACACTGACCACGAATCACAAGTACATTTAAAAACAGTCCTTGTAGCTTTTACTCCAGTCACTGTCACATAGGAAAGTGTGTCAGGGGGTGCTGTCTCAGGCCCTGAAAGGGAACATGGTGGGGTGGTTCTTTTGCTATGCAGTGGGCTGTATTCAGCATTGTGGTGGCCCCTGTGCTGTGCATGGAAGAAACTGGCCAATCCAGCACTGACCCAAAGTGTCATCTTTGGATCGCAGGCAGGGTCCAATTATGAAACAGCTACAACTGTTATGTTGTTCTGCCATGTCCTAAGGCTCTGTGTGACTAATGATTTAATAAGATTTTATTTTGCACATGCAGGTGTAGCTCTTTTGCCCAGTGTATGAGTTCAGTAATGCAGTTTCAGGAAGTCTGCGGGAATCAGAAAAGGGAAGAAGATCCTTCATGAATGTCATCTGTAGACTTCAGTGTGTAAGGCTTGTGAATGAGGGACACCACTGTGTAACTCATTCACTTTTGCAGTCACTGCTGCATGTTTTTTGGGTGGATTGCAGTAGGAATAAGGAGTTTTAAATAAATAGTCCAGATATTGCATGTATTTGCTCCCAGTCACTCATACAATAATACACTTCCTAACATGAGATCCCGGAGGGCTGTCTTAAGGTACACACATCTCTACTAAGTGGAAAGCTGTGGGGATTTTAATGATGGGTGTTGCTGCAAAGTTGCTAAGCTGATCTGGAAAGACCTCATTTTCCTAGGAGTCCTGCAACATCAGCTCCACAGCACCTATTGTAGCAGGACCCAAACTGTTTCTAGGCTCTTTTCTCTGGAAGGAGTGAATTGGAGCCAAACCCAGACCCTTCTCCCCTCTCTTCCCTGCCCCTTTGCTGAAGCAGCACAGGAAAGAATCAAGCTGATGATGAAGGGTGAAAGAACAACAGAAACTGTAAAACATTTATAGAAGCAAAAGCCAATCTTTTCTATGTAAGTATGAACCTGTTGTTGAAGGGTTTTAGATATAATTGAGTGCCCACATGGAGGGGAAGGGCTCTGGAGCTACGTGATATCTGACAGGACATCATAATTTTGAGATGACTGTTTCCTTCAGGATAATTTCATATTCCTGTTCTTCAGAATATAAATACTGGCAGGAAGGAGTTCAGAGAGAAGTCTGAGCTAACCTGAAGCACATATACACAGTCTCTTCTTGTTCTTGCTATTATTACACACATCTGTCTCATTTGAGAAAATGTCCTTTGCTTTTCTCTTGTGCTTTGTTTCTTGATTTGCTGTCATCTGGGTGTGTTGAATTGTAGATGGCTTTCATGAGTGGAATAACAAGGGATGGACAGCCAAGGGCACCAATGCTGTCACATTGCTTCATTTTTTTTCCTGAGTCAGCTTTCATGGTGTTGGATTGGTTGAGGCCTGGAGGGACTAGAGGTGAGCAGAATATACCCTTCACATCTCAGAAGCCTTCTGAGTTTTGGCTGGCTCCTGTATTTTAGCAAACTCTTGCTTGATTAAAATGGCTGCTAGGCCATTCCTGACACCTCTCCTTTGGAGAGTGTCTATTTTGCATTTGGATTGAGAGCAGAGGGGTGAAAAGTGCCCTTTACTGCTTCTGGACATGGATACCAGAAGTAAGGGAAACTTCATGACTGTCTAAATTTGTTTTGAAGGTTACTCATTTGGTACAGAATTGCAGTCCTCTGGTAGCAGGGGTGAGAGCATCTTGCAGTGACACAGCTTGGAGAGCTGGGGCTGCCAGCCCAGTCCATAGCTAAGGGCAGCTGTTGATGTGGGCTTTACAGAGAACTTTATGGTATTTCTTCCTGGCTTGCACCAGCCAGGAGGGCTGAGCTGTTTGTCTCCATGCCTGTCCCTGCTGAATACTGCATTAGCCAAGGTTGGCACCCAAACAGACTGCGGAGGCAGAAGCAGGAGGTTTTTAAGATCATATCTCATGGTCCTGAAAACCTCTTTTTAAAACCACTAAATTTTTGGTAGATCTTGCTGGGCAGTCTTTTAGGGGAGAGAAGTGCTCAGTGAAAAATACTGTCTGGGCAGGAAATGCTGTTTAAAATACAGCTTGCTTTATGGAGCTTGGAGCTATCTTAGTAAGGAGGAGGAAGGTTTTGGTTCTTAACGTGCAGCGCTTTTTTTTTTTTTTTTTTTAAGACTTGTGTACTGTGCTCTGAAAAACCAAAAGCAAACAGAAGGGTTATGACTCCCTTCTCCCTCCTCTCCAGGTTCAGGAGAGGAGGAGCGAAGGCAGATCACAGGCTTTCAACTGATCTGAGCATGGTATGGCAGCTGCAAACACTTCGCTGTCGGGTGGAGAGGTAATTTCAGCACTTCTGTGTGCTGATGTTTTGCAAACTGCTGTTGTTCCAGAGGCACTTTTTCCACATGTGCATACTTGGAGAAAACAAAATATTTTTACTTAGGATTCTTGGACTCCCCTTTGAACCTCTCGTGTTGTACTGAGATTCTTGGACTTCTTCAGGTTTTTGTAGAGTTTCTTTGCACTGACTCAGTGGAAGATTTCATATATGTGGTAGCAAATTATAGTCTGACAGGATGGTAGAAACCTGGAGTTGTTCCAGCACAGTAACTGAATCGAAATCTGAAATGGAATTACAGTGCTATTTCCAGATCCTTTTCATGATTCTGTTCTAATTTGCTTTATCTTGCAGTGTGTTACATTTTAACAACACCCAGAATAAAGCAGATTTGTTTTTATAGTGAGTATTTTAAGAAAAATTATGACTTTGACTAATTTTTTTATATCTGGGTCTGTGTTACACATGTGGTACTTTCTCCATGCTATAGCTCCGTATAACCAAGGACAGGAGTGTGGGCATGGCACCGTACCCATGGTGAGAGCTGCCTACAGATAGAGAGACCATCTCTGCCTATTCTTGGGCATTTTCTTTCATTTTCTCCTGCTCTGGATTTTTACTTTGCAGGATGAGTGGCTATCATATACCCAGAAGAGGTGGTGTTTGCAGGCTGTGTGGATCTGGTGATGCAAACCTGCAGAACAGCTTCTTTTAGAGTACCTATTGTACTATTTCTATTTCAACATGCTCTGGCTATTGGAAGATGCAGGTTGCAAATCTGAGCTGTCAGTTCTCTGTGTTCTTTGGCACTCAGTTTTGGGTTATGGTAACTGGTATTGGTTGCTACCAATTGGTAGCTAACCAATTGCAATTACATTTAGAACTCTCCTTTCTGCATTTCTCCCCCTTTTCTTTCCTTTCTTCTTGTTTTATTTCCCCAAGTTGTGGCTTAAGCATGGCCGTGGATCACAATGGTGTAATTGCTACATCCCGAATCACTGGGATGATACTCTTGGGTTATCCAGAAGAACAAACTCTGGTTGGCTTGACTGTGACTTTGCTTTATTTAAGGAGCTGTTCCTAAACAAAATACTGAGAGTAATTAGTATCTAATTTTAACATCCTAGTACTCAGAAAGTATTAAAACCCATCCACAGGTCTAAAACTACCGTACCTAGAATGGCAGAGATCTCTTCAGTCTCAGTGCAGGCTGAGATTAGCACTTCTTCCTGGGGTTTTGCTGTGGTGGGGAAGGCAGGTAGGTCCCTTCTCTGGGTCACTCTTTTGGTAAAGTGAAGAGTAACCACGCTCAGCCCACTGGCTGCTGCTGCCAGCACTGCTGGAGGGGGCCCTGTTGGTCTGAGTTGTCCTGCAGTAAACAGGAAGAGTGTGGCAACTTATATTTTTGTTGTTGTATTTCAAGATGAAGAGGAATGTCAGGTTTCTGATATCAGGATAGGTGTTGCCACATATGCCACAGATGGTTTGCTGGCTCACTGCGTTAGAAAGGAGGTAGGCTATCTTTCTTTCAAAAGATTTAGAAAAAAGAAAAGTAGGCATATTTAACAGATGAGCTGAATTCTGGAAGAAGTCTTTAAATAATTAAAAAAATATATTTACTTATTTTGTATTTCTAGAAAATTACTTTCTCTTTTGATAACAATTCAGGGAATCCTTTCTAATTCTTATGATTGAGAAAATTTGTTATAATGCCTGATTTGTGATAATGCCATGAAAAGATGTGTAGTTGTGTATATGTCTGTATATAACAAAATCATTTAAAACCTGCTTCAATGGCATGAAATAATCTTTTTGTTAGTGATTCTTTCATACAATAGTCTCCTGCTGAAGACAATAGAAATTCTGTGCACAGACCCACTGGGGGCCTGGGCTTCAGCAGCCTCAAGGAAAAATCCTAAATTCTTTCAAGATTACGTGTTTTGACTATAATGTTTCAATGTTGTCTTTGTAATTTAGCTATTCTTACAGGAAGTTAACAATGGTTTTTCTGCTTGGATCTCTATAATGATTTCTGCAAAGCTCAGTGAATTTCCTTTCTATGTGGTTGTGTCCCATGTGGGGTTTTTAATTTTGCCCCAAGCTCAGCCTAAATTAGTTCATTTAAATGCATTTCACATCAAAGTCATAGCAAACACAAATGTTTTCCTTGGTTTTTAATGACATTACAAAACTGGCAAAACATGATTTAACGCTGGACCAGGGTTTCCCCACCTAAGAATCTTATGGGTTCCCCCCATAAGAAGAGATGCTACCAGTTACCTGAATTTGCAGAACCTAGTAGATAAAATAATATTGTTTATGGAGATGGAAATGGGAAAAGATGGAGGTTTGGGGGAAGAAATTAATCTGGGGAAAGCTTTAAGGCCTTCTTGAGGCACCTCCTGGTTTTCTAATCCCTTCTAGCACAGAGGTCCTTTTGATGCACAGTAAATGATGCTTATCAATTGAAATGGAAATCCATTATTTACCTTAGGGGCTGGCAGTTATCAAATAGGCATCCATGATGAAAGACCTGCACTTCAAGGAGCTAATCTCCACCAGCCTAGCTTGGAAGCATTGATGGTTTTGTCCCTGGAGCTAGAGAGCACCATAGGTGTTCCTGAGGGCACCCTGTCTCTGCTGTATTAACTGCAGTCTAACGTGTCCCTAAATTTTCTGCCTTTGTCAGTGTGGAATCAATTGCTCTTTCTGTCAGTGCAAATCCAGTGCCGTTTGAAGGGTGTTTGGAAGATTTGTGAGGCATTCTGATAATTGCAAGGATAATTTACTTTCCTGCTTAGCTGAGGAATCCTTTAATTATGCTGTTGGGGGCTGTGCATGGGTAGAGCATCAGTTGGCTGCTCAGGACAGACAGCATCATCTGTGGTGCTTGGAGGAGGGAGGGATGCTCTCTCTTCTCTGTTCGTATCTAGGCACTCACTGCTCTGGATAGGGAGTCACAGCAGGCGGTGAGGAAGTAGGTACCTACAATCAAACCAAGCTGGATTATAAAATGTGGGGTAGTAGACTGTAGGAAATCTCTTGATCCTGGCAGGTTTCTGTGCTGCCTTCCATGCTGCATAGGGAGTAGGTTGTGAATGGAGCATCAGGAATGCAGAGCATGTGGTCTGCAGTCCTTGCATGCTGACTCTTCCCAGCAGGAAGAGGGGAGAAGCCTGGGGCTCACCTCTGCAATGCATTTCCTACGGCAGCTCATCCAGCCTCAGTATGAACTGCTGCAGCCACAACCCGTGGCAGAAAGAATTCCTATTTCCCTGCAATTCTTTCTAAAGGCATTGTCTACTGAGTGTAGTTAGTTTCTCTCAGTAGGAGCCAGAGGTTTTTGTGTGTGACTTCTGCAGTCTCCTGAGGATAGAAAACATGGAAAATATTTTCTACTTTCTGGAGAGATTTTTTTCATTGTGAAATTGCTTCTGGGTAGCTCTCTTTCCAGTTTTCCTGCAGGTTGCCATCTGGGTAATCCCCCCCTGCTCTGTGGCACAGGGTTAGAGGGTTGAGGATGTGTCCCCACTGTATCCACCAGTGAGTGCCTTGCAGCCAGCACCTGTGCAGCCAGTGTAGGTGGATGCTGTGTTGCTGCAAATCACGTGTGGGAGGACAGCAGGGCTGGCATGAGGGGAGGATGTCACCTGGTCATAGCAGTGTTCGTGGCTGGGTGTCAATAGCTGTGCAAAGCTGGTACAGGCTCATTTAAAAAAGACTTTCTATTTTTGCTTAACTTCAGCATATGTTTTACTAAGTCATAGCAATGTTATGGTCTAAATTAAGTCATCTGTCCACTTGGAAAACACTCTAGTATTGGTTTTACAATATCCTCAGTTTTCTTAGCTATGATTCTCCAGGGAAATCCCTGAGGAATCTCTGCAAGCCTAGTTGTGAAATCATGTGGGATTTATTGATTTTCACAGGATAGATCTCCAATTTCCCATTATGTGAGGTATAAAACATCTTCACTTACCTGTGCTGTCAGGGATGTTAGCCAGCAGTGAGATAATACACACTTGTGGAAACTGATTTATTACTTAAAATTTTGAGAGGAGGAGGTGACTTTGTTGCTATGATATAAAACAGCCCATATCAAAACGTTTAGGACTGCTGTGCATTCTTTAGGGTGTAAGATCTGGGTTTAGTGACTTTGTTCAGGAATTGCAGTGTGGTTCATATTTAGCCAAGGTGAATCAAATCGCCCGTAATGATGAAATAGGGGTAGCACCATTTGTGACAGTTACAGCTTTAGTTTAGCAGGTTACTGTGCATGAAATTAGTTAGTAATTAATGGGTCTGTATGCAACAATATGCTACGATAACATCTGGTTTATATTTTCCTGCTTAGTGTTCTTGGCTTTATCCCAAAAGAAGGTGCACCTTCTCTATGACAATCAGTTGGATTTTCTAGCTGCCAGGTCACAGAGCAAACTCATTTCAGACCTTAAATTTCTGGCTGTGAATCAAAAGTAACTCAGCTGATTTCAAAGAAGCTCTTTCATATATGTCTGCATGTGTATCTGATGGAAAGATTCATCCTATCATCCCATGTAAAGAGATCTGTCCATCTCCCCCTATATTGTACTGTATGAACTCATCTTGGCAATGGAAGCTTTATCTGTTTCAATGCAGACTTAGGAAATGATGACTCCTGTGATTTTTTTGCATTTATCTTTCTTTCTGACTTTCCCTCAGGCATTCAAGTATTATATTTCTAGAGGAGACTTCAGCAGCAGACATTAGGAATGAGGAAAGAGTTGCATGATATGAGTCATTAAATAGCAATAAAGAAAAAAAGTGATAAACTAGAGCTGTCTCAGAACAGGAACCACCTATTGTGAATTTTCAGGATTTTTGTTTGCTTATACTAAATATCTGCTTCTCTATCTAAATGAAAAGCTGAAAAATGGGCTGGTGAATAGACATAGCACAATTTTGCAATTAGTAAAAGCTTTGGTTGTTTCACAGAAGCGTCTCAAATGTCCCTATCTTATTCCTTCCATATTTTCATTTCATTTGTCTTCGGTTTCTTGCTTACCAAGATACGAATTGCATTTGGGAGGGGTGTAAGGGCTGCATTAGCAGCTTCTTTTGACTGCCATCTTTAGCTCCTAGAAAAAAAAAAAGAAAACAAAACCTCGCTTAAGAGCTGTCTGTTGCAGTGAATTATTTCTGCTGCTTCCAGAAGGCTACAGCGTGGAGGGCAGAGCTGCCTCCAGTCTCTGGTGGGGGCTGTTCAGAGACACTTGAGATGATGGCTGAGCTGTGTCCTGGAAGGGAAGAATATAGCTGGCTTATTTGCAAATGAACTTGAGGGGCAGATTAGGCAGCAGTTTGACCATGGCATCCTGTTTTGCCAAGCTGAGCTGCTGCTGCTGTGACAGACGTGGCACAGCCATGTGCTGCAGGCATGTGGCATTCATGTGGCAGCTCTCTGAGCTGCCTCGGCAGTGAACAGTCCTCACTGTACGTCAACCCTCAGAATGTAAATATTTAAGGGGTTCTGTTGGAGAGTAAAGCCCTTTCAAGAGCCTTCTGTTTATAATCATTCACAAAAATCAATGTTTCCTATTATACAGAGAATGTGGGCTAGGTTCCTGTGCTTAAGCACTTCACTGAAGTAGTATGAGAGGTGCAAGGAGCTGGTGAGCTCAGCTTGGTGGCCCTCACTGGGCTCTTGACCAGTTCAGCACAGCTTTTTGGTTCCCATAACAGGAAGCTCTGTGGGATCGTTCCAGCCCACCACTGGCCTCCTCTAGTGTGAAAAGGTTAGATGCCAGCCTCCCGGAAATGTGGTTGTGGCACGTATCTCAGGTGTGTAGTTCCCATCCCAGGTGTGTAATTCATATCTCAGGTGTGGACCTCACCTGCTCTCACCAAATCATATCCCTTTTTTTCATTTTTGAGTGCTGAATAACACAGAATGCATCTGCCTGCAGATGTTCACTGGTTGGACCACATTTTTTATTAGAACACAGAGATTTGAAGGCATTTGGAATATACTGGTTTTGATAACTTTGAGGGAAAAACCAGATGATGGATTTGTAGCTGATTTGACCGAAATCTTGGCATCCTTTAGGACCTTGCTAGCACCTCTTCTGTGTAAGGATGATGTGGTTTCAGCACACTGTCACTGTTTGTTTGTCACCTTCTGGTTTAAGAAAATGATGCTACAAAGAACCTTCTGCATGCCAGAGCTGCTTCTCGTGGCACCTCTTACAATGAAATCATAGGGAACAGTGAGCTCACAGATGTCATATGAAAATCATGTAGGGTTTTTCTTTTTTTGTGATGACTTCACATTGTTCCTTTTCTCCTCTTTTGAAAGAAAGACATTTTTGGTACCACAATACAGGCACAGTTGTGGCGACCTTACTGTGCATCCCTGTGAATAGTTCCAGGATCCCAGGCTCTGCTGAAGTGAGCAGTGCCAACACACCTTCCAGCAGGCCCTGAGCCTCTGAGGTTTGCCCACGTGAGTACGAAGTCTCCCATGCAGCAACTTTTGGCTTTACAGGCAGTTTCTTGTTCCCATAGACTGATGCCCATGTATGAGTCATGTCCCAACAGGAGCCTTGCCCAGCAGTGTGGATTGATGCAGGATGAGTTAATGTCTTGTTGAATTAAGAATGCATTGTCTTCTCCTGCCTTGTGTTGTATTTGACAGTTGTTTCCGGTCTGATATCAAGTTATGATCAGATAGTATTTTTCCTCTCTTTAAACCAGTGTGGATGGATAATTGAAGAATACTTTATACTAATTTGATCTAATTGGGATTTATTCAGGTAGCAATGTAAAAGTTCTTAAATCCACTAAGAGCCATTTACCCTTGAGAGAAAACAAGAGACAAAAAAAAAAAAAGTTCTGGGAAGCTGGCTAGCAATTTGGAAAGCTTACAGTAAAAGTATTAATAATAAAGGATGTTTACTTTTTGATATAATGAAATCTCATTTCTATAGTTAAGATTCTTCATGCAAGATAATCACTTCTGCTCTCCATTCCTATATACTGTACTATCCAACAGCAAAAGGAACAGTGCAACTAACTCATGTGATAGTGAGGAACATCTTAAAATTAGGAGTGAATTTTTTCTTATTCTGTGAAGGATAAAAGACGTCAGTCATGCATAAATTAATTTTCTCCATATTTTTTAATCACCTGCTGCCTGTGTGGTGTTTATGCTGAATGTGAGTGCAGTTGTAATAAAAACAAGTAGGAACACAAAAATCCCTGTTGCATCTCATTGTTTGGGAGGCAGCTGAGTAAGAGGAAGTGGAGATTTTTCTGGTGGTACAAGAAGTGCTTTGCCCTTGAAACTGGCCAGGTCAGAGTGATGCAAATTCAGCACTGGCCTGGAGTTATGAGATTATTGTGAATAAATAAATAGTAATTTATTCTCCTGTGACGGTAGTGTACGAATGGTACAGATGCTCCAACCTTTATAAAGTTCTCTGTGCCTGCCCCACCCTAATTTCGGATTCCTTCTTTATTTAGAATAGGCATATTTGTTTATGTAAAGAAACTTGATTGTTTAGACACAAAATCAAATATAAGTTTCACAGTGCTAAGGGTTCAAAGTTATGCACTGGTAAGGATGGGCTGCAGGTCCCTCTGTGTGTCGTGCACGGGGGAGATGTTTGTTACAGCTGGAATTTTTCTGGAGTGAGAGGTGAGGAATTTAGCTTATTGAGTTGGAAGTTCTCTGCCTCACTGGGGATGTGTTGACTGTCACCAAGCTTTCATGACCCCAGTTTATATGAGGAATAAAAATGTTCCTTGTTGTGTTAGGCTGTCACATAAGTAAAGGCAGAATGAATGTTTCCAAATCCAGTGTGTCCCAAACTTAGACTCTACCACGTGGCTTGACTGGTGTTAGGGAGGTGTCTGCTACAAGAAGAGAGTTTGTATTTGGCCACCGAGTGGCACTCCAGACCCAGCAATCTAAAAGGGAAAGGGTTTATTTCTGCCATCAGGGTTCAGGGCTCTAAAATACAATTATTTGCAAGCATGTAGACACCATCAAATCAAATTGGATTGCTGAAGGTTAAATTACTATCTTCAGAAATGTTGTTACAATATCCATCTTGACATTTCATTATCCCAGTACAATATAAATATCAAATTTGATTAGCTGTCGAGCAGCAAGAAAAATAAACCAAAATATTTCCATCATTTTTACTCCAGAAAAATAGTAGGGGGAATCATCGAAAATAGTGGGTTGCCAAAGGCAGATGAAAGTTTAAAAATATCCTTTAAAAGTGGTATTTGGTTGGGTAGCTAGAATATTTTTGTCCCCGGAAGGTGCCATTATGAAGAGTGTTGGTGTTGAAGGCAGGTGTCCAAGCTGCTGCATGCGCTGCTGGATATAACCTAGTTTGGTTTGGGCAGTGGTAGTTTTTTCATCCAGCTTTAGTGATGCTTCCAAGATTCATTTTGAGACTTAGATTTTTGCTGTGCTTAAGGAACAAAAGCTCCCAGTAGTTTGACTAAGATTTGTTTTTTAATTGTGCAGATTTCAAATAAAACATCATGTTGACCTTGGAAAAACCATTTGTGGACAGCTGTCTGTACCCATATTTCTAAATTAAGACACTGTAGGTCAAGCAAACCTTCGGTGTGAATCAAATTTGAGTCACCCTAAATTTGAATATGGTGCTTTGTACTGGAATTTAAGCAGTGCAATATTTAAAATATTATTCAGTGTCATAACAAGTCATCCCTCATACTCTGTGGATCTACAACTGTTTATAACAACTTCTATTACTGTGAACAGTTTGTAGTTCATGCTATAATTACTATTCAAACTACGTGACATCAACCTAATTCTCTCTTGTGAGATTAATGGGTAATTCCAGCCTACTGCTTTGCATATGTGACTGTGAAGGCAGCTGTTGGAACTTTAGAAATATTTTTGAATAAATGCATTTGATAGAGCTCTAGTTCCTAGTGAAGATATCTCTGCAGCTAAGAAAGAATTACAATTCCCTCTGGAGCTGTGTGTATCACAGAGCATTGTTAAGTTAATGACTGTGTTTGAAAAAGTGGGAAAAGTTGGTCCCATGCACTGCTGATTGTTTCCTTGTTTGACAGGGTGTCTGGTAGTGATCAAAACAGCCCCAGGAAGGATAAATTACTGCGGCTTCAGTGACATTATGTGGCTACAGATTGGCATTGGGCACAGGCATCATCCAGCTTTCTATAAACAGTCTTAAATGTCATCTTCCTGTGATGGGAGGCCACATCAGACCAGGACTGAAATTTCAGTTGCAGCTTTCTTACATTTGCTTTTTGGTTTTTTGCCTGCAAATGTCAGTTGTATTTTCTGTTGACTTGATATTTTCAGGAATCTTTGATTCTTTTTAAGTTATGTAAGTTCACGTCACACGTGACTGTGTCTTTATATGGATACCCATGGGGTGACATTAAATACTCCAGGGATAACTGTGCAAAGACTTCAAGAACAAAACCTTCATATGCTTTCTGGTTTGTACTCAAGTTGCAAAGAAGGCCATTACTTTCTAGGCTGTTACTTAATAGAGATAAAATAAAACATCAGCTGAAGTTGTAACATTTTATAAGGGATTTGTTCTAAATCATAAGCCTCATCCTTAATGGTTGATAATTGCAATAATTTTGTAACTGTGATGTTACAAAGTTACATAGATAGGTTTAACAACTTGCATCCCAAATAGTCTGTCCCATAAAGGTTTAAGATGGGAAACCATTCTTCTTTTATATCTTAACAAATGAAGAAGACACTAGATTTTCCTTCTAAGTAACAATGGACTGTCAGAGAAAATATATGACTAACTTCTCTCGAGTTTCTGTTCTAGGACCTGATTTCTAGTGGTGATTTAGGGTTGAAAGATGCATTCAGGAAGTTAACCCAAACATTTTAGAACCTTTAAGACTCTATCCATATAACTTGGTGTGTTTCTTCACTATTTATTTTGAGTTTTCATTTCTAGTGTCTGACAGTCACACAAAGAAACATTATATTTTAGCATTTAACATAGGTGGGTTATAAAATACTGAGCTATTACAAACTTTGATCGCTCTGGATCTGCTTAAGAAACAAACAGATGGAAGGTCTGATTCTCTGCCCATGACCTAGAAGAGATGGTCATACCCCAGAATCACCTGTGAAGGAGCAGGTGCTGCTCCATGCCATGTCCTGGTGGCTGAGGAGCTCAGCCAGCTGCTGCTGAAAGATGGGACAACCGTGTGTGAATCCCATCCCTTTCTGGCTGGGTGAGCACCACCACAGGGTGGCTGTGGGGACACTCTGACCCCAGTCTAGTTTGGGTGAGGCTGGCAGTGAGGGCAGGGTGGACTTGGGCTCCCCGCTGCTCTCTCTTCCTGGGGTAGTGCTTATTGCCCTGTGGCATCCTCCCTGACAGGCCAGCCCAGGGTGGTTGGAACGTTCTCTGGAGTGTGACTGGGGACTGGGAAGGTCACATTCACACCACAGCAGTGCCAGTGCTCTGGTGATGGTAGGCACTTTCTCTGACTTGGGATTTCCAGATACTGTTGTTTGTTGTCTTAGTATACAATGTCTTTTGCCCTTTTTTTTGCCTCCTCTGTCAGCCTAGAGAGATCACATGCCCTGCACAGTAACTTCTCTGAACTTAACTCACTAATCTGACTTGCCCAATCAAGTGTGTCATCTCTTTGTGACCATGGGCTTTCCTTTCCAATGGGCTTGATCCAATGGAAGACTTTGAGTCAGCAGAATGAATTTTGATCCCGTTCAATTTTGGTGCAATTACACCTATTACAATGGTGCTTGAGCCACATTAGGGACAAACAGAGTATTCATGTTGTGTTCTGGTTCTTATTCACACTGTGGCACCACGACTTTGCTTTTGTCACTTGGGAGATGCTGTAGTAGTACCCCTACATTTCCCTACGTGCCCTCAATGCACGCTGTGCATAAACCTGGTGTATCAGTTGTCTAGTTCTATGTGCTACACACAGATTTCCTCACTGAAAACAGTTTAAAAAGCCTTTTTTAGTTTTTTTATCAGGTCTCTGTGAGCTTTCCAGATTTCCATTTCAGTCAGAGACATTTGATGTGAATGACCATGAACTGTGCTGCTGAAGATGGAAGTGAGGGAATAAGCATCTAAAAGGCTTCATTGTTTAAAACCAGGGATTGCTTCAAATGACAGGCATAAGTACCCAGGAGACTGTGCTGGCCACTGTATTTCTGCTTCCTGTGCTCTGTGCCAGAGGTTAAAATCATGTTTGTTTCTTCCACATCACAAATGCTGGTGACCAAGTGCAGAGTGGGTCAAACTTGAAACAACTTTCCTGTTAGGCAGTGGGTAGGAATAACTTGGGGCAGGATGAAATCCCTCAGATACATGTCCATAAAATTGCTTGGTATTTGAGTCATGAACCAGAACCCAGGCTTTGCAGTTGCTTCAAGTCATTTTACTGGCTGGCTTATCTTGGTTATGATAGATCTAACAAGACCATATCACAGGACTCAAAGTTTTTGGAAAGGTATTACTCCTGCTGTTGCTGAGAAGAGTTTTTGTTTCCCTCTGTCATTTGCCAGAAGCAATGTGTGTTTCACCTCATGAGAGTTACCAGGGCCCCCAGCTCTGCTCTTGGTTTTCTTCTGACCAGCTTTTATGCCATCTCTTGTCCAAGGGTGTCAGAATTCTGTTCTCCTTTTAAGCTCTTGCTGTTTTGCATGAAATCACTCAGAAGGAGCAGGGACGAGCAGTGCTGTGCTCTGCTGCCAAAACACCCAGTAAATTCTTATGGACTGACACTTGGGAGCACTGAGAACCCCAAAGTCAGTTTTGTTCTGTGACCTTGCTGAGTTCCTGTTCTCTGTTTCTTTGGTGTTTAAGAGTTGGACACCAGCCTATCTTTTTTAGTTAAAAAATCCTTGCCACAAATCCCACTATTTTCTTGGTAACTTCAAGCTGATCATCTGTTGGAAAAGAAAAGAGCTATAGCTCTTTCAACCAGGAATTCACTGTGATTTCAGAATATGAGGAGTTAGATGTTTTGGCAGTGCTGTGCATGTCATAATGTCCTTCAGGAGTGATTAGGGCTTTGTTCATCTGAGAATCCTCTGCTGAGAAGTGCATATGTAAGTGGAAGAAACCGTGATTCCAAGAGTTTGCATTCCTTATCAGGTTAGGTAAAGGAGAATGACTGGTGTACTTAAGTCAAGGTCTTTGAATGTTATGAAAGCTGCTCCTCGTGTCTTGAGCCATTTATATGGATGGATTTGTGTTAGTCATTTGTTGATTCTTTCAGAATTTTTCCAGGACTTAGATGATTGTGCCATTTGGCAAAGTCCAGAGCTTTATCTCCTTTTCCACACTTGCTGAACACTCTTGGATAAAAAATTCTATTCTGTTGTTTTACAGTGTGTGCTTACTTAATTTTCCTTTCAGAAAAAAAAGTAGGTGCCTGAAGGTGGCAGCTTAGTTGCTGGAATTTGAGAAAAACGCAAGCAAGATGGAGCCTGCTCCTACCATTGCATCCTTGATTTAATTAGATTTTGGTTATACTTGACAAAGTGTTGCATAAGAGTTTTAAGTGTTAGCTGGAAAGTGTGAAGGACATTATGTCTCCTTTGCCTAAGGCATAAAAGGTTTTCCTTTTAACAAGAAACTCCAGAACAGTTTGGACTCTATATCAAAGAGCAATGTTTGGTTTCATGATATCTTCCAGACAGTTCTTAATACAAGTCCAAACCCAATCTATAAGTAGTAGCCAAAGTGATTTTTGCCTTTTCTTAAGTTGACTCTAGCTAAACCTAGCTGTGCTGGTCATGTATTTTTCCAAAGGGCAACGGCCTGATATAATGGAGAGTAAATTTTGCTTTGGCCTGTGGTACCGTGCCGTCATCCTCTTGGAACACCTCCAAGAGAGCACAGGTGACAGTTCTGCTGGGATCTCACAGCTTCTCTGTTTTTATTAGCCTTTCTGGCTGGTATACTCTACTGTATGACCCACCCTTGAGATGCACTTTTTGGACCACTCCATGGAATTTCTTCTGTTCACCTTCTAAAATTTCATTCCAGTATCTTAAATTAAAAATGTCTGGGTTAACCTTACAGTGCTTGTTCTAGTCACTGGTTCATAATCACATTTGACTGACTGTAAGGAGCACAGGAGTATCTTTATGGATTATCCAGGGACATCCATGCAGTTCCCTGTGATGGGTGTGCTCTGGTTTGCAATCTGCCCTCAAAACAGCTGCATATCCCTCAAGAGCTTTCTCTGGGTTGTGTTGTNACCTCTCTAATGGCACTGTGCTGTGAATGGGGCATGTCCCCAGTACTGCAGTCATTGGGAAGCTGTGTGTCATTCTGCAGGAATAGCACTCTGAGCGTGGCTGCTGGAGCCCAATTTCTGTTGTGTTAATTGCCCTGCTCACTCATAAATTGCCCTTACAGCTTCCCTCAGTAATGCTATTCATCACCTCCTCTTTTAAACTCTGAATTTGGCACATACAGGGCTGCGTAAGCAGCTGCTGGTTATATTTTAATGATACAGCTTGCTAAATGCTTCTTTAAGAAGAAAAGTGTTATAAATAATTCAATGGAGTTATTTTGTAGTACATATATATATGTCTGTCACAGGTTGTTAGAATAGCATAGTGTCACTTTCAGCAGGCAGATAGGAACTGCTGAACAATTTGGGACCATAGGAACCTAAGGCTGTGACAGGCATTACGATATGATGCATTAATGCCATTTCTGGGGGTTACCAGTTCATCCCAGAGGGGCTGTGCTGCAGTTGCATGTTCTTGCTGCCCTGGGAGGGTCTGGCTTGTTTTTTGCTGTAGTTGATTTTAATGTGGAGATTTTTATAATCTCTCTGGTGCTTTTGTGAGAAGGGGAGAGGCTGTTGTTTTATAACTACTTTTTAAAAATCAAATGTCTGACCTTGCTAATGATAAAACATGAAGAAAAATTACTGTCTGCCACAGTACTTGGTTTTTCAAGAGGGGACTAACCTTTATTTCAGCTTTTTCTTCTCAGAAAACAAGATATAAACAAAATCCTACAAAGAAACATTATGTGCTGGCTGCCCTTGCCTGGAGTAAGAAACAGTGCAGGGTTTTTGTTTTTTTTTGTTGTTGTTGTTGTGGGGTTTTTTCCCCCCCATGAATCTGTTGTAGATGCAGTATGCTTTCTTGTAAATAAAATTTCTTCCCAGGAATAGCTAGGTTGGTCTCTTCAGATTTGATTTTTGCATACATGGCTTAAACTTTAATGCTGCTTGTTGGTTTGCACTGTAATTAAAAGATCTTCTGCTTGGTTTCGGCCCAACAAGAGATGCCAATTTGTTTTGATAAGGAGGCAGCAGAAGAGAATAGTGGAAGGCTAGAGGCAAATAATAGGAAACAAATAATATAGTGTGTGCTTGTACTGTAAATATCTGTATTTTCAGCATAAAGTCAATTCTTTCTTACCCAAAATACTGTTTGCTTTCTATTGTGCTGTCATATTTAAGCTCATGCATAACTAACCTAAAATATATGTCATTTTCTATTTAAAACCATTTAACCAAAATAATAACAGCTTTAGTAGGAAATGAGAATGTTAGAAAAGGCTTAGCAAAGGCTCTAATCCTTGTGTAAAAGTACAGCCGTGTCTCATACCAGTGCTGGATCAGGCTCCCTGGGAACCAGGAGCACTTTGCCTCTGCTTGCTTTGGGCTACATGGGGAAAGCTACAGAACTTTAAAGGACGGGTAGTTCTTTATTTGTTAATGCACACACCAATTTCTCTTGCCAAATTTCTTCCTGCATTTTTAGATACTGAGAGAATAGTCAGCTTTTCTTAAAATGCTTGACATGCGTTGCTGTCCATGCTCTTCTGAAAATCTGTCTGTCAACATCTCAAAGCAAAGGGGGAAAGCACTCAAAACCCATGGGCTTTCTTGAAATGCCTGGAAATATTTGGTTCCTGCTCTCTGGGGAAGAGAAACCTTTCTCTGTGAGCAGTTATCCCTATCTTGGCCACTGCTTTGTCAGTTTGGACATTGCTTCTTTATTCTTCTTCTTTATTCTTCCTTTCTCTCTGATCCTGGAAAGTGCACTAGTTGTACTCTCAGTTTGGTATGATCAAGAACTATTAAACTCTTAAAAGATTTGATTATTCTATTAAATTAAAAATTATATGGAAAAAAAGTAACTCTAGGATGATGATAAATGAGACTGAGTTTTTGCTTGTTACAGACCTGTGAAACACCTTGTTAATGAAAAATGTTGGAAAAATTGTTAATATAGAAAACAATCGTAAGAGTTCTGAGATTATTACCATCTATATATTGCAGTCATAGCCATATGTTGATTTTTGGGCAGTGAGACCTCCTTGCGCTCATTTTGCTACGGAATGGCCTGTGCTTCATATGGTGCATTTTGCTTCAAGAGAATGTCATAGGCATCTTGTAATGTTAATTTCTCTAGGAAGTTGTATTCTGTTGTCATGCTGAAGAGCCATTTCAGAGTCAGTGTTGCTTTATCCAGAACTGGCCTTCTGTCCCTGTCAAGCAGCAGCTGGGGTAAAGGTGTCTGAGTGTCAGTGGGAAAGCTCCTTGTGGGCTCTCTGCTCCCTACAGCTTGGCCATGGCCCAGTGACTGCCAGACTGCAAACTGGAAGGTAGAAAATAGAATTATGATGCTTTTAGCTGCTGGTATTCATTACTGCATAAAGATGGTAAATGTGAAGAAAAACAGTGAAGGATTTCTTTATTTTCATAAGTAGTTTCTTCTTTCCTTAGAGCTCTAAAATGTGCACCAGTTTGTCCTTTATCTAACAGATCAACAGCAGAGCTACTCACTATAGGTTTTGTCTTTGCAAAGTCAACTTCATGGCCAGTGGAAACTATGAAAATGAATTTTCTGCCCTTTGTAAAAGCCACGACCTCTGCAATACAGAGAGATGAACTGTGGATATGAAGGGAGCTCCTAGGAGCTTGCTGTAAAACTGGTGTGAATAGTGATCAGTCTGACCTGCAGCCATCTGAATGGTACTGGGGGCAAGCTGCTGTAATAGATGACATAAATTGCAGCAGTGATAACTAGAGCTGTCCCCAGAGAAGAGGACCTTTGCCCCCATCCCCTTCTTTCCTCCAGACAGTACTTCACTTTGGAGTGCTGCTTTCCAGGCTCTCTCATCCTACGTTTAGTGTCTCCTTTCATCTTGGCTGAAATTGGCACTACAGAAATCTCCGTGTCTCAGTTTTTGTTGCAGGTGGTTAAGGGTTGTATTTCTGGCTGCTTTGTAAGCTCGTCACCTTAGAGGTGAAATGCAGCAAGAGAATGGGTTGGAGGCAATGGAGCTTTTCTGGGAGAGGCACTTGGGTGGTACTGTGATTAAATTAATCAGAAAAGGAAGGAGGCTCCCTCTGTGACACTGTGAAAAGCCTCCCGATGCAGAGAGAAATTCCCAGATGAGCATCTCTGGAGCCCAGAGAGCCTGATGAATACCCAATTCACTCACAGGACCTAAGGATCACTTTCAGGTCCTTCTGTGCTGGTTGGAAAAACATTATCTAAATGCAAAGTGTCTATATTGAAGACACAGGGAAGCATTCAATCCATTGTGAAAACAGGACCTTGGAGGCACTGTGAACCATGGCTTTGGAAATGAATTAAAAACTGTATGGCACTATTGACTTTCATCATTATAGTCTTTGGGATATATTTATTCCTTTAAAGTATTTTATTTTGTCTGCTAACATACTGTTGCATTGTTGAGTGGGAAATTTCTGGTTTAATTATAATATAGTGTTATAAACCTTAGAGGCAGTGAGGTTGTATTCTTTCTTGTCTGTATAGAGCCTGTGTTGCTGTGGCCTGGATCCTGAATTTGATAACACAAACAAATGATAAATCAGACATGTTTATCTAAGGACTCATTTAGCAATAAAAAGAGTTGTTTAACTGTATTTTCTTCTTCATAATGTGTTTAGTGCTTTTTATTAAGTTGAAATATGCAAGGTCTGTTTTTCATTGCTGCAGTGTAAGTGCTCCATCCCAGTGTGGGCACTGTATTTCTTCTTCTCCAGCATTCAAATAAGATTTTTCCTGGAGATGCTAAAACTTGTAAGAGCTGGAAAAATCTCAAAGGGTTTTGTTAAGTCACGGAATTCATTTCACATAATGATTCATGAAGGAGATGTAAAAGTAATGACAGAGTATTTTAATTGAGACTTTGCGGGATGTGGGTACAATTACATTTATATGGAGTTGATATTTCTGTGCTCCCCTGTACTCTTCAGGGGATGTGTTTCATTTGCAGTGTGTGAATGATAGGAGAAGGAGCAAGTACTGCTATTTTAGGGAGTGTCTGTGGTTTGTTTTTTAATTTTCTCTTTTTTTGAATGTTACTGATCTTATAGCACTTGGGAGAGGAAGAATTGAAATAATTTTGAGCATTACTTCTGCTCTTCCTGAGATGCAGACCCGACACTTCCTTTGATATACAATCCAAATTTGTAGTCATCTTCAGTGGTTCCAGAAATTGGCTCCCTTCCCTTTTGTTCTTAATTTCAGGTGTTGTCAAGTTGTGCCAGGAATCAAGTGCATTTGAGAATTTTGGTCTCCAGAACTGAATGTCATAGTAACAGAGGTTTTGTTCACTTTTATTACTTGGCATCTTCTTTTGAAGGAAAGAACTAGAGGAGAAACACAGAGATCTCCTGGAGAATGCACAAAGAAGGGAATCTTGAGGACAGATCTCTTGACCATAAAAGATAGTGAAAAAGATGCATTCTCTGTGGCTTTCTGGGAGTGCTTCAGCGCCCAAAGTCTTGTAGAGTATGTAAAATACACATGCCTCAGTGGAAAAGGTGGCTGAAGTATGTAACTGTTCCTGTACTCCCTCTTTGCGTGCTCCATGAGGTATAACCAAAGTTTTTGTAGGACTGGTGCCAAAGTGAATTTTCTGTGGGTTGGAAAGGAAGGGGAACAAAGTAAAAGTGAGCAGTCTGCCCCCTCTGTGTCCATGGGCTCCTTCCCTCTACTATGAGACAACAGCTGTGAGGAGCCCAGGACTAAGAAGCTTTCTGAAACATGATGCAGTGCTTAATCAGATTTCCATGTTCGGTTTCAACCTCAAGTGAATAAAGAATGTGGAGTGAAAAAGGTTTGTGTGTACTTAGAACATAAACATGAAGGTAGGGGTCTGTTTGCAGGGAGATAGTGCTCATGCAAACTTATGTCACATTCTCCTGGCAGAAGTGATATTCTCAGTGAGGAGGTTTTGAGGTAGCAGAGAACAGGTTTTGGAAGGACTTTGTGTAGAGGAAACTTCAAGAAATTGCAGTAGTGGTACAGAGTGGGTTGGTTTTCTCACTTTCCTGGCTGCCTCCACCTCTCTCCTTGCCTGTGAAGACTCCTGAAGGACAGTGGGAAATGAACTGGCTTATCCAGGTATTAATCTCAACCCAGTGGTAACTGAGTACAGAGAGAGGAAGTTACATGAGGCAATGAAAGGAGACAAAGGGGGAAAGTGATCTAAATAGCAACATAAAGAAAATATTTGGGAATAAAAGGAATCATCGACTTGTACAATAGGGTGTCCAGCAGCCCTGCTGAGGTTGTGTGTGATGGATGTATTTGTTCATTCAGTTATATCTTGCGTGACAGCATTTTTAAACTGCTGCTAGAATGAAATTGATTTCTTGAGTTTTAAATAGTGCAGCGTAAATCTTCCACTCACACCAGGACCGAAAAGTCTCTGACTGCAAGCTCACTGCAGCTTGCCAGTTCCACTTGATTTCATTTCAGATTCATCCCCGCAAGCCAAACCACAAAAAGAGCTTCCTGCCCAGTGGAGAATGAAATGCAAGAGGCGATCCTTTTGTTGCTAGTGGGAGGCTGCAGGGAGCAGAGCTGGCTCTGGCTGAGCTTGTGTTTGGGTTTGGTTAACTATTTTGCCAGTGAAGCAGAGACTCCTGGTCACTGGATATGTTAGATGCTCTTAGGTCTAACTGAGTTAGATGCTAACTTAGGTCTAACTACTAAACAGTAGTTTAATACCTGGGGTAGTTTATAAAGAGACTTGTTGAGCAGCAGCCTGATGTAATGAAAGGTGAAAAGCTTGGATCGTTGTGTTTCTCAGGAGTGTTTTCCAGGAGAGTTTGGCTTGCTGCCTTATTTACCCCACACTGCCTGTTTGGCTGTGGACTCAGTGGGCTTTTTCTTGTTGGCTTTTTTTCCTCTCAGAGCTTATAGATTAAGCCATCAAGGGTAAATTTTTTGTCTTCCAGTACATTTATTTACTAAATCTTAAACTTGCCAAATGTTGATGTGTTTTCCCATGTCCTCCTCAAGCAGTGTGGGCTGATGTTGGTGATTGGGGCTGATCACATAGGGTAAGGAGGGTTCCACTCCTGTAGGCATTCTGCAGAGATTTTTGTCTTCCCCTCCCCAGTTGCCATCACTGGGAGGCCTGGCAGAGCTCTGCTCTTGGAGAGGAGATGTTTTTTTGGCCATGAAGAGGGGCTCCGAGTTGTCTTTGTGCTTTTGGGTGTCTTACTCAGAGCTGGGACAGGATCTCAGAGATATGCCCTGCACTTTCCTGCCAGTCATCTGCAGTTCCTGGAGTGTTTGTCCTGCATAGTGTTTGGGAAGTGAGAAGTCTTAATGGGTGAGCTCTGCCCTCAGAAAAGCCCCATTCCCGAGATGCTGCCCTGAACTGGATGTTGGGACACCCACCCTGGATCACAGTAAATCAGCTGTTCTACCTGCTGCCATGTTAAAGGGCAACCTCAGAAGCAGCAGCACTGAAATTGGTATTATGTTTTTTCTTTCAACTGGGGAAGAGCATTTTTCAAGAAAAGGTATTTTCACAGTGCTCCAGCTCTTTCTTCTCCTTCATATGCTACGGCTACTGAGAAGCATGGAGGCTGTAAAACTGGAAAGAACAATGATGGACTGAAAGTAATGAGAGCTCTTCTGTCCTTCAAAGGCATTTAGTTGGGGAACTATATCCAAAGTGAGTATTCTGTGCTATCACTTTATGCCTTACGTGTGTGGTGACCCCTTCCTGGGGGGCAGCTAAGGCAGGATCTGCTGCATGGTCACAGCTGAGAAACACATGGGAAAATAAAGGCACCTGCAAAGGGCTGCTGTGAGCGTGGCTGTGGGGACAGATGGACAGCTGGAGCAGCTGCTGCCCAGCAGTTGTTTTTCCTTAGGAGTTCTGAAGATGTAAAAAGTCAAATACATTTCTTGCTGGGCTTGTTTATTATTTTTGTTTTCAAGGGGGAATTGTAGCATTGTTTTAAGACTTCAGTTCAGCTTTGGTGCCACAAAAGGAGTCAGATGCTGGCTGTTGACTTAACTGCTGAAGAGGTGCTGATACTTCCAGCTTTTTCTGGAGCTATCCTTTGATTCCTTGGAATAAATCAGACATTAACTACTGATGTCTTTTTTTTTCCCCCCTCCTAATCCAGTGGGCAGCCCTCAGAGTTGATGGTTATTTTCCATTAAATAGTTGCCTAGCTCAGTCTGTTCTCCCTCTGAATTTTGTCTCAAAGTAAAACAGTTCTTCACATATTTCTGTAAGCCACATTACTACATTTACTGTGTATTTCTGTGTGCCGAGGAGCCCTGCTATGACCACAAAGACCCTCGTGTTTGTGCTGCAAGGCTTTGGCTGGACACAGGCAGTGTGGGTGAGGAGGCAGTGACAGGCAGAGGGAAACTGTGCAGCCTTTTTACTTGACTGAGTTATTTTTTGGGTCTTAAGCAAACGTTGCTTGAATGCAGTTCATGGTATTTGCTCAGTGATCCAGTGGAATGTCTGGGATATTTTTGTTTTTCCTTCAGAGCCAAAAAGCAGCTTTTGGCATTAAGTCCAAAGTTGCCAGCCTGAGGCTGAGTCACTGTGCTGTAGGGTGAGGAGAGCTGAGCTGGTGTGGTGAGACGGGTACCCTGTCCAGCACAGAGCACTCCTGCTGTGCCTGAAGCTGGATGTTTTAATTAAAGATGTTGAAAATTACTCTACAGCTAAATCTGCTTTTATTGACATGAAAGCTGTGCCAGGAATTACCAAGCTGTTGGGCAGCATGCTGCAGGCCTGTCCCACTTGTATCCCAGCTCCACTGGGAGTAAAAGAAAAACTAGTTTCAGCCATCAAATCTGCAATTCTTTGGTGAGCTCTGATTCTCCCCACCCACTCAGCTTGGAGGTGCCACTGAGGGCCTTGTGCACACTGTCATTGCAGTGGAGTTGAGCACAGGTTTTCTGAGTAGCAACTTCTTGTAGAGGTTTCCAGACCTTGTAATGATGTGGAGATGAAGCTTGCTGTGTCCTGGCCTCAACAATATGTGCCTGGAGTCTAGGTGAAGCTTGAACTTTCTCATCCTGCATCTGATTTTGTGCTGAAAACCCAGGGAGCATCTCCATGTATGTGTTCTTGCAGCAATTTTAAACAAGACATGCATACATCCTCCTAAACCTACTTTTGACTCCTCTTCTTCAAATCTCCTCTGCATTCTTCTTTAAACCTTCTGCACATTTACTGATCTTTAGGCTGGTGGGTCTTGCTTGGCTGGGATGAACAGACAAACTTCAGCCATTGGAGCAGGTTTTCCAGGGAGATGATGGAGTTGCCATCCCTGGAGGTGTTTAAGAGGCATCTGGATCTGGTGCTGGGTGATGTGGCTCAGTGGCACAGGGGTTGCAGTGGTGGTGCTGAGTGGATGGTTGGGCTGTATGATCTTGAAGGTCTCTTCCAATCCTGATGTTTCCATGATTCTGTGATGGTTACTTCCTGACTGGAGGGTCCATATCTGTGTGTCTTAACACAGACCCTGCAGTCGCTTTCTTCTTTGCCATGTATCCTCAAGGTGCCACAGGAGCAAATCTGTTTTCAGGAAGAAAATGTCTCATTACCTCTGTTGGCCTCATGTTTAAGTGAGGAATATCTTACTGTCTTGATCAAACATAATCAGTTGCAACTAGACCAAATTTGAGGCTAAAGGAATGTTTATTTTAAAACACTGATCAGCAAAAGAGACAATCACCTACTACTAAGATTTGCCCAAGATCCTCTAGGGCATCCTCTGGTGACTGCAAGTTTGCAGAGTAAATACCTGCTGGCTCAAGGTTAGTGCTCTATTTTAACTTTTTTTTTCATTTTCTCTGTTTTTGCTGACAAAGACCCTTCTTAGCTTGTATAGAAGAAATACTTATATTAAATAAATAACCAAGGAGTTAATTTTACATATGGTCTTTTGACCATGGTATTGAAGAGTGAGAGCCTAGAGTCCCGTGAGGTATGTGAGTATGTGAGTCCTGTGAGTTCCTGTGCCAAGCCCCTGTGCCAAGAGAGCATCTGTCCTCTTGTAATGCAGTAATTATGGGTCTTTACAGCTTGGATCTGTTTTCTTGGAGCACTGATAGTCTATGGATCAGGGATAGGGAACAGGAGGAGAAGTCATTTGACTGCCTAAACTTTAGTTGCCCAAGTGAGGCTTGTGAGATAGGAGCAGTGTGGACATATGATCCATTGGGCAGTCAGGTCTGAGGTCAGACTGACACATGCAGGAGCTGAGCTGCTCTTTATCTCCTATGAATTGCAAGTGAACAATGTGAGATCAATGATGAAATAGTTGGATATGAAAAGGAAAAACCTCTTATTACTTCTGACAAATCATACTGTGCTAGAAGTGTAAATGTCTATGGCAGCTGCTCTACTGGGCTTTTCAAAGTTGGTAAGCTCTTGAACGTAGTTATTAAAACACACTTTCACTATACATTGTTGGACTGAAGGGGCTGAAAACAGCAATGTCAAAATACTCAGATATTTCTGTGTTTCCAGGAGAGTGCATGGAAAATGACATCAATTATTCTTCATGTCCTTTGACATGAGATGTCTCTATGTGTCACATGGGTGTAGCTGCATTGCAAAAGGGCAAAGGCACAGCATTTTTTCAGCTGAGGACAGTTTTGTCAGGTACTGACACTGGTGTTGGCAAATCTCTAGGGTGAAAGAAGGAGCTCTTCAGAACCTCTTGGCTTCTACAAAAGGTTTGAGTGCTTGCAAGCATAGAAGTACTGAAACCTCAAGAGTATTTTATGTCATGGTTGGTGACAGTAACTTTCCAGAGGATGAAATTTGCCGTAGAAAGGCTGGAAAGAATGTGGATAATTTTTAACATGCACAAGAAATTTTTGTGAGGTGTATGTATCTTCCAGAAATTTGCGGGACAGGTGAAACACACAAACGAAAGGACTAAAAGGGCCATAAAAATATACACTCTTATCCTTGGTAAAAAATATGATAGGAAATTACTTCAGTGCTTAAGGTTAACACAGTGGCATTGAGCTGAATTTGCATTCCTTTTCTCACTTAAAAGACAGTGTCCAAAACAAGTAAAAGCTGCAAAAGCCTGATCATAATTTATTTGTTACAACCAACCTGTAGCTACTCTGCCTTGCACTGAGGCAAGAATCATGGAATCATTAAGATTAGAAAAGACCTCCAAGATCATCAAATCCAACCTTTGACCAAACACCACCTTGTCAACTAAACCATGGCATTATGTGCCATGACCAGCTGTTTCTTGAAAACTTCCAGGGATGGTGACTCCACCACTTCCCCAAGCAGCTCGTTCCAGTGCTAACTACCCTAGAGGGGAGGGAATGAAGCTCCTGGCTTTATAGGATGCTCCTGGTGTATAGGATCACCCTTGCTATAGGACACGCCACACTTGCACAAATAAGTAATTTTCATGGACTGATGTTTGCTGCCAAGTGATTTCCAGAGTTTCAGAGGAAGATAAAGCATTATTTAGTCCTGGTGAACTTCTGCTGGTGGTCAGAGCTGTATTGTCACAGATGTGGTTTCAGCCTGCACTGTGGCTTTGCCTGTCTTTGTCAATGATCACTCTCTGGTCAGTAAGGTTGTTCAGGCACTTCAGTGTGCTTTTGTAGGTGCAATGACAACTGTAACATCACTACTGCTGCTACTAATGTCTTTCTGTGCCCTTCACATCTGGTTCTTATGAGTATAAATCCAAGATGAAATTCTGGGTTTTTTGGGGTCTTTTTTTATAATCCCCACTGACTTTGCACTGATGAGATATCAATGATTTTAATGGGAAAGACCACCAATGAGAATTTTTGCCTCAAAATGGCTTTCTTTTCCATTTGATAATGAAAGGAATGATCTGTTCTTTGATCTTTGTTTGGCAGACTTGGAAATTGAAAAGGAAGATGCTTGTACTGTAATAGCTTCAATGTAATGGTGTAGTCAGTGGTTTCTGAGCAGTTAAACAAAGGTGGGTATGCTGTGAGATGGGTCAAGGCAGGAGCCAAAATGCAGGGAGCACTGCTTGTGGAATAACCTTGTAACTCTGAGCTCAGGGAGAGGTACCTTTCTGTAGGTCAGAGAGTGGAGGTGTCTCGCCAGCCCCTGTATCCCTGTTCTGTTTCAGCAGGGGACCATGCTGTGATGAAATGTTAGACATCTGTCTTCACCAAGAGCTTCAGTGATGCTACTCTTGTCAGATGCTAGTATCTCAACTAGGAAGATAAAAGATCATTCATTTAAAAAAACAAAAAGTAACAGATGTAGATGGTTTTATATAAGACATAGTGCAGGCGAAACTCTAAAGCTGAGGCTTTGTTTATTCTTTCCTGTGAACTCCTTATTGTAATGTCTAACCACCTTATAAATATTTATGGATGTGTCCTAAAAGGAAAATGAAATTTATATAATGGAAGTTCAAAGTGATGTTAAAAGAAGCAACTTTCCGAAGGTTCCTACACAGTTATACTGTGACAGAACTGGGACAGTAAATCAGACCGGTACCTCCCATTTTGGTAAACAAGCCAGAGTTCCATCCGTATTATTAGTTGCTTTGCATTGGCTGCTTGCAGAGTAATTCACTGCTTCTTTTTGCTTTAAATACAACTACTTTATTTTAGGGAAATCCATTATTTCTTGTAACTTCACTCTTAAGCAGGCCACACACGGATTGATGGCCAACAGGGGGTTGCAGTTAGCTGCTGCAGAGGAGCAGAGGAGAACATTAAATTCAGTTTGTGCTGCTGTGTGACAACTTACTCTGATCTTGCTCCTTGGCTGCTGGAGGTGTCCGAGCATCACTTGGGAGTTGCCCATGCTCGGAAGCTGACGCTGTGGCTGGGGTGAATTTGCAGCACAGAGCTCAGCAGTGCTGACTGGGATGGAGTTGCCTTTGCTTTCCTCCCCTCTCCCTGTCCTCGTGCTGCTGCTCAGAGCAGCTCTCGAGCTGGCAGCAGCTTCCCCTTTAGGACCAGCCAGTAATGAAACAATTCCCTGCATCCCCTCCTGTGCACTCATGAGAGGTGCTGATTCCTGCAGTCTCCAGGTGACACTGGGCTTCTCCAAACAGCAGCTGGGGGACCAAATGTTGCAGTGGTGACAGCCCTCTCCTGTGGCCAGGGATTCCAAGCTGTATTTGGGCAGTGAGGAAGCGCATGAGCAAGAGGCCATTTCGCTGTTCCTGGGGGTTTAAGGTCTTTGTGCAAATCACTTTGAAGTTAGTGAAGGACTTCTGATGCTGCAATGGGCTTTGAATTTGACCCCAAGTGTCAGTTTACAGTGTTTGTCTTTTGTTAGCTGGCTTGTGAGTATGAAACAGGGCTAGACAAACCTTTGGAGAATATACTGAATGTGCAAATTTGCACAATGATCTTGCTCTGTTCAAAGCAATCTGACTTGGGGTATATGTCGAAATACCCCCCAGTATGCTGCAGACATATTCCTCTTTGGTCCTGTATGTGCTGTTTGTATGTGTTTAGTTGGCACTGTGAACTCTGAGGTTTTCTTTTAAGTTTTTCTACAATACTTTAGGGAACTCAACTCTCATCACTAATAAAATATGGCAAAACACCGGTAGGTCTTGCCTTGTTAACTGTTCTAGCTGTTGTGTTTCCCACTGTTCCCAAAAAAACCAAAAAAACCCCCAAAAACTTTATAAGATTCAACATTTTCTCAGTGCAAATCATGAATATTTATAGGCAAAGAATAAGACTTCCCATTTTGAAATGTCAGTGCTATGAAATAGCTTTTTTGGCAAGCATGATTAAGACACACAGACTTCCAATAAAGTTTTGTCAGCTTTTTTCCTTAATTATGGCTTAATTTAGGCCTCTGAGTTTAATAAAACGTATGAAGCATGCAGCAAAATATTTTCTTGTGGAAAATTTTGTTTGCATGGATTACAAATCCTGTATTTCTTATTATGATTTTTAAAATGTGCTTAAATGTGAAAATTCCATGTTTTTTCTTTACTTTTAGCACATTTACAACATAAAAATAACCTGTACTGTGTGTTTAATGCAGAATTTTGAAGAAATTTGAGAAGTGCATGTGATTACTTTTTTCCTCCAAATGCCTTGAGTAAAATGTAGAGGAGGTTATAAGACATCAAGCGAAGGGTAAAATATTCCGTCTCAAGCAGTTACTGCTGCAAGAGATAAATGAGGAACAATTTTGTTTTCATAGAGTTGTTCTTAAATGCACCATCCTGACAGCAACAATAAATAGAATAATCTTCATAATCACATTTATGTGGCATTGACCTGTCTTTCCTAGAGAAAATCCCTTTTCCCAGGTAAAATAATCTTCCATTCAGCTGTAAGTGGAAGGAAGCCTCATTAGTAGCTGCAGTGATTTAGGGGAATGCTTCTGCACAGGCTTAATACAGAATTTTGATGTGGACCTCCCAGTGAATTTGATATTTTGTGAACAAATTACTGTAGAGGCACTAAAACCACCTTGCTTTCTTGTGCTGATTGGCTAACAGGATATTTGCTCAAAAGGACTAGACAGGAAAGCAGAGAGGTGATGTGATTAAACTTGGGTAGATTTATTACTAGATTTTTTTAACAGCATATTTTCTTAAATTGATGTAATAAATGTCTCAGCCCTGCTCAAAGATAAAGTTTTGAACAGCTTTGAGGTATCCCTGGCTTAATAGTTAAGCAGAAGTAGCAGAAGTGGTGGAAAACCAGGATCATTTTGGAAAAGAAACATTCAAACAGTTTAAAATCCTCTACTGTGATCATTCTTTTCTGACTCCCTGCAGCCTTGCATTATCAAACAGAGAATGTCTCCATCTCCCCAATACTAATCTTTGAAGTATACAAATAAATAATCTGAATAAAGTATGAAACAAAAAAAGGTGGTTTGCATCACAACTACCTGGGACCTGCTCCAATGGCACTGGCACTTGCTAAGATGAGCTTAGGGGTAGTCATGGGCTCTAAAGCTGGGCTTTCTAGGGGGCGGTGAAGGAAGTGGAATGCCTTGAAATTCAGACACCTAGGCATTTTTAATCTCTGGGTTTGAATGGTGAAGTCAGCATCTGCAGAAGCAAATATTTGGAAAGCAGTTTGAAAAATGTTTTACTGAAAATGATGCAGAAATCGGGGAGTTTTCAGAGGGAGGTGTGTGGATTTATTTTCCCAGTGAAACTCCCCGGGATGGCAGAAAGTACCACCAGAGTCTGCTCTCTGTGTTTTCACCTATCTTTGCTCTTCTTTGCAGGTTACATATTTGGGTAAGATTTCCACAACAGGGATGCAATTTTTGTCAGGCTGCACAGAAAAACCAGTCATTGAATTGTGGAAGAAGCACACGCTCACCAGGGAGGATGTTTACCCAGCTAATGCCCTTCTGGAAATTCGCCCTTTCCAAGTCTGGCTGCATCATCTGGACCTCAAAGGAGAGGCAACAGTGCACATGGATACCTTTCAGGTAGCACGTATAGCCTACTGCACTGCTGACCACAACGTCAGCCCGAACATCTTCGCTTGGGTCTATCGGGAGATCAACGATGACTTGTCCTACCAGATGGACTGCCACGCTGTGGAGTGTGAGAGCAAGCTGGAGGCCAAGAAGCTGGCCCATGCCATGATGGAGGCCTTTAAGAAGACTTTTCACAGCATGAAAAGCGATGGCCGGATCCACAGGAACAGCTCATCGGAGGAAGTGTCTCATGAATTTGAATCTGACGATGGCTGACTGGACTCATTCACGGTTCAACAAAGGCAGAAATGGCTTAGGGAATGAGAGCTGATAGATGAATAAGCAACAATTGAAACTGGGTAATGAAAGGACTGCCAAACACTTGTCTGACCAGCTTTTTAAATCAGAAGAGCAATTTGGTACCTACAGATATGCATCATTAAAGTAATTACGTTGAAATTGCATTGAAATCTGCTGCTGTTGTAAAAGTGAGAAAAAAAATCTCTGTCTCCCACCTCTGTCACCCACCCATCACTGACCCTTTCTCGTCTCTGTAGTTCAGGTGCATACCATGAAGTACAGTCATTCCTGTTTGTCTTCAAAGACTGGTCAGGCAATTTTGTTAGTTGCTTCTCTGGCATTCCTAGCTGTGGGCTGATGCTGATGCACAAGAGCAAGTAGGCCTGGAAAGCCCTAATGGTTCCCGAAGAATCTTTCCCCATGTTACATCACACAAATCCTTTGACTGTACCTAGGCTAAGACAGCCATACATAGCCTGTTAGACTAATGGCCTGGCATTCTGCAGTTAATTCACATTTCACAGATAAAAAATGAAAGATGCTTGTATGTACACATTATATCATATGCTAGCCTTTATTTTATTCATTGTACCTATTTTCTTAATATACCTGCTGCCACATCTTTCACCCAACACCAGTAGTTGCAGTTTCAGACTATGTTCTGCAGGATACCAAAAAGGGGTGGGCAGAAATACTCCCTGGTGCCTGGGGGTTCAGCAAGTCAGCCCTGCTGTCTGTGCATTATCCTACCCTGACGTGCTCTGCAGGAGGAGGGCCCACTGGGAAGAGTTGAGGGACACTTGGGTGTGTCGGTGTTTGAGCTGTGACTTCTCATCAGCCTCAGGTCTGAGGAGAACCGAGCGCAGTGGGCACAGCTCTGTGTCCCCACTTTCTGCATTGCTGGTCGAGCGACCCTGGTGGGATGGAGCTGGCAGTGTCTCACCACACAGGGCTGCCTCACTGTAAAGATCAAAGGAAATGGTCCCTTAGGAGTCAGGTTGGAACATCTGTTCTGGTTGAGAACCTCATGTTAAGATTCCCGTATCTTTCCTTGTTCACAGATATACAGTCATGCCTTTCTTAAATGCAGATGTTTAATAAAACTCAAATAAAGGAAAAACTTGTTTCACTTGATATTTTTTAAGGCTGAGAGCAGATCAATAGTTTGCAAGTAATGCTGCTCCTTTGTACAATTTTGTTTATAATTATGGTCATGTTAGGGGCACTAGGGCACCTTACAGAAGCCTTAAAAGAAAGCTAATCCAAGCAGATAGCTCTGTGTCTGTGTTTTGTGTCTCTGTGTTTGTGTGTGAGAGTGTATGTGTGAGTCCAGTGGTAAAGCATGTAGATTGAGCATGGAGATGTATTGAGGAGGGCCCACACCTCTTGAAAATATGCTTGTTGCTTTACAATGTATGTAAACTGTTCTCCAGCATAAATGCATTCATACTTTAATAAAAAAAAAGTTTTGAAGTAAGCCTTGCTAGTTTTAAGCTGTCTTTCCAATGTGAACTCTGTAGTTTTGTGTGTGTGAGTTCTGTGTTTATTTCATTTAGTGGAATGAAAATGTTAATTTATTTCCATTTAATGATTTGCATCAGTCTTCATGAGAATTGCTGTTAACATTTAAAGGTTTTTTTCAGTATTTAGGTTAATTATTGCTGTGAGGTTTTGTTTTGGTTCTGGGGGTGTTGTGTGTGTTGGTTGGTTGGGGTTATTTTTGTTGTTGATTGGGTTTTTTTTTGATTGATTGGTTGGTTATTTTGGGTTGTTTAGGGCTTTTTGTTTGGTCACTTGGTTTTTTTTGTTGTTGTTGTTGTTGTTTGTTGTTTTTTTAAAAAAAACTTTGTGGACTGTGGACGTGATTTATAATTTTTGCTTCGCAGGAGGTGGCAACCTGACCAGCTAAAACGTGCTCTGCTGAGTGGGAGCAGAATGGTCTTGCTTACAGAAATCACAGAGTGGTTCAGGTGGGGCATTTGGTGGCAGGATGGGGAATGCACCACTAGGTTGGCAGCTTGCAGTTTTTCTCTGAATCTTTGGACAACCCAGTGTTTCCAAATACAGGCCTAAAAAAAGATATCTCTTTTTCTTCCCACAGTGTGTACTTGGAAGTGGGGAGTCATGTGTGGGCTAAATGCCAGTAAAAAAAGGAAAAAGAAAAAAAAAATTCTGAGTTCTCCTGTGTATACAGTTGCCTTTTTGATCAAAAGCAGAATTAAGCAAGATTTCTTTCAACTTTTAACAAATTATTTTCTTTTGCTCAGAGCTGTAGTCATGTGTTAGTTTCCTGACTTGTTTGGATACTCTGCCACCAAAACTGCTACGAATGGTGGTGTGGACTCCCTCATTCCATCCTCTCACCCAGATGTTCCTGCTGACAGTAGAGGGGTTTGTCTGCGGGCCCCAGCTCTGAGCCAAGGGCTGCTGGAGTGTGGAAGGGACAGGAGATTCCCAGCCCGCCTCACTCAGGAGCTGAGGTGCCTCCTGCCAGCCCTACGGAGAACTGTGGTGGGTGGTTGGGATTTGGGATTTCCATTTATGGAGCAAATACTTAGAAGAGTGAGATGTCTTCCTGTCATGGGGTGGGTGTGGTCCTTCTGGCTGACACATTCTGCCTTCTCACCCTCCTGTCCAGGCCAGAGCACAACTACTCAGAAAGGCTGTCAGCAGTGGAGAGGCAGCAGCACCAGGGCGGTGACCGTCCCCCAGTGCTGGTGAGGCTGCACCTTCAGGGTGTTGTGTCCGATTTTGGGTCCCTCACTACATGACATTGAGGCGCTGGAGTGTGTCCAGAGAAGGGCACTGGAGCTGGGAAGGGTCTGGAGAAAGGAGGCCCAGGGAGACCTCACCATTTTCTATGACTCCCTGACAGGAGGTTGTAGCAAAGTGGGGGTTGGACTCTTCTCCCAGCTAACAAGTGATGGGACAAAAGGAAATGGCCTCAAGTTGTGCTAGGGGATGTTTATATTGGATATTAGGGAAAGTTTCTTACCCAGAAGGGTTGTCAAGCACTGGAACAGACTGCCCAGGGAAGTGGTGGAGTCACCTTTCCTGGAGGTGTTTAAAAGCCATGTAGATGTGGGGCTTAAGGACATGGTTTAGTGGTGGACTTGGAAGTGTTGTGTTAAATTTGGGCTCAATGATCTTAAAGATCTTTTCCAACCTAAACAATTCTATGATTCTAGGATAATTTGATTTTTAATAATGATCTTTCCTCTCATGTGCTGGGACCTGCTGAGAACGTACTGTCTCCCTAAGTCACCTGCCAGTGTGGGTTGAGTGAAGAATACCTTTGTTGGGGTTTTTGCTGTTGTCTTTTGGTTTTTATTTTCTTGTACAGTGTGGGGTCCTTCAGCCACTCAATGTAATCTATGTACACAATGGTTTGAGCCATGCGATGCTACAGTACAGAACAGTCTACATTTCTGTTTTACAGATGTACTGATTTACAGTGGGTTGGGGAGTTCTCCCAAAGATATTTGATACTGTGGCATCTGTGATAATTCCTTAGCAATTGGAGGCTGTGGATTAGCTGAGAATTTTGCATGATAAAAATAAAACATAAAGGAGAAAATTCTAGTCCTTTTATTAGAAAATCAGACCCTTTGAAACATGAACCAGCTATTTTCTAATAGTTCAAACATGCAGGGGAATATGAGGGAATGTGAACTTCAGTTTGTCTTTGAAAACATGAGATTTGAAAAATAATCAGTATCATGAGTTTGGATCCTTAGATGATTTGGAATTCAGGCCAAATCTCTCTACATTATCAATTCCAAATGTGTGATGCCATTTGCAAGAAAGAGAAATGCTTTCAATCCTGAATTGCTAGCATAGCAGTTATCACTGATTATCAGTTGCCAGGAGATACTGGAATGAAATATCAAGTTAAACTTTTCCTTCAATTAATCTGCTGGAAAAGAAAAATCATAGAGTTTTCCATCAGGAGTAGTTTCCAGTTGGCTGAAGTCGTTCCTGTTCAACTACAAAGAGTCCAGTTTTGCCTCTCACTGCATCCCACTGTGGGTTGATGAGTTCCTTCAGTGTCAGCCAGGAAAACATGTTAAAGGATTTCGTTCCCTCTTGTGCTTCTAAGGCAGAGTGAAAAGGGTCTGAGTATCTGTGCCTTATTAGGAGCGTGGAAAAAGTAGAGAGCGTTTAGATCATTACATCTCAACACTACTACCTAACGTCACCATGGTTATGTCAAGGTGATTTTCACAATTTTTCTAACTACCTCAAGAAAGAGAAACTATTACTCTGTGTAGAGAAGATTTGTTCAGTTTTCAAGCTCTGAAGTCTAAATATCTTCTGTTCCTACCAAGTCTTCTGTGGAACTGTGAGTGAGTGGTTGTGCCATGGGGAGAGGAACGCTCTGCACTAGTGAGCATAGATTGCATGAGAATTGCTTAGATGTGAATGGGGGTTTTAGCCCAGGGGGATGGAGACAGGCAGAGAGTAATTTCTTTCATGTTTAAACTCAAAGGCCTCTAAGAACAGCTGAATATTTTGTTTTGTTAAAAAAAAAGAACCAAAAACACAACAAAAAAACCACCCCAAAACAAAACCCTCTGCAGCTGGTTCCACTCCTTAGCTTTCCTGTAGTGAATGATTTCAGTTTTACATGAAAAAGCTGTTGGATTTTGCCAATGACTTTCATTTATTTTTCCTAAAACTTACTAATAAATGGTATGTGATTGAGAAGCCTTTGATACAGTGGCAATCCCTTATCAGTTTCTTGAAAAACTTTAAATATGTTATTCTCAGAAGTTTTTAGATTTCTATATCAGTGAATTCACAGTGAATTTTATTTTAATTGTAAGATTCTCTATGTGTCTGTATACACATGTATGGATATATATATTCATCCATATCTGCACACACACATCTTGAAACATGATGCTTGTTAAATATTCTCTGTATGATGGACATATGTAACAGTAGGTGGATGTGTGAAGGCAGTCTTGCATGTTAGTCTTGAGATGAATGAAACTTTTACCTATTAAAAAGTTCTCCCTTTTTCAGTAGGAAGCAAATTAAATTGTCTATCTACATGCAAAATTTGATGTACCATAATGCATTATTTACCATTTACCACCAGAGCTATCCCACTCCATGCCCAATTAGCTGCTCAAAGAATGATTCATGGTTGGGCTCATTTTTCCCTGTGGCAGTGAATTATTAATTTGCCTGTAATTGGGAAGTGATAACTTAAATGTATGATTGTTGTCCTGTAGACCAGAGTTTCCAGTAAGAGAATATATCCTTTAGTGAATGTAGAGACATTCATTATACCTGTCTTCTAATGTAATTTTAAACAGATACAGGGTGTTTTTAAAAGTTCCTTTTTAGTTAAATTCCATTAAAATGCTTCCTCTCTCCCAGTGTGCCATTGATCATCGTTGACTGGGGAAAGGCAAGGTTGTCCAGGGGTGTCATCCCTCCCCCCCCAGCAGGACACAGACACTGATACTGTGCCCCTGTGCTGCAGCACAGAGTGTCTGCTTGGATTTGCTTAAAGTTTGGGAAGACCTGTCTTGTGTGGCTGCACTTCACTGTAGGTGCTGTGAGAATTTCTGCAGTTAGGATTGTAGTTAGATCAGTGTTGTTAAAGCAGATACAGTGATTTACTGAAAACAGTTGTATGTTTGGAGAGATGTTACCGTGTCTGCTGCGGTGCCTTCTCTGAGAAAGGGTTGTGTTGTGAGTTGGAAGCACAGGTGTGATGCCCGTGCTGACTCTGTGGATGGGATGAACTGGTAATGGGCTGGTAATCCTGGGGAGAAAGTGGGAGGGCACAGCAAGGTCCCAGCTCTGATGGCAAAGGAGTGACTCTTGATTACTGTACCTGTCACTTGGTGCAGAATTGGTGTCCCTTCCCCAGGGGGCTGTTACTGTGCAGGCTGGAGCATCTCTCTCCTTCCCAACTTCCACCATTGGAGTGTGAAGCTAGCACTAGGTGGTAACTCTTACCTCTTAGGCTTTGATTTGCATTGTGTTTTACATTCTCTGTTATTTTCCTGCAAATCTTATTGCTCCTGGAAAGAGAGGAAACATTATAATCCCATGAATAATGCATCATGTGGCTGGTATGTTTTCCTGCGGGCAGTATAGATTTTCTGAGGATGATGGACAGGAATGGATTGCATTCTTAGTGAATTGTAATTTTATACAGTTGATAGTAGATCATGTGAATGTGAAAAATGTGCTATTCCTATTTCAAATTTGTTATTTCCATTTAGTTACCTCTCATTTATAGAGTAGAAGTACTTTTAGACGTAATTACTGAGGATATAATTAATCAAGATTTTCTTGCACAGTTGGGTTAAATTGTTGTGGCTGAGTGCTCAGTACCATGCCAGTGCTCCCTGGCTCAGTCTCATCTTTAATGGATTCCAGATCTCATGGTTTCAAGTAACAACAGCTTTTCCAGATCCCAAGACAATAATGAAATACACAGAGGAACTTCAAAGGAAACTCTTCTAGAAAGGAAAACGAGGTTAAATGATGATAGTCAACTGCGGGATATTTTTGTGTCCATAAAATATGTCAGACCACTTCCAATGCAGGAACAGGTGAAATCTGAAACTGTGCTTGACTAATAGACCATGCTTCACATCTCTGCCCAGGCTCTCCTAAATTAGTTGGGACCTGATTTTCTCTGGGGTTTCCAGGTATGTTTCTTTGTGTCTTTTCGAGTCAGCTCTGACCACAGAGAACAGTGGCATTTGTGCCTCCCTTTGCTGTTTCTAACAGTTCTTGCTGTTGGGTAGCAAAGCAGCAGCCTGGGATGAGCTGGAGGCAGGTCTGTGTGAGAGGAGCTGTGGGATCCCTGCAGCCACTGCTCTGCCCCAGCCTGGCCGTCCTGCTCTGCCTGTCCCTGGTGTCCCTGTGAGGAGGTGCCTGTCACTTCCAATGAACCCTGCTGTGCTCCCTGGGCCATTGCAGTGTCTTCTGCAGGTAGTGTGCTCTGATTAAATTTGTGTGCCTGTCAGAAAAATACATTGTTCCCTACCAGTGCTGTGGAAGTGTGTGCATGGTAATGCACTGGGCTGTGCTGAGCAGAGAGGAAAAGGCTCCTTCCTGCAGTCTGCAGAGGTTTAACTGACAATAATTGCCCAGCGTTTGATAATTCATTCATTACAGGTCTCTGCTGGGGTGCATCCACCTCTTTCCTGCCTCAGGTCATTAGTGCCTCGGTGTCAGGGTGATGGTCCCAGTGGGCTTATGTGTGTCTGGGGCACAGCAGCCAGCAGGAACACATGTGGGGCCAGGACAGCCTGGGCTGTGGGGTGCTCCCACAGGACAGCCCTGTCACCCTGACTGTAGGTGTTCCCACAGGACAGCCGTGTCACCCTGACTGCGGGGTGTTCCCACAGGACAACTCTGTCACTGCTGGCTGTGGGGTGTTCCCACAGGACAACCCTGTCATTGCTGCTGTGGGATGTTCCCACAGGACAGCCCTGTCACTGCTGGCTGTGCCCTGTCACCCTGACTGTGGGGTGTTCCCACAGGACAGCCCTGTCACAGGCTGGGGTGCCTGACAGGCTGGTGGCCCTGCAGCTGTGTGCAGGGTGAAGTGATGTTGAGCTGTGCTGAGCACAGTTTCGTGCAGCAGCTCTCATCATTCCCTGTGCCTTACTTACAGGAATCCTAATTTATGCCATTATAAAGGTTAAGAAGAGAGCATTTCAGCATGGTTCACATTTTGCCTGCACGCTGCAGTGGGTCTCAGCTAATTCAGCAGCAGTGGTTTGTTCTGCTTGAAATCCTGGAGAATGGCTCCTCTCCCGAGGTATTTCTTCCGATTTAATTGCCAAGTTATAGTGAAATATGAGGTTCGTTGTTGTCTGCTGGAGCACTGGGGATTCTGTTTTGTTGGCACATTTTTCATGACCTTGTGTCAGCAGCATAACTAGGCTGTGAGATAATTTGTATGCTTTAGATGAGCAGCTGTGTGCATCTTAGCCAGGGAGAGAAGCAAGTGCGATCAGTTCAGTGGAGTTAATCAGGTAAAACAGAGAATTAACTCTAATCTTGCAGATTAAGTGATGTCAGACCATGCAAGATGTGTGCAAATTTCATGCAGGTGGAAATCAAAATGATCTGAAATCCTATATACCCAGATTCAATAGAAAGGAGAAAAACAATAGCTGCAAATGTGGAAAAAAATTCTACAACCATTTAACAGCTGTAAAGAAAAGAGTGTTGTACCCTTATTTCCCTGTGATGCTCTGGTTCAGCAATGGCTTTCCACTTCATTTCCAAATAAAACAGTTTTGAGGTTGTAAAGAAGGAGGATTGCTCTGCTCATCCCTGTGCTGTTGCAGATGCCCCACAGTTATCACAGGGTTTTGGAAGCTATTGAATTTACTGACATTTTGTTGGCAACAGGGCTGAGAGTTTATTAGTATAGAAGCAGACTTGCAATGGTGTCTGCTAATCCTAAAACGGCATTTCCTGTAGAAAGTATGTGAGTGGCTTCAGGAAACAGTGGAGGACAGATTTTGCACTGTCCTTTGCCCTGCAGAGACTGCCCTGGATGGGAGATAACTGATGCTTGGACATGAAATCTGGACACCTCTGAGATGTCAGTCTGAGGAGACAGTGATTTAGCATTAGCTCTGATAATCACAGCATTTTTCTTACATACTTGTGATTAAAAAAAAAAAAAAGTGTTTTCAGTAGGTAATATTTGGGTGGAGAAGTGTGGTCTTCTCTCTTTTTTAAATTCCAGTTTTTGGAAAACGGGGAATTACCTTGAGAAAAAGATATAGGGTTATTTAGCATTTGAAATTTGGAAAAGCAGCAAAAGCATGCTATTAAACCTGCGTTTACTGAGTTTAAATGAGTCACATGTCATCTTGAGTATCCTTGGCAGCTCACGTGCTTTGGATGTTTCTGTACAGGAGTACGAAAAATACAAGGGAATAAAAAGCCCCTGTAGTTTGTTATAACAATGCAATTATTGTAACTTAGAGTGTCTGGTGAGGTGTCACCTCCCCCCTCTTTCTGTCTCCTGCTCCCAGAGGAGCAAAATGTAGTGGGGATTGACCAGCTCTCCATCCATCTTCCAGAGATGGTGTGGTCTCAGAGGTGGCTCCACTGTCCAAACTAAGCCATGATACAAATCTTCCTCAGCATCAACTCACAAATTACTTGGTTGAAGAGACCTTAAATATCATCTAGTTCCAACTCCCTGCCATGGGCAGGGACACTGCACTACACCAGGTTGCTCAGGGCCCTGGTCCAACCTGCCCTTGGACACTTCCAGGGATGGGGCATCCACAGCTTCTCCAAGGAATCTGCCACTGCTCCCCACCCTCCCAGAGAAGAATTTCTTCCTAACATCAAATCGAAATCTCTCCTCTTTTAGTTTAAAACCATTGCCAGCACTCTCTGCCTGTGTAAAAAGTTTCCCCACGTTTTTTATAAGCTCCCTTCAAGTACTGGAAGGCTGCAGTGAGGTCTCCCCAGGAGCATTCTCCAGGTTCATCTCCTTAAGGAAAAGGAGGGTGGTCATTGCATTAGCATGTTGTACTTCAAAATTTACATGGGATTGTCACATCATGAACATTTTTAAACCGAGTAGGGATTGCAAAATTTTGTCCAACACAGTAATAAATGAACATTTATTCATGTTTCAGTGAGCAGTAGCAGAGAGCGTGTCTCAGGAGAAAACCAGCAGGAGTTAAAGACTCCATTCATCAAAAATCTCATTGCCCTGTTCTCGTTTGTTGGTACCTGTTTCTAAATCCAAGGAGTCCCACAATAAAGTGTTGGGATAAGAAATCTCATGATGCAAGCAAAAGGAAAGGAGTTTAATGACTGCTGCATGTTCTTAATCTCAGTTTTATCAGTAAGCTCTCAGATGTCTAAAAATTGCTCTGAAATTGGCAGCCCAAACTTAATATCTTCTTCCATTTTGCCATCACATGCAATTTTAGTTCTCAAGTGACTCCAATTTTAAGCTCTCAGTGATTTAAACAGCTGCATTGTGCAAAGGCTTCAGTGAGGACATGCTTTTGTAATCAAGCAGCCCAACTCTAAATTTTATGGTGTGATGGTTACTGTGCCCCATTCAAACTATGCCCCATTACACAGAAGTGCATTCCTTTGATTTTACCAAAGAGACCATAAATATGACAAAAAGCATAGCTGGAAAACATGATTTCATGCCTGGAATTTTCAGCTACTGCAAGGAATAAATGAAGTGGTCTCTGAAAGGGGCATATCTTTGCAGTGAATTATGTTTGTATTATTTGTATGGCTAGCAGAGCTCATCAGTGAGCTTACCAGAAAATATATGCCTGCTACACCATTTAGAGTAACAGAGAACTCAGATTTCAAATCAAAATAATAAGAATGTAACTTCTTATTTTGGCGGTTTAGTACTATGGAGACTCAGGGCGTGGGGGGAGGAGGTTGTTATGCTGGATATAAGAATGTAAAAGATGTTCCGTAAGTGCATAAATGAAATTAATTGTAAGCAGTCATATACTTGGCAAACTATAGGGCTTATTTGCCTTAAAACTTCTTATTGTATCCTATCCCTTTTCCCCCAAGGTAATGTAATGTTTTCATCTATGAAAACCTGGTCTTGAGAATTATTTGGCTTCAAAATGGAAATCTGCTTTTGATTCAACATTAGGACCTAGCAGACAGCCCCATTTGTTTGATTACTGCTGTCTTTCTTCCAAAAAATCCCAGGGTGTGTTGCCAGCCATGATTGGCAGTAAAGAGCCTGCATGGTTGCTGACAGTAATACTAAAGCTTAACCAGATTCTATCATTAGTTCACTGCCAGCTTGAAATACCTGAATAAATGCAATCAAAATTTCAAAATAAAATCGAATCACTACACTGTCTGGCATTACTGAAGCAAAGAATAAAACAGTATGCACAGGTACAATAATTGAGAATTTAATTTGGGTAATTAAGTTTAATATATAATAAAATTTTATAGTAAACACTTAAAATGTTCCTAAAAATATGGAGGCTTATTTTTATAGTAAGGTAGTTATTACAAACATTTCTATTGGGTAATTTGGGCTGAGTTTTTATGTAAAATATTAACTTACATGAAAGTCCAAGTGCAAGTCCATAGGCAACTGATTTCAGCTGGTGCTGGATTAGATCCTGTGGGACAAAGGGCAGGCTTCATGCCAGCTTTAAAAATATAATTGCTCACTTGATGGAAACCTCAAATCAAGTATTTTTCCTTGCCAAGATTGGTGATTTTTATAAGATTTTCTTTTAATGTCCAAAAATAGATGTTTCTTTCCCTATCCCCTCTCCTCTTTGCACCTTCATCTTGCTTAGCGCTTCCCTGAGTGGTGAACCTGGTGGCCAGGCACATCCCAAAAGTATTTTGCAGTAGCCAAAGGCAAAACAGTGCTGAGCTGGCTCCTGCCTTGCCTGCCTTTGGATGAGCTGGTGGCCGTGCAAGTGTCAAAGGATACTTGCAGAAGAGGTCAGGAGAAAGGTTTAATTTGGTTAATTTGGTCCCACCTCTGATTTTCAGTGCTCAGGTTGATAGCCCATGGACCCCACTGAAAGCCTGTGAAAAAAAATGGGCTTCAATGCGCTGGATTTTGGATGTTTCCAGAGATAAGGTAATAGCAATCATGCTGGGCTCAAGATTAATGCCATTTGAAATGCTGAGATAGTGGTAGCAATTTCCTAAACCATTTCTGTGTTCACACAGCTTCAAGACTTGGTGTGTTGTGCTTCACTGTCAGCTCACTCCAGTGAATCAGGAATGCTGGTCTGGAAGCAGCTCAGAGGTGCCAGGCAAGGGCAGAATAATGCCAGGAGAAAACCCAAGGCAGTTCTACATTTATGTGGGTAAACAGCTAAAATTTTTGTGTGCAGTTCAAGGATAGCAAGTAGTATCTTTTCTCAGATGTAAATGTACTGTGTAGAGGACACAGTGAAATGTAGTAGGAGGCTCTTCAGGAACTGGGAATTGCCACAGCAGGCAGAGCAGTGCTCTGTTCTGTGCACTGTTGTGTCTTTGGAAGCAGCTTTTGCTCCAAGGAAATCTGAGTATTTACATCTTTTTAAACCTATCTACTTCATTAGAGCCATCTGATATTCTCATTTCCCTCTGCCTAATTCTTATGTGAACCCTATCAAATAATTGAATGGGAAGATAATATGTGGCAAAGCTAATAGTTTATGCACATGCTGTGCAATTTTTAAAAATCAGTAGTAAATCTTTAAAGCTGTTTAAAATCTCTTTACTCCCCCATGCAAAAATCTTCACTCTGGTACAATGGTAATGGGTAAAATCACCCTGTTCTTTTCTGTTCTGGCAATATTATGCAGCTGAATATGTATCCTTGTGCTTGTGTCTGCCCCGAATAGAAAACTTAGCATTTCATGGCTGATTTTTGCTTCCTTCCTGTACATCTCCAAGTTCTGACCTGTACTGTCTGTAACGGGCCAACCACTCAATCTGTGTTGAACTAATACTCTCAGTAATTCTCATAGAATGCTACCTGGGTTCTGGGCAGATCTTCTACCTTGCTACTGAAGAGGCTTCTATAGCAGCAACACCATCATTCAAATCATCATTTGAAACTCTGGTTTGTCAGCAGTTTCTCATGCTCAAGGAGCATCAGTAGAAGAAATATGGCCTCAAGCAGATGGAAACTGGTGACTTCATGTTTGGAGGCAAGACTGGTTCCTGAGGCTGGATGAGAAAAGATTCCTCATGCCACTGCCTCTTGTCATCTCCTGAGGGGGAGAAACAATCCTGCTCACCTTCTGTTGAAGATTTCCACCACAAGTATTGGTTTTAGGCCCTCGACTTCCTTCTGAACAGTGTATCAGCAACTCAAGACCACAGGAGAACAGGGAAGTGTGACAGAGCTTTGGTGTACAAGGATCATTGTTTTGAGAGGTATCAATACAAGTCCATCAGCTCTCACAGGCTTAAATATTTTTTTAAAAATAAAGCCTAAGGAACAGTAGAGCAGTGAAGCCAAGTCTCCAGACCTCACCCTGTGCTGTTGTTTCAGGCCTGACATCTGCACCGTGACCACTGGTCTCAGCCTCCTCTCCGGAGGGTTCTTCCCCCAGCACAGAACAACCCTTGGTTTTCCACCCATTTTTCAGAAAAGAAAAACAATTAAAAATCAGCTTGTGAAGTGAGGAAAGGATGGTGAATGTTGGGACTATCCATACAGCCCGGAACTGGGGCTGAAGAAGACAGTCAAGAGAAGAGGAATCTTTTCTGCCACGGTGGGCACATCCTTTCTTCGCACTTTACCTGCACCTCATAACATAAAATACAAATGTCAGTAATGGTCTAAATGCATCCATGTAATGCACACCACAAAAATGTGCTAGTGTTCCTCCACCAGAAAGAATTCCTGCATTTGAACTGTGTGAAGCTTCCCTGGGAGTGTCATGTAGTGGTGACAACAAATCTGCGGTACCTGCACACTGTTCAGGGGAGTGCTGCATGTAGTGCTGTTCTTATGAGTGTTTAAAAATCCCAAAACCCCAAAACCTTCAAAACAGTCTTGCAAATGGCTTGCAAGCCTCTGACTTCAGCAGAACACAAGAATCAATCCTGAAACAAAAGAGTAACACCAAAAGCTGCTTGACACAAGACTGTTTGTAGAGGGAAATGAAAGCTGTCTGATTTTTAGAACAGTAAAGAATAGGAGGGAAAAAGAATTAGAGACATTGAAAGCTGTGGGAGATCAGCACTTCTGAGAAGCAGCTGGTTTATTACAGTTAGGGTTATTACATTAATATTCAGCCCTGAGGCCTACACTTTGTCAGCCTGTAAATAAATCATGTCTGTTGAAAATCCCTTCCCCCAGTGGTGATGTTCTGCATCAGGAGAGTGTCTGTGGGATGCACCCAGCACAGCCACTGAGGGGCAATGGCCTTAGGCTCAGACCAGGAACTCAAATAGCTCTTAATCACTGACATAAATTAAATCCAGTGCTGGATCAGCTGCCATGACCATCAGGCAGGGAGAAGGTTGCAGTGCCCAAGAGGGGCACAGGCACATGCGGGGTCTGCCAGAGCTCTGTGGTCTCCCAGCTCAGACAGTGGCTGGGGCACCACAGCTCCCTGTGCCTGCGCTTCCAAAAGGGTGATCAACAACTTGATCACACACAAGCAGCCAAATCTCACCACTCAGGGAAGTGGCAGGCAGGAGCAGAATGGCAAAATGCTGCCTGGCATTAGAATAAATTAATATTATGTCACTCCAGCTTTTCTAGAAGTTTAAATGTTTAACAGCATTCTGCTTTTGCTTACCCCACTTGCTTTATGTTTCACTGTGTAACAGTTGTAAACTGTACAATTGCCTTACAAGATGTTCATTACTATGTGATAAAATATTCATCAAAGGAGAGCAGTAAAACAGCAGATCCTCAGAAATGCATGCCTTGAAAAGACTTGAAAACAAAGAAAGGCAAAGCAGAATTATTAATTAACAATAATAGAATCCTTGAGATAATAGAAACCAGGCTTTTATCCTGAAATCCTATTTGTTCTGTGTCCTATATCTCAGATTTTAAAAGGAACGTTTTCACAGCAAACTTAAAGAGGGTTTTATATTTATGAGGCATAAAAATTAACTGAATTTTTATGAGCACCTTTGCATGCTCAGACACAAGAAATTTTGTACCATCTTATTGTGAAATGGAAACAATCGAGTGAGGGTGGTCGTGCTACATGGGTTCACTTGCTGTGCCACTGAGGAGAGGGCTGTGGCAGGGAATTCCCACGGCTCTTGCTTGGATCCCTGTGATCAACACCTGGAGCCAGGCATGTCTTGCACTGAAGGTGAGGGTGGTTTTCACAACTAAGTGAGGGTTGGAGTGAGGCATGAGGCACTCTGTGACACAGCAGTGTCATGTCCTTTTGTTCCTCTTCAATCACCCTGCTGGGGCAGGAAGAGAAGGGAGGAAGGTAGGACTCAGCCTCTGGTTTTGCCAGCTACTGATAGTCAGTAGACCGTGTTTTTGCATATAACCTGCTCTGTAAAAATCTCCTCGCACCTAGACCCTGCTGCTCAGGCAGAGCTTTTAAATAATCAGCTGTTCAGGGGCACCCAGCTGATTTCTGTGCTGTTCCTAGGCTGAGGGACGCTGAGGGACACTGCTGGTGGCCTGCTGACACTACCCTGGGGAGTGAGCAGGGAGACTCTGAGCAGCAGGGGAGGTGAAGTGGGGCCACCAAAGGGGACTGAGCAGCCCAACCCTGGATGATTCTCCTGCCCCATCACAGAGGAGTTCCTTGCTTTGGGATCTGTGACTCGGCACAGCGATGAACTCCATGGGAAAAATGATCTCTGACAGAATTATTGCTCAGTGGCAACAACTTTATGTGCCCTGCAGCGACCGGAAAACGTGCCCATGTGGAGCTGGTCTGGGCAGGCAGGGGAGGACACCTGGAGGGAGTCAATCCTTCCTCCAGCCATGGCTTGATACCCACCCCAGCGAGGGTGGACAACCACTGCCACCACCAGGGACTTGCCCTCCACCTTCTCTGCAGACACTCCTGGCTGGGGCAGGCTGAGAGAGTACGTGTCCAGCCACTGCTGGTGTCTATTCCAGAACTGCAAAAGGTACAAATTTGCTTCAGTAACAGTGATCTTGGCAGGCAACAGAGGCAGCTCCAGCACTCTTTTTCATACATACATATTTTGGACTCCCACTGAGAGTTATTAGTTATTAAAAAGCAATCAAATGAGGCTGGCTTTGGAGTACATTTGTTGGCCATATGATATCAATTAAGCCCCAGTCTCCTGACTGCAAGGAATTGACGTTACCTCATACACAAGCAGGATTAAATTCCTTCTCTCCCTCTCCCCCTCTTTGAAGCTGGTAATGTCAAATATCTCCCACATTCCTGGGGAAAATGTTGCAGCTATCCTGAGTATGTGGATGCTTTCAATTTGTAATTAATAGATCTGCACAGCAAATGCTTGTGCTGGGGGTGCAGCAGCAGTGAAGGGGTCACTTGGCTGTGCAGTGCTAAATACCCTGGTGGTCAGTGCCCTGTCTGCCTGAGCAGCTGCCCCCCAAGCCCAGGTGGCCCAGCTGGGGTGTCATGCCCTTTGTTACCTCCCAGAGAAAGGGAGGGTTTTCCTCACTCACAAATGGGGGCCTGCCACTGACAGCAAACCGGCTCTGTCTCAGTGGTTTGCACAACCCAAGACAGACCTAAGAATGGAGTGGAAAGTTTCCACCCTCTCACACCAGAGTTCATATCCCAAAGACCCCATTTGACACCAACTGGAAATGCCAACAGAAGGTTAAGGCTTGTACTGGCACTATTGCTACTCTTCTGTCAGCTTTTAAAATCTCCCAAGTAAGCCTCGCTTAGATTTCACTGCAAATCTATTTGTTTGCTTAGCAGGTATGACACGGCAATGCTTCTGTGATACTGAGAACCAGGATCTTTCTCTCTGGTATCTCTGTGCTTGTCAAACTCTCCTGCACACAACAGCAACCCAATCTGCCAAAGTGACACAAGACCCTGCAAAGACTGTTTTGGAAACAAAGAAATTGCTTAATTGAATTCCGTATTTCCTTTCCAAGGCAATTTTATCTCTTCATGGTTTGTTTTTATCAGCCTTGTCCATTTTAATGCAAATGCTGCAATTTAAGATTAAAAAAGGGAGAATACTTTTGTCAGCCAAGTTGACAGAAGTTTAGTATTTATTTATGCAAATTACATATTCTGTCAGAGTGCAAAATCACAAACAATTGCCAAACCAATTAAATTAACATATTTCAGATAAATAGCTCTTCCCAATTAGTGAAAAAATACCCCTTTTCAATTGAAATGGAAGAAAATATTTTTCCATAGGTATGTTAAACATGCAGATAATTTTATAAGTGAGGAAACTGCCATATAAAAAACCTGCTATAGGCATTCCAGTTCAAAACATGGACATTTGAGGTTATGAACTGTGGTTTTAAGAGCAGACTTGCTAAAAGCAACAAATCACTGAATAACATTTTTGTAGTTGGGTAGCATGTGTACTCTACACATAAACCTGCGTGCCTGGCATGCCCTGTAATAAGATTTTATATAGATATATATTTAATATGTATTTTTATATGCACTATGCATGGATATTTTTATAAAATTAATGCTTGCTGGAAATTAGTTTCTTTGCATTTCAGTGACAGCATCTTCATTGCTTTGTCCTGTTTCTGTGACTTGAAAGAATTTATTGCCAAAGACTTCACTGTATGGGAACTCCTACAAAATTTTGGACAGATTTACTGCACCATAGACAAGATTTATCAGTATATCACGTATTCATTCTTTCCATCAGATAGGACCAAAGCTCAAGTATTGCCTTTTGGATGAGTTTCTCAGGTGTACCTAGATTTGTTAGTGGTAAATGAGGCTTTTTCCACAGTCCTAGAGAAAAGACCTATCTGCAAATCCTAACTTCCTGAGGCCTGTGGGTGGAGGGGTTTTCGCTTCCTCTTCAGGTCCAGTTCAGGGACTGAGGTAATACTGATGCTTTGATGAGGTTCCGTGCAATTGGGTGGAAGCCAAAGATGAGATGTTTCTGTCTGAAAGGATCCAGCTGGTGAAGAAAACACCAAGACCAGAAAAAACAGGGGGTCCAGCTGTTCTAATATTCTCCTGGAAGGCCTTTTGCTTTAAAAAGTCTTTTCCATCATAACCTGGCATGATGGAAAGGTGATAATGCTCACCTTTACCACCTCCACAACATATTCTCAGGAGCAGGTCACACCATCCTCAGAGATGGGCACAGCCAAGGGCTCCATGTACTTGCCAGTGTGCCAAAAGCTGTCCCCACAGAGGACTCCTCTTGGAGGGTAAAAGGCTTCCCGTTTTCCCACTGTCATAGGGATTTTAATGAGGTTTTGAAGCATTGGGGTGATGTTCAAACATATTTGGTGCTAATATCACCAACCATGTCTGTAATCAATGTGTTCCAGTCAGTGGTATAAGTTATCCAAATAGACTCAGGTTTGACATTCTTGAACTTTGGACGGCTTGATTTTCTAAGGCAATATAAAAAACTTTAAGGACAACAATGTTTGTCACCAAGGGGAGGTTTTTAGGAAGAATTCCCAGCATCTATGGGGTTTTATGGCTATTTTCATGTCTATTTCTACAACTCAAAGTAGGAGGAGCTGCAACAAACTTTTCATGGGAGCAAATCCTATTCAAGATCACAAAACCAACTTCCAAAAGCTTTATCCCAAGCTTATGTACTTTGGAGTTGAATTTTTAAAAAATAAAAATGCCAGAGCCAATATACAGCTCAGATCAGACAGAGGGTCTATCATATTCTTATTTTATTATTCTGTTGCCAGAGGGAACCTTTTATCATAACTGTGCTGTCATTGTTGCATTCATTAAAGAAGAAAAAAGGAGGGAAATTATATTGCTGAGGCAGTGCTTTATTTCTCTGATGATGGATCCCACAGGCTGGGAGCTCGGAGTCAGGCAGGGACAAGGAAGCCCTCGGAGCTGCCCATGGCACTGGGGGGAAGGTGATAGTCCCCACTTAACCACTGCATGTGTCTGAATGGCAAAGCTGGGTGGTGGTTTGGGCTGCTCCCTGATGGGATTTTAGACTGCAAAGAGGCAGCAGCAGGAGTGGAGCTCGACTCACTCTCCAGAGCCCCAGCTCGTGCCCAGAGTATGGCTGTGGATGCTGAACAGCCATAACCCAGCAGCTGTGTGTTAGTGGGAGCCTGGGGGGATGGTGAGACAGAAAATACATCTTTTTCTCAGAATAAAAACCCCTTTTCTTCCTCAGACGGACTGTGTGAAGAGAGGAGTTGCTCACCTGAGCAATAAATTGGTTAGTGGTTGTTTTTGTCCCAGTGCAAGAGCCAAAATTTAGGATTCTTTAAGCTGAACATCTCCTCACCTGTACCTGCTGTCATCTGCTTTGGGCATCACTGGCTGGGCCAGCAGGAGCTGCAGCACACCTTTCAGCCCGGATCATGTTGGCATTTACAGGAAGTCAGGGGGATTTAAGGTAAAATCACAACATGAGCGAAGCATCCTGGCTGTGTGTAAGTCCCCATCAGATGGCAGGCAGTTTCCAAAGGAATGCAGGATACATCCTTGCACCTTCCAGGACAGTGATTGAAAGCAGACTGTGAGTGTGCTCCTCCTTCAGAGTTCTGGCACCCACAGGGCACTGGAGGGCTCGGGAAGCCTGGGAGCACATGGGGATGGCAGGTCACTCTGCAGCCATGGGCATGGGCACACTGGCACTTGAGCACTAAGACATTCTTTGGTAGGGGAATTTTTCTAATGAGAGGAAAGAAAATTGTATTTATTTAAGTTAGGAAGATGATTGAAGAATTTTAGAAATGTTTCATCCAAATGTTGTGCTCTCTAGAAGCTGCAGCCAGCCTCCTGCCCACTCTGTGTGTGCACTTACACTCTACAGGCATCAGACAGCTGGGAAGAAATGTGAGTGGAAAGAATCTTGTGGAGTATACTGGCTTTTAATAAAACAAACTCTTTCAGGGGTAATCTCAAATCATTTCTGTCTCCTTAGGATGATCACAAACCAGCTTTTTCTGCATTGCTAAATATTTGGTGCACGGTATTACTACTTCCTGAAGCTGAGGCCAAATTTTTAAAAAACGTTTGAATACCTGATTCTCCCTAAACCCAGTATTTTCTAATTATCAGGCATTTATTTTCACACACATATACATAATTTGCATATTTCTGATGCCCTGCACAAGCATACGCCTTGGTCTTCAGACATTGTTTAGAAATTAGAGAAGTTGAGGAGGTACCTGCCTGCAGATCAATTAGCATCCCAAATTAGTGCTCTTGCATACCAGTTGTTGTAGGTCCAGACACAGCTGGACTTTTCCTTGTGGAAATTTGACCCTGCAGTGAGGTGAGTGAGTGAGTAAGTGACCTGTCTCTGCCCTTGCCCTCTTCAAATTTACTCTTTAGAGGGTTGAAGATATGTTTATGGGATTGGGGAAATTGAGTGTTTTTTTCATTGGAAATTGTTGTGGTGATTAGGGGAAAAAACATCAGAATTAGGATGAAACTAATGCAAACAGTGTCTTCAAAAATGTGTATTTTTGTGTTGTACAGAGAATAAGAAGAAAGATCTGAGCTTCTGCCCGTTTTTTTTCCTTCATTGCACATTTCAGATCAAATCCAGCACTGGTCTTATCTTTGGGAGTTCCTAGGTCTTTTAAATCTGAGATTTCAACGTATTTCCAGCAAGGTAAGCTGCTTTTTATGTGCTAAGAAAGGGGGTGGATGACGAAAATAGCCAGATTTTCTCCTTTCCTTCAGGGTGATGTAGATAAAGTGTGACTCCTCTGAAGCTGGTGCAGGACCAGCCCCAGAGGATATGGGTAGATGCAAGATAGGGCTGATTCTCCTCCCATGGTTTGTATCTGAGCCACCACTTTGGACTCACAGAGAAGAACCAGGGATTGTGAGGTTTTGGAAAGAGGAACAAAGGAGACAGTTCTGTCTCAGCTGTTAGGGAGCAGCAGGATGCTCAAAGCTGCTTGCTGGGCACTTTGGCTGATCCACTGAGCAGCTTTCCCTGAGCCGCTGAGGTTTTGTGTGTTGCTCACGTGCACAGCTCAGGAGGTTGTGTTTGCCAGCTGACCCCACAGAGTGGTGGGCACTGACTGTGGCTGCTGTGAGCTCTTGTGGTTGCTTGCCAGGGCAGAGCCTTTTTCTCTTACTTGTCAGCAAACCCTGGCACTGCTGATGAGTGGCCTGACTCAAAGCACAGCAAGGACCATATCGGATTGTCCAAGTGATCCAGAGCTGCTGCACGGGGATGGAGTGACTGTGCACTGTGATTTCTTTCTTGCTGACATTGTGCTCTGTAAACTATGAGATGTTTAAAAAAAAAAAAAGTGGGGAAGTTTTAGGGTCAATTAAAGGACTGTGTTAAATCCATGCACCCATTTCCCAGTAACAGCAGCAATACAGGACAGCAGGGCTGGATCCTTGTATGTGTGTACCTGCATATTTCCATCAAAGGCAGTCATTTGTCATTTTAAACTTGAGCAGGTTTTTGCCCTAAAGATCCTGTAAAAAGTCTCTTTTTAGAGCTATTTTCTTTATTTTTTTCCTGTTGAAAGTTTGACTGCTCCTAAAGATAGTTATGCTTGTGACAGCAGGAAAGAATTTGGGGTAATTGCCTACCCTCACTGATTTTATGGACAAAGCATAAAACAGAGCAGTGATGTGGGGCACAGCTTGGGTCTCTGTTTCAGAAAGTCTGTGTTTTCTGTTTGGGTATAGCCCTGAAGGAAAGGCACAGGTACACAGAAATACATGGAATGCCACCAAAACAGCGTCCCCTCAGCAACCTCCCAGAGCACAGTCCTGCAGGGAGCTGGTGAGGCACCCTGGGAGCTCACCATGCTTCAGCCTCGTGCTAAAATGAAACTGGTGTTGTCCTAAAGCCAACCCAATAAACAAAGGCTTTGTCAATAGTATTTCAATGGGCTGGCATTGACTGTGACCATGCCAGGCTGTAGCCAGGGCTGGTGTGTGTTTCATGGCTCTGACTGAGGGTCCAGAGCTGACTGCCATCACTTTCATGATTGGCACCCAGACATGCTGTCACAGTCAGGTCTTGCATCTTTATGAAGTATTAAATAGCCATCATACATCTCACTGGAGAAGACCAAGAGAGTGTTGGGTCTTCTTATCCAGATGGTACTAAAACCAGGTTTCCTTACAAAGGTGCTCCCACTTCATGCTGGATAATGATCTTCTTGTACAGAGACCCCTTTCATCTTTATTTTCAGCACAGGAGATGGCCAGTGACAGGAAGGACCATAATGTGCCTTAAAAAAAAAAATGGTGAATGATAGGTCTGTGATTTCGGTCCTGTGAATATCACTTATTGTCAAGGTGGAAGTTTGGAGTCAGAGAGCAGTGCAGGCAGTGAGGTGCCAGCCAGCCTGCTTGAACTTCAGTCCCTCTGAGCCAAGGAATACTCTAATTATTTTATGCAACATGTGGCCCTTTGATTCTGGCAAGCAGAAGCAGAGAGAAAGTTGCTATGCAACCAGGAAAGCAGCTGCTGAGCCAAGGAGTCCAAGAACTGGGAACTTAGCAAACACAAATTGTCTTGAAAAATACAAACTGGCAGAATTTTATGGTTGCTTCCAATTTTTGTGTTTGTCATCATCTTCCTTCTGAATTTATTTAGTCGATGTTGGTGAAGAGTCATAAAAATGTTGCCTCAGGTGCAGGCTGGCAGCCTGTTTTGGGAGCTGTAAAACTATGGGAGTTTGGCTTTGGTGACAGTGATATTCTGTCCATGCAGCTGACAAGGGACTTTAATTGTTTTAGTCTAGGCTTGCACTGAGCCCAGAGCACTCCCCCTGTGGCTGCAGGGCTGGCTGGGGCACGGTGTCTCTCTGCCAGGTCACCGAAGTTGTGCCCAACGCCATGGCTGGCAGGGAGGAGCTCTGCAAGGGACATCCCACACTGCCTTTGTTCCTGACCCAAAAGGAGCTCCAGGGGCCCTGCAGGGACCATCACCCCGGGGTGAACCTTTGTTTAGATCAATGGCTGAATTTTGCTCATGTTTTCTGTGAAAATAAATGTGACTGTCTTCTCAAAGACCGGACAACCAGCAAACTGGTGCTGCTCCTCTGCTCAGATGTAGTTCTGGTGCTGGCAGGGAGGCCTGTCTGGCATTAGCTTTTTATTTAAAAAATAACTGAATAAACTGTAGTGAAGAACAAGTTCTCTTTTGTTCCCTCAAATATACACAATGAACTAGCAAAGGTCGCTGACAATCTTTTTAGTGGAGTTACAACTGAATTACAACTGGACACAAAACACAAGCTCTGACTACCACTCAGGCTATTTACCTACTTAATAAATTCCAAGGGAAGTGTGCATTCAGGGCTGTAAACAAGTCCTTTATAACCATCCCTGCCCATGCAGGCTGTAGACACTGTTTAGACATTCTGACTTGGAAATAACAGTGAAATAATCACTTCTCCCCCTGCACCACAACCTGATTCATTGCATGGCAGACAGGGGCATTGGGCAAAGTCCCTGCAGAGGAAGATCGATGGTTAAAGAACTGCCAAGTAGGGCCACAAATCCTTCATCAAATTACAGCCAGGGTGTTCAGGCTGCTCCCTCTGGCTCTTATTGATAAAATCCAGACAGCAAATTATCATATCAAAGTATAAATTCAAAGCAGCAGAGCGATAATCATCTCCAATTCCTGGTGGATAAGCAACTAATGAGAGATTTGATGAACTACAAATGCAGGAGATAACAAAATAATTACAAAATGGCAAACTGCTGGAGACTTTTAGGAAGAAGGATAAGTAGAAATTTTTTAAGAGGTGATTTTTATAAGGAAAACATGTATCAACAGTCCATCTTTGACCAGATACATTAGGGAAATTATACCAAAGCATGTTAGGAAGTGCTCAAGGCCAGGTTGGAGGGAGCTCTGAGCAATCTGGTCTAGTGGAAGGTGTCGTTGCCCATGGCAGGGGGGTTGGAACTAGATGATTTTTAAGGTGCCTTCCAACCCAAATTATGATTTTATATTGACTTGGTGCTTTTCTTTGTTCTGCATGTTTCTAAAATTTTATTCCAGCAAGAGACCATTGTGATTTTTTAATAGTAAAGCTCATTTTCCTGTTGCAGTAATTAAGAGTCTAATTTGTCTGTTGATGGTTTTGGATGCTCAGAGTAAACACAGTGAATGGATAATGGTGCAGGCACTGGGAAGCCTTTCAGTCCAAAAGGCTCCTAAAATTATCTGTTATAAGATGTTAAATCAACACAGGAGGTGAAGGGGGAAAATTACAGAGGTTTCTGCCTGTGAAGCTGCAAAATGTCTGTCTGGAGCTGGGAATCAGTGAGTGATGAGGGAGCGGGTTTGGGTTTGCTGGTGGCAGGTTCGTGTCATGCAGAGATCCACTGAAGGTGTCTGAAAGGGGATGAGCTACGAGGTTGAGTTTTTGAGGTAAGATTGTATCAGATGGGAGATATAGTGCTGGTGAAATTTTTTTTAATGGCTCAATATATAACAAAACTGCATCTTACAGATATCATGCTGCTGGAATCTGCAAAATGAAGCTGTGCCCTGACCCTGGAGAAGGGAGATGGAGACTGTGCTCAGGTCCTGGCTCTGTCTGCCTGAGGGGACCATGCTGGTTGCAGTGGAGACTGAAGCAGGCAAAGGAGGCTTGGAAAGGGGCTGGAAGGAGGGCTTGGGCTCTGCATGGCAGGGTTCTGCCTGTAGTGAGGAGAAGGCACCAGGAACTGCCTGAGTGGCTAAAAGTTGAATTTGGGTAGAAACACAACAGCTTAGTGACAGCAGAAAGGCAGGTGGGAGCTGAGCTGTGCTCTAGGAATGAATCCCTTATAGTTGGGCTGCAGGATGAGGAATCCCTCATCCACTTTGTGACCTTATGCTGGGTGACAGCTTGGGACAACAAACCACTCCCTGGGGTGAGGAAAGTGCTCTTCCACATGCCTGTGAAGCCAGCACTTTTCTCCTGGTGAGTGCAGCTTTGGTGGCTGATCTCTGGACACTCCAGCCTTTTTCCAAACACGGGAAAGTTTTGGAAATCCTTGTTCAAAAGAGCTTGCAGTCAGAATCAAAAGAAGACAGAGGCAGCTCAAAAGAAACAAGGACAAGAGAAATGTAAGTGTATACGATATTCAAGATGTCATTAACTGTAAATAATGATGTGCCTGACTTTGGCGCTGCTCCCAGGAAGTCACACCAGGCTCAAGAATGCAACACGATGACGCACGACTTGAAAATACTATGTCAAACCCCACCTGGGTCCTGTTAGCTGAAGGTCTTGTTGACATTGCTCATTTGTTCTTCACTTGACTGAAAACTCATGGAGTCATTGAAGGATGCAGCTTGATGGAACTGCTTGGCAAACCCTAATAGTTTTAAAAGGTTTAATAAATTACTAATCAAAGGAGGAGAAAAAACAGAGCTCAGAAATGTCTGCAAACATGTGCATTGGGTTTTTTTCAGCATTTTGTAAATGAAGTAATTTAAATTGATTGATGAAAATGGTTTCCTTTACTTTTTTTTTTTTCCAGTGTGGGATGTTCATAGAAACTGCTTTGATGGACATGCCCAAATACTGACAATACTCCTTGTCTCTTCCTCAAAAATCTCGTCATAGCTTGTGCAGATAGGATTCCTCTGAAACCTGCAAATAAATCACTCTAACCTGTTTTTTGAACCAGAGCTTCATGGGGGTGCCCTCTAAAAGCCCAGCTAACAGCAGATAGAGTGTTCATGAAGTAGTGAATATCCATATTTGTTTTTTTGAGGAGTAAGCATTGAATATCTTTTCATATCTTACACAAATATAGAGAAGTATTTTAACTGCTGTCATCCCTCTTGGCCTCCTGCAGACCATCTGACCCATCAGCTTTGTTTGCTATTGCTGCAAATCTGGAGTTTACCTTCACGAATGAACTTTGAGGTGAGCTGAGGGAAGATACTCAAGTGGAAGACATTACCTCACAGATTCATGTGCTGTTTTGTCCCCTTTTAAAAACCATATAATTTTCTTAAATAACAGTGGGCTGATGTTTGCTCTTATTTCCTTTCCCTGTAGGAGACACTTTGGATTTCTATAACATTTTGTGTGTTGGGGGAGCAAGTCGTGCACATGTGGATATTTGTGCCGACATATCTGCCTTTCTGTCACAGATTGGTAGGATTGCTACATACTCCTGATGGAGAAAGCAGAGCTAGAATGCAGCTTGAAGGGATACAGGAAGCTGCAGAGCCTGCTGGTAATAATTAGCATCTCTTGAAGAGTGACACCATGTTCCTGACCTGGTCCCCAAGGTAAATAGAACACACTTTCCTAGAAATCCTCTGAGTCAAGCTTGTCTCCTCTGAAACAGTTGTGGTTTTCAAGTTTGACGCACCTAATGAACCTCTGCTCCTTCAAATTTGTACTGAACATCTTCTCCATGTAACCAGTGAGTAAGAGGAACATAGTTCAAGTATCTTCCCTCATCCTATTTCCTGATAAGATACATAAATATTGCTAAGTTACTTTGTTGAGAGAAAATACAGTACTCTGGCTTTCAATGAGCAATTGTGAAATAAATTGTTTCCTCTGTTCTTTAAAAATACCAGTTGTAGCTAATCAAATAAGAAATATGAGGAGGACCACATAGTTTCTTCTAAGGTCTGAAGAGATTGTGCTGTGGCTCAAAAACTTAGTAAAATCAACCACAAAACAATCCCAAATGATGACAGCTGAATGGAATGGCAGGGATTGTTCTGAATGTCTGAAGATCTACAGGAATTGATGTTTCTGAGTCATCCAAGATCCCCTATTGATAAGCAAAATAACAAAATGGAGGAAATGCCTGGAGTATCATCCATCAGAAAACAAATCATAGAGAACTTTGCCAAGATGTAACTCAGACAGGCAATTAAACAGGGAAAACATTCCTGCCTTAATCTTACTGTGTGCTTGTTGGTCTTAAACTAGAATTAGAGCTTGTAGATTTATGACCTGTACATAAAATGAATAAAAAAATCTGTGCTGGAAGAGAGATTCTTTTTGCATGAAAAGTGATGTTTGGCAGAGATGACTGTGCACTAGAAGATTTGACTTTCAAATATTCTCACAAATCAAAGCAATTTCTTGATGAACCAGTTTTACTATTCTGAACTCCAAAGAAAAGCCTCCCCAGGTGATACAAACTGAAGCCCTGACCTGAACAGCTGCAGCTGAAGCCTGTTTCAGTTGACAGTTGGAATTCATTAAGCCAGGCCAATTATGGCAATAGTAGCATGGCAAAGAGTAAATACCTAAATACCCTCAAACCAAGCCAACCCTTCCCTCCTCTTGCCCTTAGTCCCCAGATCCCTAGAGATCCTTCCCTCTAAATTAGAGTTCCTCCTTTAGGCTCAAAACTCTTAAATACCTGTAGATATTTAAGGCTCAAAACTTTTAAATACCTGAACCTTCTCCTGATCCATTTTTAAAAACGTTTTGTAAGCTTGATTCACCTTTTGCTACTGAAACTCTCCCTTTTTTTTCAGGGCCAGAGTGACAAAGCCTGGGTTGGAAATAATTTCTTCAGTTTGTAAAATTTACTGACTTTTCACAGGTGCTTTGCACCCAGGGGTGGGTACCTCAATCTACTGGATGAGTCAGAACCTGTCCAAGAAAGAAAGGGCTGAATGACAAAGAAGAAGAGTGTAGCTGGTGCCTCTGTGCAGTTCTCCTGGCTTCACCACTGGGAAGTTTCCCTGGAATTGGTTTCTGTATGGAGGGAGACATGGGCAGTAACTATCTGCCATTAAGAGGGGGAATCAGGAAAGCTGGATGCTGCCCTGAGTGCCTCTGATGCCTCTGCACACTCCCAAACCATGGGCACTGCCAAGGCTTAGCAGAGACGTGGGCTGCAGAAAATCTGAGCTGGTGAATGACCATCAACATCCAAACTTCTGCAACTTCATGTGAAAGTCTCAACACCCAGGGTGGATATGGGGTCACAAAAAGCTCTGTTTCTAAAGGCACTTTTCAGAAGAACCTCATTTTAAGGCAACACGAGCCCTGAAAATAACATATTGCACTTATATTTATAAGATGCTCATGAATAATTTATACTACATTAACTTGTAAATGTGATAGCTTTTGAAATCATTAGGCTCCAGTAGCTTGCTTTGTAAGTCCACGGGCTGGATCTCATTATTAAAAGCTAATTAGCTCATCCAACTGGAACACATTTTGTCAAATAGCTACGCCAGTACTCTTCTTTTTATTACAACGGATTATATTGATTCTAAAAATATTCCAGAAATGGCATAATGGAAATATTTAATAATAAAGATACAACATTCTACACAAGTAGATAATTTCATTACGGCTTCAAAAAGTTTTCCAAGACTGGGTAAATGAGGTTTCAGGATCATGATTATTTTTATGAATATATGGTATTAGAAATCTCTGATATATATGTAATTTACTTAAATATTAAAGATTATAACTTATACATGGGAGGGATATTTTCCAAGTGTTCACTTGGATGTGTGAGAAGCTTGGACATTTGTTTAAAAAGTTGTGCCGCTAAAATTAGATTTCTAAGCCATGTTTGGCACTAGAAAGAAAGCAGATCACAAGTTAGTGAGAGCGACATACCCGCAACAACAGGGTCAAGGAGTGGGGTAATGCCTGAGGCTGCTCTTGTCCCAGTCACAGGGAAATACCGTGGCCATCAGTCAGTTGCAAAGTCTATTTTTTTCCCCCACAAAATGTATTATATATTTACTGTTGAATTTTGATACAGAGAAACTGCTGCGTTTTCCTTCTCCTCTGTTCTTCCTATGGGTGTAATTCCAGCCACCGTGAAGAGAAATTCGAGGAGGAGAGGGAAAATAGGCACTGACTGAGCATTTCCCACCTCTGGCAGTGGCCCAGGAGTCACAGCCAGCACAGCTCCACGAGTGCCAAACCCAGGTGTCAGAAACAGCCCAAGAACCACCTGGGCAGTACCATAATAAACCAAAGATAAACTTGCCTTTGCACAAATCATTTGTTCCCCAGTCCTTCCATCCCACCCTCCCTATGAAAATAATCACAGTGTACTGTCCAGCACAATATCAGAGGAGATGTTCTGTAGAATGTGTCTTTTTTCAGAATAAAGCAAAATGCCATTTAGGTCTGTTTCTGCTAAAACCCTAGCTTTGGGAGGAGAACCTCTGTAGGAAAAAAAATTTCCACTGGGCATAAGAAAATCCAGCTGGTTTGATAGTAATTATCTGTTGTTGGATTTGTAAAGCATTTGCTATATAAATTATCCAAACATTCTTTTTTTTCCCCAATATTTTGGGTTTATATTTGTCTTTCCTTCAAATTTAAACATTTTTAAACTTCAGTACTTTTAAATCCCTATTACCAGCTTTTAAAGGGATTAGGGTAAATGGCTTTTATTCTGCAGTCACAATACTATTGCTTTCAAATACATCTTCTTGGATTTCCTGTTCAGAAGAAAAAAAAAAAAAAAGGAGGAATTTAAGTAATTCACAGCAAAGCTACAATGTCTGCTTCTACCCTGATGAATGTTTCCCTTTAGGAGAGGCAGTTCTCTTGTTAATATAACATCTGGCTTTCATCTTGAATAAATACAACAACTCAAAAGCAGGAGAAAAAGAGTAGAAAAATGTGAATTTTCTGGCATATCAAGCCGCCAAAAGGCCTAATTAACAGAAATAATATCTCACAAGCAATGCTGCTTGAGAAACTGCCATAAATGAATCTTTTGGGAGAAGGTGTTTCAGAGGGTCCACTTGGTCACCCGGAGAGTTGGGAGGAGAGGGATGGCAGGAGGAGCTGCAGGCAGCTCGGATTTGTGGCTCTGCACAACAGCTGCTGCTGGAGGGCCCTGCAGGAGCCTTCCCTGTTGGAAGTGCAGCAGGAAAGCTGGAAAGCTGTGCAGTGCCACTGGCAGATCTGGCACAGCCACATCCCCTCTGGCACGTGCAGCTGCCCTTTGCCATTGTCAGACAACGTGTCCCACCCCTGCAGGACCCAGCTCTAGGGCCTCTTGCCTTCTAAAAGGCAGCTTTGAGAACTAGACTTTGTGTTCAGAGAGAAAGTAAGGAAGTTATTTAATAATTTTAGACTTTAGTCAATGAAATAAAGAAAAAAACCCCAAACAAATGATAAATAAAACCTAGGAAAAAAATCCTCCAGAAAACCAGTGAGGAGGGCAGGGATTTGACAGATGTCCCAGAATCATTTTGTTTCCCTGGCTGCAGAGTGGGAGAGTGGATTTATGTACATGCTCCTGATGGAGGTATGGACCCAAATCAGCAGCTGCCACGAGCAGGGTCTCTCTGGATTGAACCCAGTTCATATTCCTTGCCTCTCTCCTTTCCTGTGGGGAGTGCATTGATCTGCCCTTGTCCATGGCTGAGCAGACAGACCAGGCTGGCCAGAGCAATGCAGTTGGGTTTTTATGTGCTGGCAGTCCCCAGCTGTTGTCCCTGCTGGGTGTGCCAAAGTGGGGCAGGACTGCAGCTCTGCTGGGATGGCAACTGCAGCATTGGGGTGGCAGCACAGGGACCTCCTCAGCTGCTGGGAGGTTCCTGAGCAGAGTTTGTTGCAGCTTAGAAAATCATTGTGATCACTGCTGCTCTGACTGGAAGCTGAGCCCAGCCTGCACCGGGGTGGTTGGCAGGATGGCAGCTGGATATAAATGCCTTTTTATTTCTGTTCCATTTGAGCTGCTGTGTAGCACTATGGTCTGAAAGCTGTTGCAATTTAGAAGTTTTAAATTTAATGTTACGACTTTGAGAGGCAGATAATCTCATGTTTAACTTTCATGAAGACTTTTCTATTGTCATTTTTTTTTAAATAAATTCTTTTGGCCTTGCACTGTAAGGGCAAAGTCCTGGGAAATGAACCCAAGAGCTGGATCTGTCTCAGGGTCTTGTGTCTTCTCCCTTTATTAGATCTGCTTCTGTCACCCTTAAAACTCTGCAGCTTCACAGCATGCCCCTATAAGGTAAAATTCAATTCCTCCCGTCTGTAGAAGGACTGATGCACAGAGCAGATAAACTACCTGCCCAAGGTCAGAGTGTGACTGAGGGAGCACTAGAACACTGATGAAACCATTTCTACCCCTTTTTGATAAGCCTGAAAATAGCTCTTGTTAGGAAGCACTGGAATAGAATATCTGTAGCAATGGGAAATTATCTTTTTTACCCCTTTTTCACGTGTACGTTTTAATTTTTTACAGCAAGCCTTTACATAAGCCTTGGTAGTAAATTTTAGCTACTAGTGGGTAAGCTTGAATGAAAAAAAGTAAATTTATAGGGAGCAGGCAAAATGTTGCAAATAAATTTGCAAGAATGCACTGTCTTCTATCCTGCATGACCACAGGGACCTAGCCTGCCCAGCCTGCCTTACAGAATTCCCACTCACACAGATTGCTGTCCTTCAGGAGTTTCTGAGGTGAGTGACACCAGGAGGATACAGTGAAATTTTCTCATGATGGCCTGTTTCCATTAACTGAAAGCGAAGACCTCACATGCCAGGATCTTATGTTTCAAGAAGCTCTTAGTTGTTGACTTGACTTTTGCTTGACAAGTACAATATTGTCAGTGAAATGAGAGGAGTCACTTTGTCACTATGGTGAAAATACAGAGAAAGATTTCTGTTGTGGGTTAGACTTGTTTCCTCCTGAGAAAAAACAGTATCTTATCTCTTGTGACTCTTCTCTTCCTAAGTATATAAACATCAGCTGCCCAGAAAAGTGACACCAAAATGAAAGGAGACATTTCAGTCATCCTCACCCACATGCCAAGACAGTGGAATTTTCAGTGCATTCTTTTATTCCTCCAGCACCTGATTTCTTGTGGTATCACCTCTGGCCCCTGAGATCCAGGCAAGTCACTCACTCATCTGCTCTGCATCTTCACTTTCCTTCAAAGCAACTTCAGTGCATTTTGCTGATAATTCTCATCTGGGATATGTTTTAGAGCACTAGATTGCTACAAAGAACTCTTGGTGAAATATCATGTTTAAAACAGTGATTATTTGAGAACTCTGCAGAGAAAGAAGTTAGCTCAACAGATATTTACAACTCCTTTGAGAGCCTCTCCCAGTTCCCTCCATCATCTGGGGGGATGCTGTCACTGCTCTCAGACAGAACATTGTGAGGTGCTCAGTGTGCTGTGAATGCTGCTGAATCCTTAGGCGGGACCAAGAAAACACACACCCTCGGGAGTAATTGCAGCTCTGGAGAACTTGTACAATTAGGAGGAAAATGCATTCCTGGATTCAGATACTGATACTCTGAGGTTTACTTTCTCATCTTGAAAGTCATGAAGACTACGACAGTGGTTTTAACTGGAAGACGTACAAGCTGACTTTTCCCACTGTCCCTGCATGTCTGCAGGAAATTACAACCGGGAAAGAGCCAAGCTGTGATAACTCCATCACCACAAGGGTCTGTCTCTTGCTGCCTTCAGCCCTCCATTCTGATGTGTTTGTGTTGACCTCCTCTTCTCCTCCCAGTTACAGCTCTGGCCCCGGGGCTGGGAGCGGCAGCGCTGTCCCGCCACCCTGCGAGCGCCGGATCAAATAGCCCTGATGATGATGGGGAAAGCAGCAGCAGGAAATGTGAGGAACTCTTCCTAGGCACGGGACTTTCTCAGCAGCAGGTATTATTCAGTCTTTCCATTTGTAATCATCACAGAGTGAGTTTTTCCTTACAAGAAGGAGAGGCACAGTCCCGCTGACATTGAACACCCTGGCAGAGGGCTGCAGACACCAGTGGGGAAATGACCGTATTTTAATGGGTTTTGTCTCTTAAGTAAAACCTAAAAATGAATTATTTTCTCCTTGTGTATAATCATCTCAGTAATTGAAAACATTTACTTCTGTCACCAACAGACTAATTCTTCCCTTTGACAGGGAGAGAAGTGAAGTTCACGGTCTGTGGAGGTACCATTCTTTTTGGGAAAAGGAAGTCTCAAAGGCACTTGTCTAAGTGCTTAGTGTAACTCCTGGGTAGCCCAGCTCAGGTGTCTCAGGTGTCATCTCACTCAGGGGCTGCCCCACTACTGTGGTCATTAAGAAACAGCTCAGCATTTACATGAGGCTGGGTTAAAACTCATCCTTGTAAAAGACTGTATTATTTAAAAAAACCCTCACAGCCCAGCATTATTCTTGAAATCAGTCACCTAATGGGCTTTTTGAGTTTTAATTTTTTTTTGACTGTGTCATTTGCTGTATATAAATAAGGAGAAGGTGATCTCTTGCTAAGCTTCTTTGCTGCAGGAGTGGAAATCAGCTTGTATAATCATTGCCTTTTGCTTGGCAACTTGCTCTGTTTTCACATAAGACAACGGTTATAAAAATCATCTTTTAAAACCACATTGCAATAGTTTTAATATTATTGCCAAATTAATTATTACACTATTGGTAGTCTCTTGATCTTTGCCAAAACTTTCTCTTCAGCCTTCTGAGGAAGGTAGAGGGCAGAGGATGGAGCCAATTCAAGAGCTAAACATTTTCAAATAAAGATCATGTGAAGATCCAAACCCCCACGGCAAATAATGCCTGCAGCCATGGGACCACCATTGTCTCAGCTGTTTACTTCAGCTCTGGAGGCATCCTGTGCATAAATTATCTTGCTCTTGCTTTGCTTCATGGCTTGGAATACAATTTAATCACTATCAGTGCTTGTGCCTTCACTAGAACTCATTTTGTCTCAGGTATCTTTAAATGGGAGTGAAAATGATATTGGTAGAACCCATCAATGCAATGGAACAGTTTTAGTGAGCAGGCAGACACTGGACATTTAGTATTTTCCCAAATTTCCTTAATAACAATCCCTTGTACAGCATAGTCTACTCCTGCTATTTATTAAAATTTGTGATTTGGGGGGAAGAAAGAAAAAAGCAATATGTTTGAGCCTCAGAGGGTTTCAGCAGGGTGCAGTTTGTTTAAGTTGTCAAATGTTTATTAATTTCTCTCAGAAGAAAATCCTTATGCTTTGTTGCAGAAGGTGTTTTATTAAGTTCAGACAAACTGAACTGGCTTTCAGCAAATAGCATTTGGCTCGCAAACAGGAGGAAATAGCTTGGTATGGTGTCATCATATTACAAAAGTTATATTGTGGCTAGAGGTCAGAAATTCTGTTGTTTGTTCATTTGTATTGAATATATTGAATTTATGATGCATTATCTGAGTTCCTGTCAGTGCTTTTCTCAATCAGAATTTCACCCTAGTCCAGAAGGAAATGCAATCAATGTGTGGTCTGTGCTCCTAGAAACAAAGGACTTCTGAAAATGTTGATCTCACTGTGGGTGGGTCCAGGACACTGGAGCTGCTCTGAGTGTGCTGAACACGTGGCCTACCTGCCCTGGGACTCTGAGTTTCATAGAGGCAGCAGCTGCTCCCCCCAGATGGGAGACACGACCTTTAGGGACGATGGACAGGTTCATCACTTTGGGACAGCCTCTTGCACAGCCACCCACAAAAGGCTGTTTCTCCCTAGGGTCAGAATTTGGCTACAACACCCCCAGACCTCCTGCCAGCTACAATGGTTAATGTGCTGGTTAACTTTTCCTCATCTTGGGCTGCTGAATTTCTTGGTGCCTTCACTGCATGTCCCACTGAGGCCACTTTGCTGCTGCTCACCTTGACCTGGGGTAGCTGCATGTGCAATAATCAGTGGCTTCTCTGCCAATTACTCCTTCCAGGCCAAGGGGAGCATGGCTTGCGCTTGCTTCCTGTAAAATAATGTCACTAGCTTATTCCAGAAAGTGTTCAAAGCCAGGCTGGATGGGGCTCTGAGCAACCAGGTCTAGTGGAAGGTGTCCCTGCCCATGGCAGGGGGGTTGAAACTGGATAATCTCTCAGATCCCTTTCAACCCAGGCCATTCTGTGATTCTATGAAATTCAAATCAAGTGCTCATCTTCATAAGCCACCCAAAATTGTTTCTCCTTGTGTGGTGGAAAGGTCCCTGTGTCGTGTCTCCCTGTGGATTTGCTGGCAGGGTGAGAATATCTGCTTCTGCCTTCTGTTCCTAGACACCAGTGTACGCTGAGACAGACTCAGCTGGTGGTGCTTCCATACACTTATGGTTATCCCTTTATTAATGATAGAACAATCTTATGGGCAGGGATGAAGTGAGGGGGGGGGGAGGAGATAGCAGCATAATTTTGGTTGGTTATATTCTATTTTCTTGTATAAATATTAATTATTTCACCAAGAATTGCAACTGATTTATCCACAGTTATCCACAGTTTATTAGATTTAATATTTTTTAAACAATATTAGCAAAAGCACAGTTGAGAGAATCTCTGTGACAACTGACCAACAGAAAATTAATTAGGATTCTGAATCTCAACTGCTGGTATCTTAGGGCTCTTTGCATCTCTAGATTAAGTTGCATTAAACTCTTTATTGAAGAGAGCAAGGATCTTGGCACTGGAATCAAGCCCACATCTGCACCTGGGTTTTCCTATTAAAAGTGGATAGAGTGAAAAGAATGTTAAATCTTTTTATCCAAGATTCAAGACATGCTAGGCAGGATGTAGAAAAGATGTTTTCTTTTTAGAGTTTATAATTTTGAGTGTTTACCTACCATGGATTTACAGTGGGGTTTTTTCCTGTTTGTTTTGGAGTGTTTTGTGTGTTTTTTGATGCTTAGAACACATCCTTTATTACCAACTGCCTGTCTGGGATCCCAGGATGAATGTTTGTCTTGTATTTTTAATGAGGCTGAAGTTAACATGGGCATGTTTGTTTAGCAACAACATACCCAACTCTTTGCATGTCAAGGCGCCTTTGTTTGTGTCCCACCATCATCAGCTCTTTCAGCAGGATCAGGAAATAAAGCTGGTAGTTAACTTCTGATGTGGACAGAAAATGAAGCATTGAACCTGAATCTCCTCTCATTCATGTTGCTATAGAGTGTGAGTAGCTCTAAGTCAGCTGAATTATATCAGAAAGAGGGAATCTGGCCAATGTAATTCACAGTCGTGCACAAACAAGATATTTGAGTCTGGTCTAAGGATCAGCTCCTGATTTTTGAACATTTAGCAGTAAGTCTTCAAGGAGCTAGAATGACAGAGTAATTAAAAAAAAAAGGGAAAATAAAAAAAGAAAGTGTTTTCCATATCCTAGAAGGTATTGGAGGGAACATCATCCTTCCTCTCTATTCAATAGCTAATTTCTTCCTAGGAAATTCAGTTTCTGAAAATAAATGAAGTGTTGTATCAAACCAATTGGCAGCGTACAAGAGCAGTGGTTTCTGTCCCTGTGTACTTGTGTGACAGTCAGACCTCAGGCTGTCTGCTTCAGAATCAGGATGGGGAGTTCAGAGATGGGGTGGCAATTTTGAGCTCTTTCACAGATTTCTGCCCTGTAAACCTCAATAACTCACTCTGCTTTGATTTTCCACATAGGAAAAGAGTTTGCTATCCCCTTCTTCCTGTCATGGTTCCTCAGGGGCTGGTCAAGGACAGTGATGCTTCCAGTGCCACCTAATCTGGCAGCATCCAGGGTGGGAACTACCTACCCCTTGGCTTGCATTATGTCTGGTGAACTGGTTCTTCATCTCACCTGGGGCTTTGGAGCACTGCCTTGAACCTGATGAATTTTATGTGTTATATGTAACTCAGCAGAGCCTGAGCACCCTTCAGCCCTGGCCAGCAGCACTGGGGAGCCCCCTTGTGTGTTCCAGTGTATGTTTCTTGATGCTGTGTGCTTCTGAAAAATGTTGTTTCTGTGACAGAAAGACCCTCAGCTTTTCTTTTAAAATATCACCATTAAACCAGTATTTCCGAGATATGCCTGACTAGTGGTTATGTGGTGGTTGCTAATATTTGGATGTTACAGTGTTTGTCTGAGAGCTGTCTTCATTCTTCCACAAAAGTAGCTGGATGAATGTCCTGCTTTCTCACTGCACAGCTATGTATCCCTCCATAAAACAGAAAGGGGAAAGAGCCCTGGCAGCTCCATATCTGCTGATGCTTTGCAGCTGCTGAAGACTGTTCTTCCTCAAGTGCTGCCATAGAATCAGGACTGACTGGGAGATGTGGGGTGTGAGAACAGAGGGTTAAAACTCCTGCACTCCCATGGTGTTCAATAATGTCTCTTTTCTCTATATATTTATGTGTTTAAAGCATAGCCCAAGGATTTCTGTTGCTGTGTAGGGCAGTGTCAAGGAGCTGTGTGGTACTGAGGGCACTGAGCAGCCTGCACAGCAGAGAGCTGGGGCAAGGCCTCCAGCTGACTGCTGTGAAATAATAGATGAGTTTGCTGGACTTGAGGAAGTTTTTAGACTGTTTTGTGGATAAAGGTTATACAGAGGCTTTCAAAACGTGTAAAATCATTTCAGCGCAAGCAGGGACAGATATGAGATGAAAGCGCCCAATGTGTTTATAGCCAAGGAACCTCATGGAGCTGGAGGAGGGAACTCCAGGGTGCCAGTCCCTTGCCTGGCAGCAGCCCCACAGAGCCACCATGCCATGTGCCAGTGCTAACAGTGTCCTCTGCAGGACTCCCGATGATTTTAGAAATGGTTTTACTTTCAGAAAACATCAGTGGGTTTGTGATTGGTGAGCTTTGCCTTCTCTTGGAGCAGGGCTTTTGTTCACAGTGCAGTGAGAAGACACGAGCAAAGATGAGTGTTCTCAGTTGCTTCTGCCCTCCATGTTTTATTTCCTGCTGCTGTTCCTTCTGCTCCTCCACAGAGGAAGGTGCTGACTCATTCCTCTCCTGTCTAGGGGGATGCACACTCAGCATCATGATCATGACCCCGTCCCACAGCAGAGACAAGAATGGCATGGTGGTCCCTGGATTGTGCTCCCACCAGGCCTTGTCAGCAAAGCATGGAGAAGGCCATGCAGGTGCTGATCACCTTGGGATAGGACAAGGGGNCCTGGGGAGAGACAATCCCTGCTGTGAGGTCAGTCTGGGTCTGCAGTCAGAGCCTGTTGTTGGAACCTGCAATCACAGTCCAGCCAGGTAAAAGCCTGCAGTCACAGCCTGCACACTGACGCCTGCAGTCACAGCCTGCACACTGATGCCTGCAGTCACAGTCTGCACACTGACACCTGCAGTCAGAGTTCAGCAGGAAATCACCAGCAGTCAGATGCTGCAAGGGAAACCTAGAGCAGGAGCTTGCTGCAGCCAGAGCCAGTGAATGGTTGGAGTCAGGATGGCTGAGGAATAATGGTTGGAGTCAGGATGGCTGTAAAGAGGAATAAACCAGGACACTTTTCATGCTGTGTTAAACAAGAAGTCTGTGTCTTGGCTGATTTCTACCCTCTAACAAGAGGGCTGCTGCAACAGAGTGGGTTTAGATTCAATATTAGGAAATAATACTTTACTGCGAGGGTGGTGAAACAGGTTGCTCAGAGAAGCTGTGGCTGCCCCACCCCTGAGAATGTTCAAGGCCAGACTAGAGGGGCTCTGAGCAACCTGATGTAGTGGAAAGGGGACATGGAATTAGCTGATCTTCAAGGTCCCTTCTAACCCAAACCATTCTGTGATTCTATGATTCTGTGATCACATATTTGCACTTGCTAACAGAGTAGGTGAAGTAACAAAAACATTTCCATTTGGGGCCACTTTGCCATCACCCTGAAAATACTTCTCAAAGGTGTGAATAACTGTAAACACACAGCAGTGGAAAGCCTGCATTACAATTTAAACCTCTCAGATCTCAACATCACAGTGAATTAAAGCCAAAATAACCGTGCTGTTCATTTAATCAAGCAAGGTCTATTTCAAGGAAAGCTTTGATTTTTTTTCCTCTATGGCTTTTTCTGCTTTTTCTTTAAATACACTCTGACCATATTCTGCTACAGTCTGATGCTCTCTTTGGAAAGACTTTTGATGATTTTGGAAGAATTTCTATATTTCTACTTCTAATTCTACAACTCAATAAATATTTTAATTTCTGATTCAATTAGGTCTGGCTCTAACCCAATCTGAATGTCTCTAGGCCTCAGGAATGACATTTAATTTTGAAAGCATTTTTCCAGGCTTGGCAAGGTAAGAAAAATGAAGGTCTCTTTAAACATAGGAAGGCAACATGTTGTTTGGTTTGCAGTTTAATATTATTGTTTCCAAACAGCTTCTCAAGGAGTGGCTTTGCTCTTGTACAACAAAAGCATTCCTGCTTCTAGGCATAGTAAGACTTTGCAGGAATAAAGCAAGAAATGCTATTTCCAGGGAACAGGAAGTGCCCAGACCCTATACAGAATATATGTGCATAATCTACTGAAATAATGTGAGTTTTTCAAGGTGGTCACTTTTCACACTCTCAGCATTCTACCAAGGCATAGAAAGAGCAGAAAGGCTCAATAAACACAAAATGAAAAAAAGGAGAGAAATTAAGAAAGACTAAAAGGTGAAGAAAAAACGATATAAGGCAGAAATGAAACACTACGTTCATTATCTTGGAATGCTCTTTTAACCCCTGTGCCGGGTTTGTTTGGTACCTGCCCCAGAGTTACCTGCATTCATCATCAGCGGCACTTGGCTGGTCATGGGAATTCTGGCTTTTCCTCCATTACTGTACATAAAATAGACACTTTGTTTTGTCTCTTGCTGCTATTACCTGATTGGATGGGGTCATTTATGAACATTTCTCTCATTTGTTCTTTTCTTTAGAGATAAAATATAATGCTTGTCAATGTGGCAGCTAGAACAGTAAGCACACAATTATGCAATTTTATGTGTTTCAGTGACACCATTCTGAGAAATGTGGCTAGATAGCACAGCCAGTGTTACAGTCTGTGATAATTTAATGTTTAAATGATCTGTAGAATGAATGATCTGCTGAAACCCAGCTCAGAAAGGTTCCTTCCCAGCCTGCAGAACTCATCCTTCTCCTTGCTGGTGCTGCACCACTCTGGATTAATATAAATTGTTTTCTCATGCTCACAACAAGGTTGTGTCAGCTCCCTGATGGAATGTGGTGCACATTTCCTAAGCGTGTACCCAAAAATTAGTTGATGGAGAGTTTTATTCTGGCAGAGTAGAGGACAGGCTGTTGAAATACTTATAGACATTTAAACAGGGAGATTGCTTAAGGGATTTTTTGAGCCCTTCCTGGAATCTGTGATAACATGGTCCAACACCTTCAGAGCTCCAGCTGTGTTGTTTTTTTTCCCTGAGTCTCATAGAGCCCCTTGGGGCACAGAAATCATTCTTTATCACACTGGGAGTTTTCTGCTACCTGCCAGACAAGCAAGTCAGCTTTGAGCAGAAGTCAGTGCTGGGTTGGGGGAGCCCGAGGTTGTTACACAGGGAAAAGTTTGTGTCATTATTCAGTATTTTGCTGGCAACATAAATCCAGAAACATGATTTCGTGGACTTTATCTCACAAAGTAGCCAATGCAAAGAGTATTTTAAAAAGTGATACTGCAAAACTTGGAGATGGGAACATGTGGGAGTCCATGGGGCCCACATGGCCAGAAATCCTGGTCAAAAACTCTGCCAGGGAGAGGGAAGCCCACTGCAGACATGGATGACTCTTCCCATGTTTTCTGGCCACCACTGGTGCCAAATAGGGCTTTGAGAGTCACCCGGGGTGCTTTGCTAAAATGTGCTGAAGGCCACCACAAGAAGTTGGTCTTACCTGGTGGCACAGATCACAGCCAGAGTTAGGTCCTGTTTGCCAGTGCCATTCCTTCTGTTTCCCCACTCACCACCACCACAATTTGTGCTGACAATCTTCCTCTTGTGGTGCTTCAGCCCTTGACAGTGAAGTGGCATTTCATTAACTCCACTCCTTTCCATAACACTCTCCTCAGTGACACTGACATATTCTAGGGCTACTGCAGAACTATTTTAACTACGTTACTTTAGGTAATTTACTCTGCTAATCATCTGCAGGTAATTTCTATTATTTAAATGTGCATGGTTTAATGGATGACAGCAGGCAATAAATTTTGTCTTGCTGCTGGTACCAAAACAGCCACCCAAGAATTCAGCCTATCCTTCAGCTGCCACTGCAGTGCTGAAATGCACACAGAGAAATCAGATCACTGCAACTCATTCTGTTGCCATAAAACATAACTTTTTCAATCCACTTCTCAGCAAATCACTATTGATTACCTGAAACATGCAATATTTGTGAACATTGCATAAAAATATAGTAAGATGTATCAAATTCTGAACATTAAATTTTTTTAGACTATTATTTATTGTAAATACTACCAACTTAATGAGAGTAAATGGGTTTACTTAGTTGCATAATCCCAATGCCAATAGTTTCTCTCCCAGAGAGCAACCTTCTCTAAGTGAGCAGGATTAGTGCAGGGTGTTATTTTTCCAGTAGTATCAGTGTGGTACCTTCAAATTTGATGGGCCATGAAGAAAGACAGTTAGCCTTTGTATAACAATAGATCTGTGACACAAGCTGGGGAGTGTTAGTGATGGGCAGGGGTTTGAGCATTCCCAGCTAGTGAGCAGGATGAGTTCTGTGAGACAAAAATCTGTCCAGCTGTGTCTGTGACCACATGGCAAGTATTTCTGGAGTTCAACTCCATGTAAAAAATTATATTTCTAGTGCCTAAAATCCTTATTCAAATGGAGTAACTTTGGAAAAACTTTTTTTTAAATCAAAGGTATGAACAAAGACATGCAAATATGCAAATCTAATAATGCACATGGATCCCTAGGTAGAACATCTTTTCTCTGCAAACAGAAAAAAAGTGCTTTTAATTGGAGTAAAGCCTTCAAGAGAAATGTTTCTACATAAATGGGGGTTTAGAAGAGGCTGTTTTATTCTGTTTACAATTCTTCTAAGAATGGATTGTGATAGAGACAGGAAACTGGCGCTGGCATTATGAGTAAGATTATTTGTTCCTTGCTGATGGCCATTAACATTGTCAGCAATTTACATACAGAAAAAGGCTCAGCTGCCTCCCCTGCTGAGATTACAACCTGAATCCATCATTGACAGCACACCTCAGACAGCTCACAGTAAATTCAAAATCACAGTGGATAAACTTTCAAAGACTTAAGGGCTTTAGTTAGGATTTTATCTGCAGCATGTGTTAGCCTTTTTAAGAAGACCAGGTGCCTTTTAGTGTAAACAAAGGGACTTGAATCCAGAATATTAGAGGCAATACCTCAGACACAGCCTCCGAGTAGACTTGTTTTCCCTCCTGCAGACAGCCCAAACTAGATAAAGGAATGAAACAACCCAGAAGAAAACAGAAATTACCAACAGCAGAAGAAATCCGACAAGGCTGTAGTCTCAGTTTGGGAATTCAAATCAGGTCTTGTTTTCTCTTAATTAGTTGAACATACGTGGCTGGAAATTACCTAGAATGGGATGAAAAATGCTGAGGGATGGTATGCAAACACATATTTACCTTCTTTCTCCTGGGATAGTGACCCTGTGAAGGCTTTACTTGCCCTTCTGGGGAGGAGATGAGCATGTTGGCTGGGTGAGGAGCTGTCTGTGTGACCTGGGGCTGTGGCTGGGGACACACAGCACCCACTCACCCTCCTGATGGGGGCTGGAGGAACAGGGTGCAGCCATGGGTGGACACACACCATGGATGGACCCTTGCACCCCACCTGTCCAAAGGCTCTTTGTTCTCCTAAACTTCATTGCAATTATTATTGGCCCAGCTCCTCCTGCATGACAGACATGGACCATTATGCCCCATGTAAGGGCTTCTGTCCCTCCTGCTGTCAACAGTGCACAGGGTGTCAATGGTCTGTTCTTATTGCTTTGCTACCCTCACTTATCTTATGGCCTTTCTACCACCTATTGCCCTTTTCATTTCCTATCTCTTCCTCAATTCCATTTCAGTTTTTAATCCCCCTCAAAGAATGGCTAGTTAACCTACAGGTCACCTACTCTGTGTAGAATTTCCTTTGTACCATCATGACAATCCACATATAAAGCCAACCTCACCTGTAAGTGCCTGTCTGTAAGTTTGAAACACATTTGGTGTTTTTTTTGTTTTTTTGGGAGGGATATTATTTAGGTAGTAGTATATTTCACAGTTTAAATTTTTTCTTTTTCTTTTATTAACGGGCCTTCAAAAAGACAGAAAAATGTCTTTGGTACTCATCCATCCACCTTTTTAACACAGTGTTGGAGCTACCTTTTAATAATTATTTCAAAATAGACATGAGCTCAGGAAAACTAATATTTTTTTCATCTCAGATCATCTTTTATTGTGGAAACCAGCTGGCCTTTGCAGCATCATATCAGTTGTACCTTCATAAAACTCTGCAGCCTCTCTGGAGAGTCTTGAATGTGTAATTCATTTTTCATGGCATAACACAGATAATCAAAACAAATTAGGCACACAGATAACTTCAGTTCTTATAGAAGATGTGACCTTATTTCTAACACCCCCCTCCCCAAATAGTCAGAATAACATCTTTTACTTAGTAGAAGCAAGATAACTAAGTCTGTATTTTCCCAAGAATTGGAAAAATTGTCCCAGATGAGTAGCGTTTTCCTATCTGTAAGTTCAAGCACATAAATGTTTTCTGAAATCTCTCTTGGCCCTTCTCCCTACCCCAGCAATGTTCAGGCTTTTAAGTTTTGTGTTTAGCACCTAAATCTGAAATGCCTGGTTTCTGAGTGCAGCTGCGCTGGTGCAACAGCCACTGCCAGCACTCCAGGAAAAAAGTTGCCATTGAAATATTTGGCTTGGCTTTTCAGAGCTATCTTTAAGTGCATTTCTTCCAGTGCTTATCCAAATGGAGACTCTGTGGTCTTGGCTGTTTCCTACCATGAGAAGGAGGAATTTCTGCAGGCTGCAGAGGCAGCTTTTGCTCCCCAGAGATGGGCCTGATTTAGAAGCATCTTGCCCATGCCAGTAGCTTGTGGAGGCTCTGGTGTCCCTCATGCAGCCCCGGGCAGTTCTCAGGTGTCAGCACGTGCAGGGATTTCCTGTGGCAAGTTCTTGGAGTGTGAAGGAGCCCCTGGTACTGCAAACAGCTTTTTGTTCTTGTTCAGTAATGCCTGCTGGTGGAAAGGTCTTGTGGAGACATTTAGAAACTGGAGAGGACATTGCCTTTGGGGCCAGTCCTGCCCCTCTGCCCTCAGCACTGGCTCTGTCTGGCCTGCTTGCAGGAAGACAATGCTGAATTCCTTCAGTTTCTGTGGGTCTGGAGGATTTGCTTTAGACAAAAGGGCTGGAGCACTTCATACTGAAAAATGGTGGTGGACATTGTGTTGAGAAGGATGTCTGGCAGCACTGGGGCAAAGTGCAGGGAATGTCTGTGGTACATCTCCCATCCCCTTTACTTTGTTTTGCAAGATGGGGCAAAATGGGAGTGGGATTGAGGTAACCATTTAATGACTTAATAACTCTAAGTCAATGAAGAAAAGACAATGAAAGTATACAACTACTTTCTGCAGATGTCTGCAGACTCTCATTTGATAACTCGATATTTATTGCCCCAACATCTGTCGGGGTAAACAGCAAATGCATAACTCTGCAACCACTGGCCAGGTATAGGGGGGTGATGACTTCAACATTTTCAGATATGTTGCAGAAGTCCTATTCCCATCCTATGGTTTTGCTTCCATGGTCATGGATGCAGCTTTGTGCACTGGAGGCTGTGTACTGTGTGATGGAAGCACACAAAAGACAACATCAAAAGGCAATCCTCACTGCTCTCCAAAGCAAAGCTGAAGTGCTGTGTTGCTCCCAGCCCAGAGCCCTCTCTTTACAGCCTTTGTCAGAAGCAAACCAGCTGGTGCTTCCAGTGCTGGCCCAAACTGTGACATTAACAAGTCAACTGCTGGTTACTGCTTCAGCTGTAACACCAGAGAGGATTTCAAAGCAACAGTAAAGTTATTTGAGAAGTGAAGTAGAAAATGGGCAGCAAACCCCAAAAGGGGACAATCACTTGGAAGCTTACCCTTGCCCTGCTCCTGGCTATGTTTGGAGTCACTTTCTTGTCAGCCCCGTTTTGAAGGGCTGAGTATGTGATTATTGCAGCCTGCCCTCAGCAGCACAGGATATAAACGTATAGATGAGTTTGTGGCATTTTCCTCCTTAGCTCTGGAGTGTTCTTGGTGGCTTCTGGTGGCAGCACAGTGGGTATTAAAAAGAATTGGCATGTCCCCAGCAGCTGCTGCTCTCCTGTGCAGCAAACTAACCACTCCTTAGTGTTGGCAAGCTCACAAGCAACACTGGTTTGGGAAATGCAATAAAAGAAATACTCTAACATACACAGTCTGTTGTTCCCTTGACTTCAAAGGGAGCTGGAAGCTCAGTTCAGCCATGCACAACTCTGCTCTCCTTCCACGTCACTCCTGAAAAAGCAAGACAAGTATCATGCCAGTGGGAGTGTATCTCTTTGGAGACAGCAAGAAGAAGGGATGAAAGCCAGGACCTGACAGTTGTACAGGGCAGACAAGGCCATAACACTGCCTTCAGTTTGACTTGTCGAGGTTAAAGTATCTCTGAGGATTGATCAGCTTGGTATGTGCAGGAAAAAAATGTGATTCCTTCACTGTTAGCTATTTGAATTCATTTTTGGAAATTAATTACAGTACATTTTTAAAGTCTTCTGTAATATTATGATAGGCTTCTAATTAAGTAAAAGAGCTGAAGCAGTCTGGTGAAAGGAGATTCTGCATTGCTTTTCTTTACCCTAAGCAAAGCATGGGTGGCTGTTGTTCACATATCTGTATTACTTTCTAATGACATGGCAATTTTCACACTGGGAAAGAATAATTCAAGTAGTTGCATATTAAGGACCCCACTTTTATAAGCATCCTAATCTCTTTTTTTTCCCCCCAAATTTCACATATTGAAACACAGGTCCCAGGTTTTGCTTTTAGTGGCTGCCCAAACTAGCATTCCTACAACTCAGACTGTTTTTAGGATACAAAGTATAACTCAGAATCTGCTGTACTTTCTAAAAGTCACTTGACTCAACTTCTTATTTAACATACACTTCACACTGTAGAGCTTAAATTCACTTTCCTTTCCAAGTCTGTTTCCGTGAGCAGAGAAATGAACAGTAATATTGTGTTGAATTTAGCTCAGCATTTTTCCTCAGGCTGGCTATCTCCCTGACTTCTTCCAGAAAGGGCTGTACTACACATTACCTTGCTGTGGACACTGGTCTGCCTTAAATCTGGGAAGGCTCAGTGAGCTGGAAGAAAATACTTAATATTCCTTGATATCAGCACATGCCAAGGGGGTAATTTTTTTTTTCCAGCCAAGCTCTGTCTCTTATATTCTCTGATATATCACAGAAATATGGCAGTTAATGTACAGGTTTTTATCTTGGCTGAAGGCCTCTTAAAAATGACACTCTTATCTGTTATCCATCAAAGAGTGTGAAAGGCCAGATCCAAAGCAAGCAGATTTCTAGGGTTTGCCTTTTTTCTGTCCAGAAGTGATCCAGGCCTTGCGGACATGCCAGACAATACATAAGTTTTCAGAATTGTACTGTTTTTCTGTATGCATACAGACAAATAAAATGCAAACATAATGTGTATATGTGATGTAGTTGCTACATAAGCAAGTACAAAAAATCTAGATATGAAAGCATTTTTTTTTCATTTTTTGCTATAAATAAATGCAATCCTACAATTCTTCAGAATATGTATTTTTTTTTTTAATCATTGTGCTGGAGAACACTACTTTTTTTCCACTATATATTTCTTTCTCCCAATAGAAGCAGATTTTTTTTAAATTTGTCCAGCCATTGTCTGGTACAGTAATATGACTCATCCCCCAAATCCTGGGATATAGAGTAAATCATCTGCAATCCACATTTACAGCCATTCATTCTCAATAACGTAGTTCCAAGGAGAGCTAATCCTTCATATTTTTTTTCAGGAGAAAGTGAGTGTTTTCCTTTGGAAATATCTTCACTGGTCATTGAATGCCTTTCCTGTTCACTTTTGAAAGAACACAATTAAATATCTGATTAAGTCTGTCAGCACACTCAAGAGAGCAGGAAGTCATGGCCGGGCAGAAATACGTTTCTACAGCAGCAACAACTCATTTACTCCAGGGATCCATCAGCCACACACTGCTGCTATAACAATGAACCCAAACAAATGTTGAATGATATTTTAAATATGCTTTAATTGATGGTATTTTACTTTTCCTCAAAAGGAAAAAAATAATGTTTGCCAGCTGGGATAGTTGGGATGCTTTCCTCTGTCTGTGGGGTTGGCTTTGGTTAGAGCTGCTCAAGGAACAGTTTGCTGGCCTGGACAAATGCTCACTCCTGGCTTTTCCCTGCCTCCTGCCCAGCTGTGAGCCCTCAGCACACCCTCCAATGGTGGTGATGGATGTCCAGGGATTGTGCCATGGGATCCCGTGTGCTGCACAGCTCCCTTCAGCTCACTTGGACTGAGCTGAAAGGAGTGGGTTGGTCCTGGCTGACTCCCTTGGTGTCCACATCAGTCAGTTTGTCCCACCCCTTCCTCCCCAGGTCAACAACAACCACCACCAGAATTCAGCCACAAGCAAGTCCAGAGGAGGCCACCAAGTTGATTCGAGGGATGGAGCACCTCTCCTAACAGGAGAGGCTGAGGGAATTGGGATTGTTTAGCCTGGAGAAGAGAAGGCTTTGGGTGATCTGACTGTGGCCTTCCAGTACATAAAGGGAGGTGACAAGAAAGATGGAGACTCTTTACAGGAGCATGTAGTGACAGGACAAGGAGGAACGGCAAATATCCATCAATTCTCTGGTGAAAGGAGGCTGACAATAAATCTACAGAGTAACTTTCTAACTAAGTGGTTTGGAACTTGTATCAAAACTTTACTATCTCTATTGTCTATAGATAATGTTATTTTTTATTTGTTTGGGATGTGCTTATCCTAAATATCTTTATTACTTGCTTTAGTTTTAGCTGTTTTGGGTGGTTTGCAACATACATGGACAATTTTTTCTTTATCTACATTATGTGTTGCATTTATGTATTACCATAACATTATAAGGTTTGTTAAAGTTGTAAAATATAGATGTCAGTTACATAACCTAAAGGGTAAAACACCAAGTGGTTGGAAGTCCTCATTTAAGCATTCAGTTCTCTCACATTTAGATTTATTTAACTTTTGAAATAATGTTTTGTTTTGATGATATTTGTGACCTCTGTACATTGAAACCTGTCGTAAGCTTATTGCCTTACCACCCTTTACCACAGTGGTGAGTGTATTTCTGGGTATTGCTGGATCTTTGTGTATGTTATCCTTAATGCATATTTAGGTTTAAATCAAACTGGATGTGGGTTTGAGGTCTCTGCAGTGTGTGTCAAGGAGTAATTGGCTCATAGCAAGGTACATTTTTAAAGTGCTGATCATCCCCATGGTTTGCTATGCACTCTTCAGACAAATATGCAGACACTGAACAGATTCCTGCATCTTCCTCAGACAAATGCTGCAGCTGTTTGGAAAAACACAGCAGCTGTATGTGATCCTTGAGAAGGAAAGTGCAAGATGCCTTTTCTTTCGACTTTTCAGGGCATTTAGGGCAGGCTGCATTAAATTATGCATGTTGTACTGTCATAATTTCTAATCTTCCCCGTCCAGAAATGTTTGGAGCCTCTGTTGACAGGAAAGTCAGCAGCCTTTTCTCATTTCAGAGGCTTTGATATGAGCAACGTCTAGGCTTTCTTGCTGTAGTGATGGTAGAGAATTGGTCATCCCCTCTAGTCCTTAGGTGGTTCACCCACATCGGATCTTTACTGGGGAAGTATGAAGCTCACATAAAAACTCCTACACCTGTTGGAATGCTTAAATTCCTGTCAAAAAAAGGAGTGTCAGGGCATTGTAATTTCTCCTGTAGACTGGACATGTTATTGCTGAAGTCCAGAGAGTATCCTGCTGATCAGGTAGTTTCCCCATCTCTCACCTTGCAGAGGTCCTACCAGCTCACATATCATTGTATTTTTTAACACAGCTCCATAAGTACTTAATATTCAGAAAAGTGCAGCATCTTCAAGAGAAAAGTGTTTCCTTACAGGTAATCTTGTGGTACCCATTCTTCTGCAGTGCTCCACTTTTCTCAATATAGTAATTAGTCCTGCACAAGCCATAGTAAGGAGTTGCAGCACCCAAGCTCTTAGACAAATTCACAAGCTGCAGTAATTCCCGTGGGAAATAGGAGATAACAGTCCAAGCACCCATGCCCTTTATGGATCTAGAGCCTCTTTCTTTCACATTTTCATCTTTCTGATATCAAAGACAAACTGTGCTTTGTGAGCAACAAGCTTGTTATGCTTGAGTAAATGAAGCAGTGGATTTTGATAAGAGTTAATTATTTTAGAGAGACAAATGTGCAACATCATCAGCTTTAGATAGTTCAAGAGACAAGGGAATTAACAGGATGCCTTATGAGGTGAATTAATGTATCCATCAGAAATTATTTTTTTGACTTTATTATAATGTGTGTGCAGATTTTCAGGACTTTGATGATATCTAGATCTATTAATCAAATCCAAATTCACTCAAGGTGAGAAGAAGGGAAAAAGTAAAAGCCATTTCTGATTTTAGTCACAAGTTCAATGCTAAGGTCTGGCAATTATTTGAGTAGGACCTCCTTTTGCTAGCTAGTCAGGAGACATTGAATTTTATTAAATGGGATTACTGGGTCATGACATCCACTGTATTGTGAATAGCACTTGATCAAGGAGAATGCAATGAAATAACCTTCAGACAAGGTTGTCAACACACAAAGACAGTTCAAATGAAAAGCACTTTACTATGAAGCAAATCCAGCAAACTTCAGGAAAAATTTCCTTTGTCTGTAAAAGAAAGATACTTAACTGCAGACTCACAGATCAAGTTCAGAACTCAGATAAGGGCTTCCATTCTGTATACATCAAATAGCTTCTCCACATGGGCTCAATGCAGTGAACAGTCTGGGGGTGGGCTCTACCTGCAAGCCTGAATAGACAGCCAACTTTGATGCCCAACTCCCAATTGGGTTTTTCTAAGGAAACCATGGGTTATATTTCCTGTCTTCTCTGCCAAACCTGGGGTTGTCACTCCCTGCTCTGTAGATCACCATTGTACCTACAGAAAGCAGGCAAGAAGATGAATAACCCATTGAAAAAGAGCAGTGTATTTTCCCCTGCCTTAAGTGTCTGCTCTGCTAGACTGAACTACTTCATCTTCAGGAAACACTGGTAGCAACCCGTGGATGATTTCATAATGTTAAGGAGAAGACTAAGTTAAAAGTCATTTGCTGTGAGATCACAGACTCAGTTATGGGTGATAAACAACAGTGAGTGCCCACATGACTGTCACATAACCCAAGTCACCCTCTAATCCAAGTGTATTCAGGTTCCTGAATATTCCTAAAGAGACTGCCCAATGCTGGCGCACCATTTCCATCCAGCAAACAGCTTGAAAACAGTTCAAGAAACATGAAAAAAATTTCTGTTTTCTCCTCCAACCCTGTATAGCAGCTGTTTGTGACACAGCTGGGTACCAGGGCTGGGCCTTTCTTCTGGCTTCTGAAAATGGTGGGGAGTGACACTACCTGAGAGCAGAGACGGGCTGGCATCATGTCAACTGAAATCCTGTGGACCATGTGCAAACACTCTGACCACATCTCAGTACAAGCCATCTGGTGCTAGATGAAGCTATAAAGGTGAATATTTTTGGCACACTGCTGATGCTGAAGCAGAACTGCTCAGGACAGGCACAATTTTCATTGCCCAATGAATTACCTTAGGAAATAATCAAACTTTGCAGTTTGGGGGCAGTGCACAGTGGATTGCTACAGAAGTGATATTGCTGGAAGGGAGGCTGTGCCACAAAGAAAATTGCAACATGGATCATGAGAAAAGATTAGGCAATGTCACTTAATCATCCTCCAACAGTGGCATGCAGCGGGGTATGGCTGCCTGTCGGATGTCAGTGCTCAGGGCAGAGTGTCAAATGAGTGCATTTCAGCCATGTGTGTCACTGATGAACCCAGAAACCAAAAGTTCACAAGATGTTCTGAGTATGTATGAGAAGAAATAATGTGAATCTGAATAAAATGGACAGTAATGAGGTGAGGAGCAGGGAAAATATGTTAGGAAATGTTAAAGGCCTTTTTCAAAGGCCCACTAACAGTTCTGCTCAGGCACAACAGAGGATAGAGTGAAGTGTGTGTCAGGAAGATTGAAATGAGTCACCCAGATAAACACTGCTATGACCTAAAACCCCATTTGGTTGCTTTTAATGACAAACTACTCAGAGCAATTAACTTTTCCTCTTTATGGTATTTTTGTACACCAAGGAAATTGATAAGGATGATGCTGAATGGTCTTTTACCACAGTGGAAAAAGGAGGAGTTTCATTAATACAGTTATCATTGTGTGGGTGTAAACTGTTTTACATGTGACTTTTTTTTTTTTTTTTTTGGTAGGATCATATGAAGTCATCCAAGTGTTCTTAGAAAGTAAAGAAAACAAAACAATCCCTTAAGCAAACAAAGCATTCAGGTGGAGTGAATGTTCAGTGTGCCTGGACTGGTCACATTTAACTTCAAATATCTGGTCATCAGCTTAAAGAACAGTATCAATTAAGACATCTATTTCTATCTATCACTTCTTTAATTTTCCTCCATGCAGCCTCAGGGCAAACCCTGTGCAAAATGCACAACAGACAAAGATGCTGGGGGTCTCAAAGCTGTGCAATTGCAGCTTTGCTTATTTGTGCAAAGATCTGGGGGCTGAAAAGGAAACCCTTTCATAAGTGGAAGCCATAATGTCAAGCACAGCAGTTCCTTGACTGTTTTTTAGTGTGCAGTCTCAATTTGGCATGAATGTAGTTATTTCATTAGCAACTCGGAAGGTGAAACCACTCTTTCAAAGCCGATCCTTTAAAATGAAAGCATTTCAGTTTACTGCAGCTCAGAAGCATCACAGAAATAGTGAAGCTCTCTGTGTGAGAACTTTCCTCCTCCACTGTGCCTTGGAAAGTCTGAAACCAGCTCTGTGAAGAGTAGTCACCTAACATGGTTATAAAATCTATTACAGGGAAATGCTAATGGCTGGTGATGCAGAGGAACAAAAAGAGAAAAGGCCAATTCACGAGACACAGTGATGGATCATGGTGTGACACACTATTGGGACTGCAAAGGAACGAGCTCCTCTTAGTTCTCATGGATTCAGTGATTATTTATGACTGCTAACATCCATCACCCAAAGGGCAGGGTAGTGGTGCTGGTGCTGCATCATTCCTGTGCCTATTGGAAACACACAGGAGTGGAGTGAAGAGCTGTCTGAGAGCAGATTCACACACTGGTTCTTTGGACTGACTTTTCTACCATGGCCTGGAAAAGTATTGCATAAGAAAATTACTGCTCATGGCTTTAAACTTTTAGAGGGAGAGCTGTGATGTGTGAGAAACAGGTCCACTTGGCTCTACAGCATACACTGGGAAATACTGACATCAAGAGAATAATGCTCTGCATAGCCCACATTTCTTCCCCTGTATGTCACCTGGCCTCTTTTCCAAAGCACATGCACATAGAAAGACCATGCCAGGGCTGGCAAAAGACAGACTAAAAGAGGTAAATCTTCAGGGAAGAGATGAGATTTGGCCCAGACGTTAGCTCTGCCTTGCTCAGGGTCACTACTCGACTGCTCTGTGACACCTTCAGTTTAGGATACAAAACCAAACCAACTTTTTTCACTTTTAAACTTTAATTGCAAGCACCCTTTATAAATACATGGTCGTAGATTTGGGGTGGAGGCCACAGCATGTGTAATTCAGTGTAATTTTAGGGAGACGAAAGAGTTTACTGTGGCCAAAGATTTAGGTCTTAGTAATGAATGTTGGAAATGGAAAGGAAAACAACCAGTTAAAAAAAAATAAGCCTGCATCAACACTGCTAAATTAAAAGACTTATTAGTAGCACTGGAATAACCTCATAGCCACTTACATCAAATTAAAATAACTTCCCTCTTTGACAGCAGTAGATTATCTGCCCTTCCTGGTAAGGCTGTTCTTGCTGTGTGCTCCCTGTCACTTGGGACTAGGATACAGCGTGTGGAAAGATGATGGCTCGGCAAAAATGACTCAGTTCCCATTTGTAAACTGACAATTGTGTACTGGCAAACATGAAGAGCAAACCGAGTTTGCTTTGTAAACAGTGGGAAACCTCAGCAATATCTGGTGTAACTGTTATGTAATGCCAGAGTGAGACACTGATTTCTGGGCGACGCCTGTGATACCATAACAAACACTGAAAAACAGAAAGTCAAGGAGAAAAAGCAATGTGAGTAAGAGGAAAAACAAGTAAACCCATAAAAAACTAGAGAATTCAGAAGCTACTCTAATAAATTACTGAGAAGATTATTAGTAGGTATTGAACCCAAAAAACACAAGAAGAAAGCGTAGTGTACCAAGAAAAACAATTGCCCGTGCTCCTTGATGTGTGTTCCTTTGTGTGAGAGCTTCGGTCCACTCTCAGACATGGGCCAGCTGCGAGGCCAGACCAGAGCCTGCCTGGCTGCCTCTGTGCCCTGCCTGCCCTGTGCAAACCAGAGCCTGCCTGCCTGCCTCTGTGCCCTGCCTGCCTCTCACAGGGCACAGGCACAAGGCAATCCTGCACGTCTGCTCTGGCAGGTCTTGTCACCCAACTGTTCTGTGTCCTCTCAGTGGTGTGAAATGCAGCTGCCCCTGAGTTAGGTTAGGGTACTCGGCTGTTAAACCAAACAAAACAGAAGCTTAAAAAGAAGGGAAGGAACTGAACATTTCTATATGAAAGAGGGTTGGGAAAGCTTGTGGTAGGGGTTACTTGGAAAGGCTCAGACTTGAGTGAGCGAGAGCACCCAGCACCCGCAGGGCTGCTGTTTCCCAAAGGGAATATTGCAAGTGCTCCCTCTTCAGTGCTCTCTTTTTTAAATAATAATAATAATAATAAATGTGATAATATTAAGCAGAACTTTTTTTGGAGTGACCTAAAGCAATCAGCAGTGATATGGTGCCTCTTTCATTTCAGAACTTACTGAGGAACCTGTCTTTGGCTTTGATGTACATGGTGTGTATCACACTCCCTTCAGGGATAAGGTGTCCTCATGTGCCACAGAGATGGCAAGTTAAGTTGAAGGTTTCCTTTCATATTATGGTTGGCATTCTATGTAGTTTTTTACCTTGTTTTATATTTTTGCTCACATGCTGCAATTATCTGCACAGCTAAGGCTCCAAGAGTGGGAGATCAACTAAAGGCAAATCTGAAATGATTCCAGCAGGGGAGACAAAATGCCTAAATCTGCACAATATTATGGTCTCAGTCAAAACTACATAGGTTTTGAGGCATGTACAATAAGTGGCCTTTTCTCTTATGCCTCTAAAATAGAATTAGACTCTATTTCTGTTCTGCCAGGCTTAAAAAAAATTTAAAAATTAGACTTTAAGTAAAGCAGAAATGAATTGCTGCTGAGCTGCTGAATTGCAGATGAGTCCATGGTTCAGTAAGTCCATGGTGAAGTACATGGCTGTACAGTGTCAACACTGTCTAAAAAGTAAATCAAAAGAGATATAAAAAAACCTCCCAGCTTTTATTTTCTTGGAAATTCACTTTAAATTTAGGACCTAAACTTTATCTGGTAAATATGACTACAACCAGGGTTGAAATTTTGGGATTGTTTAATATAGGTGCGATAAAATAATAATTTGAAAATATGTAGACAGGAGCTCCATCTGCCTGTAGTGATCCCTCTGGCCACATGGCTTCTTGGCTGTGAGAAGAAGTAAATTGCAGCCATTGTCATGAAACTGGACTTTTGTTAACAATAGGGACAGTTCCATACTGGGGAATGAGTGCATGGCCACACTATTTTCTCTGAGTGAAGCTTTTGAACCGAGAATATTTCTATGACAAAAAGAGCCTCTTTGTTTTGCCTTTTCTACTTCTTGCCAGTAGAAAACCCCTTTAGAATTTCTCAGACTATCTTTAACCCCAGTACTCCCTTAAGGACTTCCTAGAATGATCTCTTCTAGAAAGCACCTCCAAAGGTGATCATGACCTGGAAATCATATTACTTTTGAGTTTCATTATTTCTGTCTGAATCACAACTCATTGACATTCGAAACAATGATTAATTAAGTACAGTTTGAACCAAATACTGAGTCACCACACAGGGTCCTTTCCAGAAAAAATTCATGACACTGGTTTCTCAAGATTGAAATTGTAGCACAGAATAACAGATGTTTAAATTGCTATTCTTCCGTGAGGACCTGCCCATCCACACCAAATGTTGAAAATTCACGTTTCTTTTTGATTTGCTTGTCTCCCATTTGTCTTGAATGATCAGAATAATTTTTGTATCTGATCCATCAATGATTATGCATACAGTGTAACTGTATGTTTCTTCGGTTCCTGATTACTCTTAGGATAAAAAATTCCAGTTTTGCAATTAGTTTTAGTAGATAGAGGGGGCTAGTCATGGCTATGGCTTACTTTTTGTGGCTTTGGAAGCCATTCTTAATGTGGTGATAGCCTTCCCAAGCTGATGACTTTAAAACAATAGTACTGTGCTGCACACTGAGAGTCCCATGGAAGCTTCCTCTGACTCATGATGTTCCCTAAATACTTAATGGATGTTTCATTCACAAAAAAAGGAAGCACAGGAGTAAAATTTAAGTAGAAACAAATGATTTTTGGTGCTATTTTATGACACATTCTCTGAGTAAAGCCAAATCATAAAATTATTTCTTTTCCCACATTGACATTGTTCTAGTTTTGGGTTTTTGGATGATTGCTGATTATGAAATTGGCTGGTATGGCCATGAGCTAGACTGGGGTAGATTTCCTCCTAATCACACATATACTTCAGGGACCATTGGCACTTAAATGTTTGATGCCATTCTCACTAAGCCTCATTGTGGGTGCTCTGACCTGCTCTGGTTTACAACTAACCAAAAGAAAAAGCTGGAACTTTGCAGAATCTGAAGGAAACACATGAGCAGGAGAGATACGGAAGGGGAGAGGGGAGCACTGGCCCAGTTGTCTTTCTGCAGGTGGCACTGGTGTGCACATTCCTGAGGCCATGCTGTGGGATGGGGGGTGCTGCTGCATCCCTCATCCTGTTGAGTTGTTCATGTTTGGCCAGGAATGGGCTTCCCCAGCTTCTCAGTTTACTTTTTTGTGTATCAATTTAATGCTGCTATGACAGAAGGACACAATGTGAGTTAAGAAATTCATTAACAGAACTCTTCAAGCTCATCAGTGAAACACATTACAGGAATTACAAAGCATTACTTCTGAAGATGAAAAATGTTATACCTTGTTGCATCTCCTGCTGTTTGTTGTCTTTTCCTGCCTCCTTCTCAGTTTTACTCTCTTTGTGCTGTAACTCTTGGAAGAGTACACAAGGGTTGGCCTCTGTCAGACCAGGTCCTGGTGGTGTGGGTTTCTCTGACCTCAGGCATCCAGGAGAGACCACCAAGCTTGTCACACCTACATCTATTTCAAAACTAAATTCTGTTTTTAAAGTAAAAGCTAGCTATCTAGCTGGATTTGTTTTCGTTTCTTTTGGTTTTCCTTCAGGCACGCCTTGATTCCTGGAATGCTCTGCAGCGTCCATTGCTGGAAAACTTTGAGACTTGCTCCCTGACGTACACGGACTTTTCTCCAAGACATATTTTCATGGAAACTCACTTTGCTGCTGCCATGATGACTTTACAATCGTGCCAGTTTTGTCTTTTGGATTTGATTCTGTGAAGTCTTGCACAGCCTCCACATCTACTCTCATAAGTGGCCAGAATTAGAATTACTCAGCATGTCAGGCATTAGCACTACAGGTACTCAATCTAAGAAAATATTTGGAGAATAAAATACAAAATGAATCAAAATAAAGAGTAAGGGTAGCTGGTGCCAGATAAATGCAGACAGAATTATGACTCCTAGACGGCTGTGTTTCCAGCTTCTAAATTTTATCTTGACCGTGGCGATAAAGATAGACTATCATTATGTGTGCCAGATTTTATGCATGTCTTTCTTTAAAGCATAATTTTATGCTGGAAGGATCCTGGAGGTGCCCAATGCTTAATCTTAGAAATACGAGTTCAACGGAAATAAAGTACTCAGGAAACAAAACACAAATTATATTTCCAAAACTTTTTTTTTGTAATTTGATCCTCCCATGTAAACAAGAGACAATAAAACCTTCTGGGAGTCTTGTTAGCCAACAGTCCCCAAACTGCAATGAAAGAAGGATTTCAAAACTATTTCACAATTGTGTTTGGATGAAACATGTGTTTACTGTATGTAAATGAACAAGACATTCTGTTCTTTTAGGGTTCATCAGATCCTCACTGTCTTCGCTGGTTTGGCATGTGCAGGAAAGTGGGTCCTCTTCAGAAGGTGCTGGACAGACAAACAAATTTTTTTTCAGGGGACATTTTCACACTTTACCAAAAAAAACAACTTTCATGAAAAATTTTCCCTCAGAAGTCATTTAACTTCATCTTGCCTTATTTTTCTTGCTGGAAGTAATGATAAAATAAGTTATTTAATGGAAGAGATATGGAGGCAGAATTTCCCCTGACAATAAATCACTGTTGCATAGCTCTCACTGTCAAGCAGCACGTACTCAAAATGTGACTAGTCCCAACTGCTTGAAGCTGTTGATTTCTGTGTATAAGAATTTCTTTTAATAGCTTGGGTGCCTTCATATAGGCAGTCCCTGGCATGGCATGTGTACCAGCAAGCCTCTTTCCAATATACCGAGGGAAAACCCGGGATCCATGGCAGACTCGTAAGCTGCACTTTTATCCCACTCTTTGTGCAAGGAAGCTATGCAGTATTTAATTTTATTTTTCTATCCATTGTAGAGATAGAATTTGCTGAGTTAGGTAGGTTCCGCTGTTGTGGTGGTGGTTTGCATCTTGGATGTTTTATCTGGGTGCAGTCAGAGAAAAAAACCTAATTGGAGCTGCAAGTATACAGTACACAGGTCAAAAATGGTGCTCTTTTGTGAGCCATGCTGTAAAGGGTGAGTGCTGTGGATCAGAGCCTGGGGCACTGCATGGGGGTGAAATGAGGAGCATTTTATTGTTCTTCAGCCTCCTCTGTATTGCTGTGCCACCACCTGCACTGTTGCTAGAATTCCAGCTCAGGCATACATGTTCACCTCTGCTGGAACAGAGGATGTGCCTCATGGAAGCTGCTGATGGATCTGTTAATGCAGACTAGCAATGGCCTTGTATAGTGTTGAGGAAGAAGTGTGGAGCTAGACAGTGATTTATTGTTCCCAGGCCAGCAAGCAACAACAATTGTTGTGTGCTTAGGCTGCTGACACAACCCTGTAACCTACAAAATTCCTCAGTCTGAGCTGGCTTTTGTTCTTCCCACCTTTCCATGCAGGTACTGTGGCCAGGCTGGCCATGCTTGACTGAAGGCTACAAGGATCTGGGAGGGAGAACAGCACAACTCATCCCCCTGCTCTGGGCAGAAAGTCTTGTGATAACTGCTTTTATTGCTATCCTTCATCATCATCTTCACCTTCATCTTCATGAATCTTATGACTTTAAATCACTTCAAGACGATAAAAGCATATTTGTCATGAAATTTTGCTCTGTGTCATGAAAGGAGCATTTTTTACTTTGTTTGTTCTTTGTGTGAATATTGAATTGATTGTTAATTTCTCTTGTTGCCTCAGTCCCACGCTACTCATATTTCTAGGGAGGGAAAAAAACCAAACATTTTTTTCTCCTTTTACAGCTTTATAGCTGGGATATTTTTCTGCTTAGTAAACACAGTTTAAATTATACAGGCATCTTTTCCCAGTTTTCTCTCACTAAATCTAAATCCATCAAAATACTGCACAATCACCAGTCCTGCAGTGTTTTTTTGCAGTAACTCTCAGTTGCACTAAGGAAAAGTGTTAAAAATGTACTGACTCCGTTGCAGGGCCCACTGATACCATTTATGAAAAGTTAAGGTCATTAAAGTCATAATTTCCTCCCCAGCTAGGCTTAAAGTGGCTGGTGTATTGAGATCCTGAGTATCAAAAAAATTCCTTTCTTTTGCATCTGAATTCTGTATGTTTTTTGATATGTTGCAGTACTTTAGATTCTGCAGGTTATTGTGGACTGGTTTTTTTTTTTTCAGAGTTAGTTTGCGACCTATTTATTTGGCTATCTAGAAATCCAGCACAACACTGAAAATATTTTCAAATAGGAAATGTAACTAAATATCTAATAAATGTCTATGAAACCTCTTCCAACCCATCACAATGTCAGCTGGTTTGCATTCATATGGTAATACAGGATAGAGCTACCCAAGAGAGAAAAATTATTTTTAAATTACATGTGAATACTTATTTAATCATGCATTGGCAGCTTTGGTGCAATGCACACTTGAAAAATCTTTTTTGACATTAGATGCAGGGATTAATCCCAACAGCTACACGTAGATACTTCCCATATCTTGTGGCATTTGAATAGCTGTCAGATACAGAGCATCTTTTAGAAGGACTTAGTTTGGTTTTTGGTATGGATTTTTATTGCCCTATTTACTTTGTACTGTTTCCCCCCTTATATTGCCCTATTCCTATCAGTCTCTTTCTTTATCCATTTATTATATTATTCACACTAAACTATGGATTTTGCAGCATCTGTCTGTTCCAGGATGTTTCCTGCTCTCCTGCCATCTCTTCTGCTTCTTTATCTATTTTATTGTTTTGCAATCTTTTACCCATGTCCTATGTAAGCCAAGTTTGGGGATTTTGCTCTCACACCCTGCTGCTCAGCCTGCTTTGTTTAATTGGAGGTTGGGTCCCACAGCTTCCAAACAGCCTAAAATATTGTGTTGGAATGCAGGCACATCACCTCCTTCATGGTCCCAAATACTACAGTAAGTAACTGGAAATTGCTCTTAATTAAATGTTCAGCATCAGTGATAGCACTGTTAGTTATTAGACTGGTTAACAGAGCTTAAACCACAGGTGGATAAACCATTTAAAATTATCTTTACACTAGATGTAACTTTCAAACCTCCTAACTGGGTTGAAGTTTTCAGGACAAGGCAGGACTTGTGCCAAGCTGTTATTCAAGAGCCTTTTGAACTACATGAGCCCAGCCTCCCATTTCATCCAGTTCACACTCCCTTGCTGTCCTTCATCACACTGGAGGAAAGGGAGTTCCCAGATGTTGGAGAGAGTCTGTTGTGCTAATGAAGAAACCTCATTTTATCACAGAAGTGTTATTTCAAATGTGCTCAGTTTCATCTTTTCCCAGAGTTAAGCTTGAAAATACAGAGTCTGTACAGAGGAGGAGCTGGAACTGCAGGACTGGGCTGCTGCATCTGTTGTTCAGGGTGGTGCTAACTCGAGCAGCAGTGTGGGTGTCACACATCACCCAGATTTATAGGCATGAGTAGGACACATGGCCCATAAGGGCCAGCAGTCTGCAGCTCTTCACTCTCTTGGGGTGGTGCTAGGGGCTGTGACTCTTAGAGTAGTCCAGAGCTGCTGTAACGCCCCTGCTGTTGGCTCTAGGGCAAAGGAGTGGCTGCTGTAACCCCAGAGAAAACAGCATTGCTGACCACGACACTTCCCCACACACCTCTGCACCTGTGCGTATTTACTTACACACACATAGGCCACATAATTTCATGAAATTGTCAGACACTAAAGACTGAGGAGGCTGTTGGCACTGGGGATGAGGAAGAGACATTGAAACAAGCCTTAAAAAAAAAGGTTCAAACTGTCCACATCAGAGGATGTGAAAGGGGAACTTGCTGCAGGGTAGGCAGTGACCACATCCTCCAAATGTGCACAATAAAATTGTGCTGAGACTGCTTTCCCAGAAATGCACCAGCAAGTCACTGTGCCCTGACTGGCTCCTTGTCCTTTCTTCTTATAACTCTGAGATAGTGAACCTGAATATAGTAACTGGGATGAAGGTTTGGATGAACAAAAACATCAGGATGGCAATTTGAATATATCTGTGATGGCAATGACAGCAAGAGCAAAGGTTTAAAAAAATATGCAATGAAGATTTCATGGCCTTCCCAGTCTTCGTCCATTAAACATTTGCTCAGAAATTCTCCAGTATGCACACAACCTGGCCAAAAAATGAACTAAATACATTTTTCTAGGTTCAGTCATCAAGACTTTGCTCAGGTATCAAAAGCCTGGAGATGTTTTAACTGAGAAATCCCCCTTTTTAGTGCTATTTGGCCATTAGAGTGAACGAGAATGTTGCTTTTTAGCTTTTAGTTGTTTTCATTATTTATTTTTTATAATTATTCTTCCTCAACTCTTATTTTTTTAATCTGGACCTTTTCTTGTTTTTTGAATTTTAGAATTTGTTAAGCAAGTTTCTGTCTGTAAAACCGTAATTAAGAAAGATAGACAAGTAGAGAATTGATGTAAAAGCGAATAGTTCTGAAAGATCAGTGATTATAGCTTACAATAGACAGAAGTCTATCTGTCACTTTAATTGATAGATGTGAGGCCCTATTTCAAAAATTCAGGGAAATGAATAGCATTCAGTTATTCTGACCTTGCAAAATAAATAGCAATGCCCTGAAGACACACTAAAAACATATCAGGAAGTAGAACTGTTTTCTCTGTTTTAAACAACATTTCATTCAATGGAAAAAAAGCCAAGGAATACATTTTTCCAGATGATTTAAGATGTAGTATGCTGATACTTGTCTTCCAATGGCAACAATTAAAATAGCTTGCTTTTGTAACCACAGTGCAGGCATTATTTCCACTATTAGCCCATACTTCTGTAAGAGCTGGAGTTGCTAAAAAACTGCAGTTCTTTTTGTACACAAGAGCACTTGGTTTTTCAGAATATGTATGGGGATTTTTTCCCTGCTTTTCCCCCAAAACCTCTCACCAAGATAGTAATTAGTGATAAATCCCCACAAGAAAATTCAGCTCAGAATTCAATAAGTAAGACTCCAAACTCGAATATGCTTTTATACTTCAGTCTTCTCAGAATGTTTTAAGGAAACATGGCCTGATAGGCTACAACATCTTGCACTGTCAGTCAAAGCTTCCCTAAAATCAGAAATATGCTCAGATATAATTTTTTAGTTTGCAATTATTATTAATACCACTCTTTAAAACCAATAACAAATAATTTAAAAAACACTGTGTAAACACAGATGGAGGCTCTCCTCAGTTAAGAAGTGCTTTGCAGGATCTAGATTTGTATTTGATTTTATTCTCTCAGTTTAATTCTACCAACAAAATAAATAAATAAGTATGAATTTGAATAAATATTAATCTCTCTGTGATACAGAGAAAAGCAATTGTATTGCTTTAGTGCAGGAGGCTGGGTTCATGCTCAAAGAAAGAATGCTGCTTCTGCACAGATGAATAAACACATTAGAGAACTTCCAGCCCATGTTCCATCAGGAACAGTGGAAAGACATCCTCATAAAATTTGGAAATGAAGAAATAATAAAAAAAAAATCACATTTTCTTTTCAGCCTTTCAGTTTTTCAGTAGGAAAATACAGAGGAAATTTTTTAGAATGATGTCAGAAACCTTCAGGGAATGGTGCTGAAGTTCCATGCGGGAGATCAGAGAAGCTGCCTTCAACATTCTTGGCAGCAGCTGTATCCCTGTCCTGCTGTGGCAGAGGTGGGCGTGTAAAAGTTGATCCAGAGTGGATCTTCATGGCAGGTGACCATAATTAAAAATCTTTCTTTCCTAGCATGTACCACTCACTAGTATAAGGTTTTTACTTACATTATCCGACTTTATTTTGCTGTTAATACTGGTTGTTACTCAGTGCCTCAGTTGTTCTTGGCTGCTCATGAAGTCTAAAAGGACCTTGGAGAGGCAGAACTGTCCTGGGGCTATTCTACATTGCACCAGTAATGAAATGCCCCACCCCAGAAGTTCTGAATGACAGACATATAATGGTAGGGGAGCTTTTCTTCCCCTCCTGTTGCAGACACAGTGGCCCCATGGACCTGAGCCAATGTTTCTGGAAGTTTCAGTTTTGTACTAGAGATTGTGTTTCTTCTGAGACCTCCTCAGACCCACAATTCCATCTGAAATCAGCTCTGCCTTTAGCTTTCACCTCCTGAATGAGCTGGCTCTCTTGGGATTTTCTGATTTGCTTGGTAGCTTTATGAAATAATGCCTTTTAGACTGCATTAAATAATCTGAGATTTCTTAAAAATTGAAATAATGTCTTTTATACTGGATTAAATACATCTGAGAATTTTTTACCAGTTCCCAAAGCAGGAAGATGCAGCAGTTGATACAGCTCCTATTCCAAATGCTACCCTGTCTCTTTGTTTTGTCAGAAAGATTTATGAAGGAGAGCAGGGGTCATGCTCATTGCAAATGTGCTTCTGCTAAAGCAGCGTATTCCTGGAGGAATAAACACAGACAGTGCTGAATTACTTTGCCATCACTAGAAATTGTCAGAGTCCCATAATGTTTGTGAGAGCAGACAGGTTAGAACTGCACAGACCAGAAAATAGATGCTCACACTGAAAAATACACTGAACTCCTTAGTCCAGTGCACACAGCTTTCCTCAGCTGGGAGGAACGAGTGAGCTGGGCTGTTGAAAAGGAAAGTAGGTTTTAGCTGCTTCAGCGGTGGAGGGAGGAGGTTTGCTTGCAAAAAGACTCCTTGGTGTGATAATTTCTCAGGGAATAGCTGGGGAACTTCTTTTCTTTTGAGAAAAAGTAATGCTGCTAAGTATTATAAATAATTTTTCAGAAAATTAGAACAGTCTTATAAGTATTAATGGATCATTTCAGTGCTCCAAAGGGAAGTTTCTACCCTTCACTTTTTTTGATGTGGTAATCACAGTCCTTTTTTAAAAATCATTCATTTGGCAAATATATATCAAAGAAATGCTAGTATGTTCCTGTTGCCTCTTCTTCCTTATCTGTAAAGTTATTTCAAATACTAGCTTGAAAAGATTTTGCTTTGCTTTTACAAGATTAAAAGATTTTGCTTAGCCACTGTCTCACTCTTGAATGATGGTCCCTAACACTCCACTAAGGCAGACAATCTTGAGGCAGTGGTGCTTGCTGGGGACGTGACTGCACTGCTCTGCTGGATCATCTATCATTTTTTTCCTCTCTGAAAAATATATGCACCACAGTGTAAATAGCTGCCACATGCTGTAATTAATAGCAAAGACATACTGTAATTAATAGCAAAGACATACTGCAATTAATAGCAAAGCTGGAAATTTTAATGGGCAACTTCAGCTAAAAAAACCTGTAGTTTAAAAAATAATGCTTCCCGGATTCTAGACTGAAATAATTCATTCTGAGTGATGTTGTTCTGATATCCAGCAATAATCTAGACAAGAGAATTGTTTCATTTATAACTGGTGCCTTGCAGCTTGAAGACTCAGGTGTGTCTGCTTTCTTTGCTGGTCACAGTTCCAAACTCCAGATTTGTCTCCATTATGACTGCAGTAATCCTCTGTAAATCTTTGCTGTGGCACCTTTTGAAAGATACTCACAGTGTTCACATTTTGTTTCAGGACAGAGACCCCTTCTCTTGTCCTTTCCCGTCTATTCTGCATTATCCAGACATGGAGTGGGTTTGGCTGTCCAGGGCGTGTGAAGTGCAGCTCCTTGGGGCTTTCTGTGTCCCTGTGCAGAAAATACTTCACTTCTCTGTCTCCAAAGCAACTGAATTTTAATTCACACAAGTGACCAGCTCCACACAGGCATGGCAGGTAAGAAAAAATGCCCTGCTGAAGCTGTGTGTTCAACCTCCTTGATACAAAGAGATCTCCTTTCTCAGGTTTGCCAAGAGCCATCACAAATGTTTATGAACTCTAAGGCTTTTACTGTAAAATAATTTGTTAGGATAGGTGAATTCAGTTTGGAGGGACCTACAGTGATCATCTAGTTCAACTGCAACATTTTCTGATGTAATTTCCACTCAGTAAAAATTCAGGTATTTAATTTTACTTTGTTAGAATCAAAACTTTCCCCTATATTTTTGGAATATATTCATTGGAGGTGGGGACAGATGCAAAAAACACCACAAAAGAAAACAAAAAAAGATTCTTCACAGTTTGCTAGTAAAAATATAATATGTGAGATAAAACAGAATATCCTGCTGTTGTACAATTGATTTTATATTTCTGTCCCTTTAGAACTTCTGAAAGATTTTGGGATTTGGGCACCAGCATGATTCCCATCTACCCATGAGGTGAAATATCAAACCTTTTTCTTTAACCATTCCTGAAAATATATTGTTCACTCCTGTATTAAGTTTCTGAGAAACAATATTATTGTCCAAGTCATAATCACTCAAAATACAACAAGTAATTAATTGTGTCAATAATTCTGGAATCTTTATATATATATATATATATAT
>VZDJ01000028.1:3368574-3408491 GCA_008694505.1 Cyanoderma ruficeps | reverse complement strand
ATATATATATATACGCATATACATATATACATGTGCATCTTATCTAATATATAGTAGAGATTAAGTTACAGAATCTTAGCTGTAGGCCACTACTATCATACTATTAGCTCTGTAGTTTCCCTTAGACTCACAGAATGGTGTCGCCTTGAAAAAGCCTCAAAGGAAAGATATCTATTTGTCATGGGTATTTTCAGTTCTTGGGGAGCTTATGCAGATATAGCCTGCAAGGACTCCACTTGGCCAACCATTCAGATCACTCCTGTCTGAGGATTTATTGGATTTCATGATTCTTTAGGTAACTAGAACACCATAGTGAAAATTAATGCAGGTAGAGCTGAGCTCATCCCTGCCAGCTGCTAGGATGAGAATAAGAATTTGCAGCCATGTGACCATTTAATAGGGTTACAGCATAATGCAAGAGGGAAAAAAATAGAAAGAAAAAAAGAGTGACACTAACATAGAAAACCATGTATTTTGATAGTTTCTTGAAAATTTCTTTGTCCTAGAATCTGCCAGAACTCTCTTGAGGCTTGTTCCTGTCACTGCACTGATCCAAAATAACAAAGGATGCAGCACTTAAAATATTTGGCTCATAGGAAATAGCTTGCTAGAGCGGGAGGCAGCTTTCTCGTGTGCATTTTTCATGTCCTGCTACAAAAAGATCAAAACATATTGAAGGATATGTATTCAGTTGAGAAATGTTAAAAATGCCACTTTTGATGTAAGACATACTTCTGATATTATATCTACTGCAAATCTAAAACTGTCAGGCTACAATGAAATTTGTCACCTCTATTTTACACTTGTATTAAGTGAGAACATGACAACTGACCTCTAGTGTCACCAAGTTTGACAATTCTTATACATATAAGTGTTACCAAAATGATTTTATAAACCAAGGCTGTCAAACACATCCTGTTGTAATCTTTTGGGAGAGAGAATGCTACACTGTATTTTTAAGGCGATATTTTTACTGTCTTACAACTCTCCTCAGGTCATATTAAATAATTTGCAACAAATTGTTTTGTTAGGCAGAAAACCTTGTCGGTGCTGAAACTAAGAATTGCTCTGTCAAGTTAGAGGTGCAGGAAAATCTAATTTGTAATTGAATCTGTGTATCCTTTTTAAATGAAACAGCTGATCTAAAAGTAAGCAAAGCAAAATGTTTAAAAGTACAAGAGACAAGTGATATCCTGCTAGCTTCTAACTTCAAAAGCCATGAGAGTGTGGCTCAGGCTTGCGCATGTAATTCTGCAGTTTACTTTTCCCTTTTTCCCACTGGTATTTCTCCAATCCACCTGAGCCAAAGGTTGGTGTCTACTTCTTTCCATCTTGACTGCCTGAGCCGAATTATCTGCTTAAAACTAGGCATATGCCAGAGGACAAAGCTTAGCTGGGCTCTACACACATGCTTTACACCAAAACACCTTGTAAATACTGAAAATGGTGATTTGGGGTTTTCTTCTCTGTTCCCAATAGTTTTGGAAAAGCACAGAAATATGTCTAGATCAAATGCAAACAGACTGAAATCGTGTTGCACTCACTTAAAATAGGGAATTCTCACTGAGAGCTGCAAGGAAAAAGAACTACCTTTGGTATGCTGGTGCAAACTTTGGGTGAAATCTAAGAAAATATGCAACTTAGCACAAGGCATTTTCCCTAGACATTCTTATCAGAAAAAAAAAGAGGTTGTTAATTAGGTAGAAAAAGAAATTAATTAAGAAGAATGGGAAAGGACCCCACAGTGTGCAAGGCATTACTGGGTGCCAGCTGCCATCAGTGGAAAGCAATAAGCAGCATAGCATTCCACCTGGACCATGTACTTCATGGAAGAAGGGGAGAGCAGTGGGAGACAAGACACAAGCCACTGCACTTCCAGGTCACTCACTTGGTTAATTTTACAGTTTTTATCTTAAGTCGGAGCTCTGTATTTTAAGAGCTGACAACATTGTAAAACTAACCTGATTAATGGGTGTAACTGTAGCTCAAGCCTTTAGGAGTCTCCATATCTCAGTGCATGATTTTTTTTCCTTCTGCAGTCTATCACCTGTCAGCAGAGCCTAAGGACAGTCTAAACCAGCCTTCACTCACCTGCTGGCCAGTGCTTTGAGTTCCTTTGTCAGAAAGCTCTTTCTGGCAGTTATTTATAGGTCAACATTTGGGTGAGCTAATTGCAGGCAGGACCCCTGGAAAGGTAACTAAACAGTTATTGCTCATGCTGTGAGGAGAAATGATTATGTCAATTACCAAATCTCATTAATGTGCTGCTCTCAGACATTTTGAACAAGCACTGCTGCACTTGGCTTGGGGGAAGGGCTGCTCTGTCAGAACTCTTGGTGAAGGTCTCCATCTCTCATTAAATTGGGGGTGATACTACTATCCTCCTGGTGTATTTTCAAAACTTTATTCTGAAATAGAAGAGCCTTCATCTCTCTTCCTTTTCAGGGAGTTTTCCTGTGAGCATTGATACCGCACACAGGCTCACCTATTTTATACCAGTCAGACTCTGATTCCTGAATGGCATTTTTACCTGGCATTGCTGTGCTTTCTGGAGATAAGCTCATTTAATGTGAGATCATTAGCAATACCTTCTCTCTTCCCCAAATTCCCCTTGGTACTGATGCTAACTTCTTGAGAGTGGACTATGATCCATCTAGGTTGTTCAAATGACATGGCAACTAATCCTCCCCCTTTGTGCTAAAACCTCATTACCCAGATCTTCCCACTGCAGTGTTTCACAAACATTAGATTGGATCTGAGCCCAACACCTGCTGCACTGGGGAACACCAAACCAGGGCATTTCAGTCTAGGCCTGACAGATTGTTCTCTCTGAAGCAGTGCAAAACCAAAGGTATTCAAGTTTGCCTTTCTAAGCTGCTTTGATGCTGACACCTATGAATTTGTTTCCTCATTGTTAATACATCCTATAAACTATCATTGTATCTTTACTTCTTGCTTTATAATAATCAGAAACTATTTGCAGTTTGATAACATGAAATGTTCTAGTTGGGCAGAAATGAAATTTTGCTTTGATTCAAATAGTTCTCCCTGTTAATTGTCATGATTTTGGAAATGTCTGTCAGGTTTATTTAGTTTTATTTGTTTAAGCCATGCTTAACACTTCCTATGCTTGACTGTTCACATCCACATGCATAAATTCAGAGTAACTGCTGTGAAGCCAACGGAATTTTACTTACATGGAGATATAAGAAAGAGTAACTGCAGCTTCAAGGTTGTCTTTAATCACATTGACAGCCAGTGGATTTTGCTCTTTATATCAACTCCTGCATTTCTTTAACAGGTATTAGCAACTAGTTAATACAACCCAATGAAGTAAGTAGATGCCCCTAACAGAACAAAAATAGTAATCAGGGAATAAAAAAAATAAATCTTCTTTTAGCAAGAATATTTATCTACCTCACAATTAAGCTCCCACATGATTTTGCTCAGATTTCTTCTAAAAACTGTGTTTTTGTATGTCAGTATCAGAATACGTTCAAGATCAATTTACAATTCTAAAGCAATTCACATTTCTATAAGGCAAGAGTAGCTGAGGGCTCTTAAAACAACTCTGCAATGATCACATTTGGAGTATTACGTGTTAAGTGTTCCTGATCTCAAGTACCATCTCCAAGGCTTATGAATGTTCTTTGTGACTTATGGGTATGTACAGATGACCTAATTTCTGATGTGATTGTCGATCTTTAGCATTTGGACTTTCTGCTTGTTTGCTGTTTGATAAATGAGTTTCTGTCACCATGACTTGGGGAAATTAGTGGAACTCTTGTACTCCATGTCTCCACACAAGGTTGAGTAATTGGGGGTCATTACTGGAGCTGATAAAAGAGGAAACAGTGATGTGGGAATCTGTGTCCTGAAGACATACAGTACCCTGAGTGCCTATCAAAAATAGAAAATGTTTAAATAAAAACAATACAACTCACAGGAACTGAACAGAGCAGATACATACAGGCTATCCAGTTGGTGAAAAGTGGCAGTGGCAGACACAAGGAGTTTGATTTTTAGTTTATCTATCGAACACAGGCCCAAATGCTGTTGTAGTATGCTGCAGCTGTAGTAAGAGACCATCCATTCAAAATAGCACTTCTACCAACTCCAAAGTATGGATGACTTTTCCTGCTGGGGGACAAGAGTGTGTTGGTGTTTACCAATAAACAAAATTCAGAAATATTGCTCTGAAGGACACACTGCATCCAATGGACAATGTTTGCTTTCCAGCAAATAGTATTTTACCCCTAAGAGATGCAGGAAGTACTTTGACCATGCATATACACTGTGCTCTGTCAGATCTGCTCTGGAGAAGTCCTTTCTTTGGGTGCTCAGGTTCCCTCCAGAGCAGATGAGGGGGAGATCACTTCATTCTTTGCCATTATTATCCACAGGTTGTGCCCCCAGAGATGGAGCCTTACAACACTGGGTAATGAAAGCTGTAAGGTCACTTTACCTCTCTTTGTCTGAAAAAGAATTAACACTCGTGGAGATGCTGAAAATTTAATTTTGGCATCCTTGAAGTGAAGAGGGGAGTGAAATGGGGTGGGGGAGGCAGGGGGAGGGCAGGAGGAAAGGATGGAGAAAGTTTATTACTTTGTTCTTGCCAGAAAAGCTACAGGATAATCTTTCTGGGCACTATTAGTGGTTGAGGTGAACTGAATTTATGGCTCATAGTCACTTGCTTATTTTGGAAGGGTATCTGAACTCGTATATATTGGAATAGAGTCCAAGACGCCACTTCTGGCATTTAAATCCTGTAATGAATCACAAGTTGAGGATATGATTCAATATCTTAAATTGCATTATCAGATTTGTGACTCATGGTTAATGACACCAAGTCTGGCAGGGTTCTGAATGATGCCTTCAGGAACAACAATTTTTGATCATTTTTCTTGCGGTCAGGAGGTGAAGGTGGTGTGCACTGGGGTCACAGCGCTGTTACTGCAGACAACCAGTGTGTTGCCAAGGAAGGGCTTTGTTTCAAAAGCACTTGTAAAGAGCTATTTTCCCTAACTCTCACTAGCAGTTCCACACCATAGCAAGAATTTCAAAATGAGGTTCCCTCAAACTATGGCATGTCTGCATTCTGTGTGTATATTGTTGCAGGTAACAGTAAAAATGCTTTTTATCCCTCCGTCTCCTCTGCTTCTCAGGGTACATGCCAGCAGAGAGGCAACACTTAGACTCCCCTAATCTCTGCACCAGCATCCTGGCATAGGTATCATTCCCTGCTAGGCTGACCTGTATCCCTACATGCTCCAGGTTTGTGCAAGACAGGCCAAATGACAATGTCTCAGAGTGTGCTGCACAGCTAGCAACAGCTGCACTAGCACAAGGAGCTGGGGATCCAAGTTTCTTAAAGCAGGTTTTTCTAACAGGAAGAAGAAATGAAAATGAAGAAAAATGACATTTTTAAGGAAGGAGATTGAGGAATAACCAGCTGCAACTGTGGGTACTCGGAATATGCCTTGGAGGAAACTCAGGTGAAAAAGAAGAAAGTGAACTAACTATTCATAATATAGCCCAATTAAAAAAGTCTTTGAGTTACCTTCACAGTCCTTTTGCCAATTTGAAAGGAAATATGCTATACCCAGTGGTATCAAAGGCCGTGCTGAGATCCAACAGCAAATACTCATTTCCTAGTTTTCGTTGCATAGTTAGTTACCTTTACAACATAACCACAGGAATGATAGCTTGGTCTCTCTAAAGACTACTCCACATTAAAACTGTAAATGATGCTGTAAGCCAGGTATTGTAGAAATTGTCTGTGAAAAAATATGAACAGAAAGAAATTTCAAACAGCCCCTTTCTTGTGAACCTTGTCTACAGACGCTGACAGACACAAAGTCATCCAAGTGCCTTTGCTGCAAGAAGGTCTCTGAGATCTTAAGTTCACAATTTGGGTAACACCATTCAGCAGAAGACAATGTGCTTCTAAACTTCCTTACATGATTCAGACAGTGAATAGTGCCACCCACATCTGATCTGTGGCTGAACTGCCAAAACATTAAAATCTGTGAAGAAAACATCCTGAATTTAAAGTGGGTGTCCTGCCTTGAGAGAGCTGTTCTTAGACCAAACACTCCAGGCTGGGGGAAGCCTAGTACAACTCAAAGTCTGGAGTAGGTAATTAAAGGGGAGGTTGAATAATTTCCTAATTACTGACTCCTGTTAAATACTAAAAGGGACAAAGTTAGTGCGTGCAGTAGCAGAGGACATGCAAGTTGGGAAATTCTCCACCTCATGTCATTTCAATAGAAAGTCTGTTCTTTCAAGATGCTACAGACCTGGGTCCTGAGCCAGCAAAGCACAAACTCATGGATGGCAGACCTGGTGTGCTTTCTGATTCTTTCAGATTTTCAGGTTTTCTCACAAGTATTTTGTGCTTTCTTTCCAAATGGCCAGTGAGGCTCGATGAAGTCACAAAGCCACAATAACATCTTCCTTTCACTCCTTCACTAAAGCTCTGCCCTTCTTAGCAGGGGTTTGGTGGCAGTGCATGAGGGCTGTTGTCATCCACGCTGATCAAATATTGGCTTATCGTTTCTGTGTGATCCTCCCATTTCATGGACCCATGTGTTATCTCTGTGATCGTAAATGCAGCATGGCAGGAACTCTAAATTTCTGTTCTGTTTCTATTTCTGCAGCCAAAAGCTAAAATCATTGTCCAGGAAATGGCTCCTAAGCTTAATAATAACAAAACTACCAGTGCTCATGTAGCAACATTAGGAACATGCTGAGCAGCCCTGAAAGATTGGGAAGAGGCTGATCAATATCCTGAAGAATAAATTTTTTTGGTAGACAAACATGAGCAAATTGTATCTATGCCTCATGCTGGCAGGAGGGAGACCACATTGGATACAACAGGTAATTAAGATGCATTACTTAGTTTTTATATCAGGAATTGTTCTCATTTCTTTATGCTATATTATAATCCCTTTACTGATGCTCAGGTAATATTTAGTTTCTGTGTCACTGTCTTAGTGTGAAAGAAAGATATTTTAGCATCATCTAACGTGATGGTTTACTTTGTTCAGTCTGGATAAAATGAGTCCAAACCCAAACCAGAGGTGCCACACGTTCAGTGCTTCCTCTGCTGTGAAGTGGTGTTCATTTTTCAGATGCAGATAGAACAGATGGGCTTGGTGACAGCTTGACTCATACACACTTTGAAACCTGTGCATTTATCTGGAGAGGAATTCGTTGGTTTTGTATAGACAATCATTTTGATTTACACAGATCTAAAGCTTCAATTTGTGCTCTTGATTAGGAATAAGCACTTCAGTCATAGTAACCAATTACTATGGTTATTGTGACCTGAGATTTTTTTATTAAAAGAAACCCTTTTTCTATTTACACAAGTAGTAGTAGTGAAAGCCTGGAAGTGGCAAGCTTCTGTTGGAAATCATGTATTCACTGGGATTCTCTTACATTCCAGATCTGGCACACTTTTTTTTCTTTCAACATCCATCCTCTCATTCCTAAAATGAGCTGCCAGTCAACCTCACATCTTTACTTGTACCCTTCCAACAGCACTTGTCTAAACTAATGTTTTTCTTTAGCATAATAGAAATTAAAAAAACCCAACACTCAAACACTGTATTATAAACCTAATTCACCCGCATCATGGGCAATTTTTTTTAGTTTTTGCCCAGTTTATTCCAAGAAAAAGAATGCTCAGATTTGCGTTCCTTTCAGGACAGATAATAAAAAGAGTATTAAAAAGCAGTGTCACTATACCACTAACGGAGAGCCAAGATATTCTCTTGTTTCCACCTGAAGATCGAGTCTTTGACAGTAAGGTCTGACATGCGGCTAGCAGTGATTTCTCTGCTGGTTTTTCCATCATATTTAGATGCCACCATTGCAATGCGACCCCATCTTTACAACATAGTTTCATCCTGAAGAGCTTAAAGCTTTCCTGTTTATTTTATTTACCATCACACCAGTATTGTGAGGGGGTCATTCATTAAGATATATGATATGAAAAGAAAATGCAAAAGAGAAAAGCATGAGAACAGTAAAAGTTCTATTCCCACAGATTTGCAGTTTTTCTAACCACTGTCCCAACCTGCCCCAGGGAGCTCCAGGGAATATGATGCATCTATTGCTGCTGCTCTTTTGTTCTCTGACACTGATCTGTTGCCCAATAAAATATCTCTCAAAAGACAGCATGGTGTCGCAGCTGGTTCAGAACCTGAGAAAACCAGCCCTTTGCATAAACAGGCTCCATCTTCCCTTTGTTCTTTAAGAAATGTACCCAAGGATATATTTTCATGGTATTATCTGCTAACCAGTGCCCTCCACTTTGTGCAAAGCAAAAAGAGGGTCATTAACACAAGTGAAGGACGCCACATAATGCAATATTCTCTGCTCAGCCCCATATTTTATGCACTTTTGTACTTGACTGAGTAGATTAGGTAAAGTACAATAATTTATGAAGAAAGAATTTCATACAAAGAAACTTATTTTCTTTTGTAGTTTCTCTGTTCTTTTCTCTGTCATGGATTTGCTCCCTCCTACTGCAGTGAAAAGGGTACATTAAAATTAATATTCTAAGCTGGGATTTTCAAAGCAGACTATGGCAGTAAAGTGTCCAAAAGCCACTGACATTCAATGGGAGCCAAATCCTTAACCTCTTTGAAAATTCTTAGCCCAAATCCATTAGAGCATTCTTCAAAGAGACAATATTCAAAATTCCAGGAGTAATTTTCCTAACAGTCTTTTATTCTCATTTCTGACAGGCCCTTCCTCCCTAGATCCAAGCCCCCCGTTGAGGTACAAAACCAAATTGCTTCCATGTCCCTTGTAATTCAGACCTCAGCTGTAGCTCTGGTTCTTTTGAGGCATTTGTTTTTATATTTAATGACACACAATAATTTGTATGTAGAAAACACAAAATGGGATTCTGCAATATTGCTTTTCCCTCTCTCTCTGGTCTCATCTGTTATTACACCTCTTCTAAATGGTTGTAACTGGGGCTTTATAAACACACACCAGTTCATCCAGATATTTTGACTCCTTACTGTGAAAAGAAAATTCACATATTGTGTTTTTTTGCTTATGGTCACTTCTGATATTTTGACAAGAATTAATTCATCTCCACCAGTCTACATCCCACTTTATCAGCTTTCCTTCTAAAACACAGTGCTACAGCAGTTGTGACTTGTCACATTATTTACTTCACTCATTTATACGTATTTTTCTCCTTACATCCCAGCAATCATAGCATGAGAAGACTTCACTGATTAAATGAATCAGGTACAGAAAATGTGATCCGACCAGAATTTTTGCAATTAGTGATACAAATATCCTATCAGAAGGCAGATTTTTATTTGCATTGGTAGTCAAAGGATGCTGTAATAACAAACCCTTACTGAGAATCTGCTACACTACATTGACACCTTGTGGCTGGTTCATCATAATGCAAAGTATTCACCCAGACTAGTAGGAGGATTAAGAGTGAGTAAAATGTAAAACCCCTGGGGAAAATATTTTAATTTTAAATACTCACAGTGAATGGGAGAGTGAAGGGAATTCATCAGGCTCCACTTTAAATCTCAGTCTGATCCCAGCCCAAACTCAAGTATATATGTTCTTCAGTGCTGAACACAGAATTTCTGGTTTTCACTATAATTCGGATCTCTGTGGGATCCAGCCTTGAAGTGTGTGCCCCAAGCTTACCTCAGACTGCCCTTCTTCAGCTGACATGTTGTATTTCAGCTTCCACACTGAAGATAGTGGGACAAAGAATGAACAGCTTTTGTTGCAACAGTATCTGCTGCCAAAATAGAATGAGATTAAAATTACATTTACAGAAGAAATGCAAACTTCGGAGTGTGCATGTGCAATAACACTCTAGAAAGGTCAAACAGAATGAAGATGCAGCATGAGCAGTCTTTTTCCCTGCTTGCTCGATGGAGAGGAAATGGCACAGTGCAGGAAGCCTGTTTCAAACAGGCAGATGGGCTGTGACATAAACCTGAGACAGCTCATCTGCTCAATATGTAATCATCGTGCTTGAAACCATTTTCCTACAATCTTCCTGAGTAGCATGTAACTACTATGAGTTCACATAGGAAATGAACTGCTGAAATGTTAATAAAGGGAAGGATTTGAAAAGGATTCAGATAAATCAGTTACAGAGTGCTCTGGCCAGCAGTCAGTGAATCACTGAGCAACATTCAATGATTTCTCAGGAAGACTAAATCCATCATATGAGCCTTTTAGACAAATAATCAAATAAAAAATACTAAACCTCACAAATAAATTATCCTTCCCCAAAACCTATTAAATCTGCTTTTGTTCATTCCTTTGCAAACCTGGAGACTCCCTGTATCAGTCAGCACCATCACATGGAACTCTGAAGTTATTTCAGTGAACAGCTACACTTGAATCGTGACTTTGGTATTCTGTGGGCAAATACTCTTCCACAAAATAAGGGCTAATTATGCAGTTTCTGAGAATGGGGGAACTGGGAGTCCCTCCTTTCTCCTGCTTATTTTCTCATTGAAATAACAAGATGAGGCTGTTTGGAGGCCCTGCTGCTGCCTTGGCAGAGGTGTCAGAGTCACACACAACTGGGAAGGGCATTCACACCAGGATCTGTGGTGGGGTCTCATGTCTGTGGACCTTGAACACTTCTGGGGTGCCTTTGGGTAAGAATGGCTGAGCTGGGGGACTGCCTGCATTGATGGCAAGGGCCTGGTTCCGAAGTCAAGGATATGAAAGGGAGGAAGATGAGGGTGGGAAGGATACCGCGACTGACTTGGTCTCCACCCATTTCTATCTCCATCCAGGACTTGGCGATAATTATTTTGAGGTTTAGAAGTTTAAGGGTTATTGATTTCCTGTGTCTAATTTTATTAATTAAGAAAAGATGTGGTCCCTGCTCGTCTTTTGGCCACATGGGAGTTTACAGTAACACAATTCCATGAGGATGTGGTTAGGAGTTGAGTGATCTGTGGCTGTGCCCATGGGAGAGCTTCCAGAAAAGCAGAGATCTGCTGGATAAACGCTGGCCCTTGCTGTGGATCTCAGCCAAGTAGTCTCAACTTAAGGATAGCTATTAACATTAAACAACCTGCAAAATTTTGTTAGTTCAAATTCCGGTAGAGTTAAATGATGATTCTTTAAAAAGAATTACAGTAATCTATTCATTGCCATGGAACAAGATATAATTAAAGAAATTCCTCCAGCAATAACTCAATTACATATATTTTTCTTTTAAACTGGCTTTTAAAAGATTCTTTAAGTGAACAATTATTTAGTCACTACAAAACTGTAGTTCAATGCAATAATAAGTATCCTTAATACTGCCATGCAAATAGCTAGTGGAGAAGAAACCAGTCTTTGAGGAGATATAAAGGCAGCATGTCCTAAACAAAACCTGAAACCTTGTGTCACTGCTGTGGATGTAAACAGATTGTGAACTTCTCTCACCTCTCCATATATAATTGTTGCCAGTATTCAGAAAAGGAAAAGACAGCTGAAATTACAGAGCCCTTCCTCTCCGAGTTAAAAGAATGAGTAGTGTTTGGAGGAAGGTGCAAAAGGCAAGGAAAATGTTCTTGGAAAGTCAAGACTCCTGAAGTGCAGCAAAAAGCTGCAGCTGTTCTCCAGAGCAGTGAGCACAGTGCACATCCCAGTAGCAGGGTTCTTTCCTACTCTTATATAGGAGTGATATGTACAACCTGCTGCATTGTAACCCCCAGCTGTGGCCAGTCCATGTGTTCTTTGCATTGAAAGCAGTTTTCAGTCTTAGGAAGCTCTTCAATAGAATTCTTCTTGCAACATACCCAGACCTCTTCATCATGGCACACTACTCCCAGCAGCCAGTTTGCACAAATGCATTGTGATTTGGAGACTGAGGTAAATTCACTTACATGCATGTGAACTGTCCCATGCCTGTTGTCCTCCGTGACTGTGAAATTTCCCAGGGATTTTTTTTTTTTAACTTACTAAGCCAGAACAACCAAGGAATATATTCCAGGCCACAGAGAAAGTCTGTGTTAGGGAAGGTATATCAAGGTAATTCCCTAAACACAACCAAAGTTCCCCAAAAATCCCTTTTTCTTACTCTTCTCTATAAAGAACCTGTGAAATCTTTTACCTCCCTTTTAAATCCCTGCCTTCCTACCCTTTGGAATCCTGCCCAACCCCCTTCCTGCCTACCAGATATTCTCACATCCCCTCTGCTCTGCTCTTCAGATAACTACAGGAGTGAGCACAGCGGCTGCCTGGATGACAGCCATCAACCCAGCCCTCTCTGCTCTGTGGTTTACCCAGCTCTTGCAATGAATACATACTGACTCATGAAAATGATAACAGATGTGAAAAAATTACAGCTTTACCACCTGTTGCTAGTGTAATGGATTTAATTACTGGCAGACAGCTTGAATTATTTTGAGGTCTTTTACAAAAGGAAGATTTCTTTCTTCCCTGTGGGAGATCCTTGTTGAGAAAAACTACAGGGGATAACCCCGCACCACAAAACCCTCTGGTTCCTTACAGATTCCTCCCCACCAGGAATTTTCCCTTGCATAATTCTCTGATGTGTTAATTATTTCTTTGCCTAATTGACCTGCTAAATTTATCTCAATTATATACCTTCAAACTGTCCTTAAACTGACCATAATTTCAGCAGTTGCCTTGTCCACCACACTGGTATTCACTGTTATACTGACAGGTGCTTTTGCTACCATCATTCACACAGAGAGAAAGAGCAGTAAAACTCAAGCCATTCTCACCCCAGCTACTCATTGTAACTGGAAAGATAATTGCAAAATATCCTGTTGTGGGCTTTTTTCATTCCAGCTCTGACCTTGTCCAGTGAAATGGTTTCTGCTCAACATCTGTATGGGTATCTGAAAATGTCCGTATTGCTACTGATAAATGTGAGACAATGGATTTAATTGAGCACTAATACATTTGAGCAAGATTGTATCTTCAGTATGTGCTTGAGGTTGGGAGACTGGGGAAAGAATATCCTTATTTATAGCATGATGTCTGCTGAGTGGCCATTGAGTTTAAGAAGTTAAACTGAGTTTCTTAATTATGGATTGACATCAGACTATCCAGAGAGAGAAGGCAGAGGATAAGCAGGAAAAAAGATCTTGTGCTATGCCCTCTATTCAATGCTGGGAGAACTTGCTCTAAGATCTGAACCTGTTTGGAGAAAATTTTGGCCGAGTCCTTTGCTATCTGCATCAACTGAAAAGATCAGTGTGGGCACTCATAGTTTCCTTCTGGTTAGGAAAAAAAAAGAATAAGGCAACTCCCTGCATGCACAAGAAACCACTTTCTGCATGTTGTAACACAAAGGTTCAATGAGAAAACAGCCAACATGAGACAGAGGACTTTGTGGGTATGTTTATCCCACTGAAAAGTACCATTGTGTTTCAAGACACCACTATAGACATACTGTAAATTTAAATATACTTGCTTAGTTAAGGGAGAGCTGTTGGAGAGCAGTAAATGGCAGAAAGCTGTGACCCCAGAGACAAGGAGAAATAGAAACAGGGAAGCAGCAAAAAGGTAGCACTGAGGGCCTTAGCAAGCAACAAAAGGGGATGTACATGTACATGACCAATAGTACTTGTTCAATCTGAACACATATGCTGCTGAATTGTTGCCAAATAAGAGGCAGAAGAAAGAAAGAAAGTAAAATGAAATGGAAGAAAAGGAATGGGAAAGCATAACCTAAAGAAGGTGTAGTCTACCTCCCACTTTTCTCTCACTTTTTCTCTCCAACCCAAATTTTCTGCATAGAGTGGTGTATTTAATTTTTTTAGCGTCATTGTCAGCTACGGTGGAAAGTCATTTGTGCCATCATTATCAGCTTTGTCTTATTGGCTGCAGTCTGCAGCTCATATTTTGCTTGTCTTTTGCCTAGTAAGCTCTTCCCAGTCCTATTTTTTTTCATTATAGGACTATCAGTAGGGTTTTTTTGTGCAGTTAAAAAAAAAAAGAAAAAGAAAAATGACAGAGAATAAAAGAAATACAGAAGGAAAAAAAGGCTTCTTTAAATTCAGCTGCGTGCTCTTGAAGGAGCTGATCACTCCTCCTGAAAAGAGATATCAGGGGTTGCTTAGCAATAGAAAGATGGCATCCTGCCTATCAGACGGCCCTTTTCAGATTTTTTCCTAGATAAGTACAATAATTGGAGGGAAGCATCTTTTGTGGCTGGCTGCCCCCTTGCAACGTCTAGGTTAACACAAGGAGAAATGCTATGCTTCAGCTACTGTGCTGCAGCTGCTGGTATCTCTTTCCTGGGGAATTAGAATATAACAATATGTGATATTGTTTTACTTAGCATTATCTTCAGCTAACGTTATTTTTAAAATATTCTTTTTAGTCCTATAGAGACATATTTAGGAATGGCTGCCATCTATCCAGACAGAACAATACAGAAAATACACGTTTCAGTAATGATCAGGAACTAAAGTTACTTCTTCTTCTGAAATGGAGGCTGTTAAAATTAAGGCTAATTGCCCTAAGCAAGAACGCATAACACAGCAAAAATTATAAAGGGAAAACCAACACGTGAGCACATTTGTCTACGTGTGCATTCAGGAATTTTTGTAATCCCAAGTGGTGCCTGCTCATCATTTTGCTGTCACCGTTACAGCCTCCCGTAATTTTATTTAATTTTCTCCTCGTTATCACAGGGAAAGAGCACAAAAGTTCCTCCCCAGACCTGCATTTCTGCGTGTGGCCATGCAGTGGCACAGGAGACCAGGAATCTGTAGAATCTGCTGCTCCTGAGGCAGGAACTGCTCAGGTGTGCGGGGTGGGCGGCCGCCGGGTGACAGCCCAGGTACCCTAAAGGTCGGGCTGATGTCACAGCACCCCGCAGTGCCTGTCCCCTGTCCCCTGTCCCTTGTCCCCTGTCCCCTGTCCCCTGCCCCGCTGCACCCGGGCCTCGCTACCAGGGCACCGCCCGTGCGTCCCGGCCGGGACAGGGACAGGGGCAGGGACAGGGACAGGGGCAGGGACAGCGGGGGGCAAAGCGCTGTCATTCCTTTGTTTCTCCCCCTCTGCGAGAGCTGGAAGGAGCATTATTTGCGGCACACTCTGCTCCAGCCCCTGTAGGAGTTGTCCGTCCCCGGCCGCTGCCCCCCGGCCGGGCAGAGCGGCCCACACGGGCGGCCCTGCCTGCCTTGCATGGCTGAACGCTTCTGCTGAGGCGTTCCCTGCTGGGTTGGTGCCACTCTGCCACAGTTCTGGAAGGCCTGCAAAGCCTAAAGTCTGCTCTGGGAAATGGCAGTAATTTCTTTCCCTGCCTGGGAAAGGCTCAGAGTGCATCGTGTACTGCATTTACCAGCTCTGTGGATATTGCCTCCCTCTATTAACCAGGCTCAGAACACACATTCCACAACCTGGTAAGAAGATATCCACAGATCCCCACTGCTCATCCTTGGTGCATAGTGAAACCGTCGGGGCAGATGTTCATAAGGTGTTAGGGAAATGGAAAAGCTGTTTCATTCAGGAGAGGAGGACAGTGTGACGAGGGCTCTGTCCCTTCCTGACATCCTGCAGACTGCAGCAATACTGTGGCTGCAGAATCCTCAGTGCACTCAGGACAGCACTGGTGAGCTCGCTGTAAATATATAAATGGAAGATGAGTCCACTTTGTGCAGCCCATGCTGGGATGATCATGCTTTCTGTACTCCAAGGGGTATTACACCTCATACTTGCATCATTTTCACTGAAGGAACCATTTCTTCCCTTCGGTCGTCCCTGGCAGCAGGGAGCAGGGGGAAGAGTCTGCACGAGAATACTTAATGGCTTTGGTAGGATTTTATTTCAGGCTTTTAGATCTCCTTGGCATGAATGAAACAGGTTCAATTTTAGAATTAATCTTTGGTTTTGAAATAAAGCTTTCTTTACATTTCCCTAACTCTAAAATCTAGAAAGGTCCTAAAACTGCAAGTCAGAATCAAAGGAAAAAAGGTTGAAAGGAAATATTGAATTCTGACCCCTTCCACTGCCAACATCATCCCTCCTGCCTCTTCCTTTAACCAAGAGGAAACACCCAGGAGTTTATTTTGAAGGCACAAACATGTCATCTCTAGAGCAGAAAAATAAAATAAGTGTCCAGGATTTGGAGCTCTTTGTTCTGGTACAAAGACTGATAAAAGATGTAACGACACAAGTAACTGATTCAAATCACCCCTAATGATAACCTCAACGCCAGGAACTTCCTTCCTCTAGAGTTAAACCCTTGTGCTCGGAGACACCACACACATGCCATCCTGGGGAGCCAGTCACGACACACGGGTAAGGACACACAGATCCTCCAGGTGGCAATACAGCCGTACTTTCCCATATCTTTTTTTTTTTAATCTCTGAATTTGACAGAAAAGCTGCTTAGATTCTGGACAGCAAGAGCTTATGATTTGAATTTATCTGTAAATATTGCATTTCTTCACATTATTTATTTATAGTGGCAACTATTCAGTGTATATATATATATACACACACATCTATTTGAAACATATGTCTTTGTCTATATACATAGATGTACCCACATCTACTTCCCACTGTAGCTGTGCAAGCTACATGTCTGCATTCTGCTCTGCTCTACCTCAGCTGAACTCTGCTGCAGATGAAGGAGGAAGATGTCCTGATGAGAAGGAATGAACAGGGATGACAGCAGTTTAATTTCTAATTAATTAATCCATCATGATTAACTTCTGACATTGAAGCAGTTGTGTTTAGTCTCTGCTGAGGGTCTGATCCGAAGACAGCTGCAGTCCATGTTGCAAGGGAGAATGATCCAGACTGGGTGCTTCAGTGGAGAGGGTGCCCCAGTGTTTTGGCAGTGGGGACTCCTCTGGATGTGCAGGGTGGCACCTTCCCTCACCCTTCTCTATGCTGATTTCTGCCCAGCTCCAGAGCAGGAAAGCAGGGAAATAGGCTAAAAGAAAATCTGGTTGAGACAAAAAATTAAAAGGAGGCCTCTCTTTGCATCTTGCTACTTGTAAAATATAAAAGTGTGAGCTGAAAGCAGGTGTAGCACTACTGGCCTCAAGGAAATGTACAATTGAAATCTAGTTATTCCTTTGCAGTGAACGGTTTGTCTTGACTGTACTCACACTGAAGTGAATCAGGAATTTTCCCAATGTATTCTAGCTTCTATATCCCTGTAAGATACATCAGCTGCAGTTGAGATTTGTAAAAACGAATGACTGACAAAGCATTATTATTATGAGTTTACTTCTTCCCATGAACCAAAGTGGTATAGTTAACAGCATGTGTATTTGCCTCAGGATGCCATTTGCACTTTGACATGCCTCCTGGCTGGCTCTCACCCACAGTACACTGGGGTTTACACTTGTTTTCCTGAATCTTAGATTTCTGCAGAGACCCCAGAAATGTTCTGATTCACTGTCCCTGTGGCAATTGCTGGTTGGTGAGCAGCCAACATGAGACACTTGTGGTAGAATATGGCGTTTACTTTGATGAATTAATAAATTATATAGCTGACCTAATATCTTCGAATATAAAGTGGAATTTCAGCTTGAACATAAAATGTAAATCAGTGGTTGAAAAAATATTCCAAAATAGCACCACGGAAACCAGAGGAAATGATTTAATGTATAATTCAAGCAGTTTAGCTAGGAGCAACAGTTCTATTTTAATACTATGAATATTTCTAAATCAAAACCAGATTCTGATGCTTGATTTCTTTTTCTTTGAGCCTATTTTTTGTTGTTGTTGGAGATATGAACGGTAATTAAAAACAACAGTGAAGTATGAAGCTATTAAAAGCTGAGATTAAAAATTAAATAATGGAAGTCCTGTGATTTATGTTACTGTGCTCCTAAGGCACATTTGAAGCAAACTCACTAAGAAATTCATGCTATTTCCATGTCAGCCATTTTATTCAATACAAACCTCATTTACTGAAGAGAACTTACCCTGTTCCAGTTAATACTGAATCAAAAGATTAGTTTGTGGTACGAATCAATATATTAACTTCTGAGCCCTATATTATTAGTGGCCTCAGGGTGAAAACTATGTTAGAGCTTGCAAAAGATGAGTATTTTATATCACAGAAGGAAAGGTGTTGCATTTGGGGTGGGCTCTTCAGAGTCAGAGGTTGTTTTTATGAGAAGTTTCACGGCCCATTTACGCAGCCCTTTTTGTGAGCCTGGTAGTGCCACTTGCCTGACCATCGTGGACTCAAAACTCAGCTGCAGTGCCTGGTGGAGCTGGACTTGCTGTCAGGACTGCAGAGTAACCAACATCCCCACCTTGCCTCAGGACACCATTACTGGGGTTTGTATATTACATATATGTAAATATCACAAGGGTTTCTACTCCAGTTAATGACCTCTGCTAAGCAAGTTGTTTGGTCTGGCATGATCTGAAGCTCCTGCCTTGATAGCCCAGAATGTTCATTCATTATGAACTGGATTTAACAACGGGATCTTATAGAGGGGAATAATTAACTATATAATTGCTGTTGCAAAAGTGTTTTGAAACCCTCCCGCATTCCAAATTTATGTAAACCACATGGGAGACAGCCCTAGGCCCAGAGTGAATTTCTTTAGGTTTTAAATAAGAACTTTAAATATGAAGCTCCCTAAGTGTTTCATTGATGCAATTACTGTAAGAAACAATATCATTAGCCCAATTTCTGTTATTTATTTATAAAAAATTTGGATGCAGAACAGTGATATTTTTCTTAGGCCTTCATATGATCCATCAATAAAGAAAGATGATTTAAATTAGTCAGCAGCATGGAGACAAGGGCTACTACTAAATATCATCCCACCTTAACAGGCAAACAGATAATTTTCCATACATTGATACAAATGACATGGATATTTTGTTGAAATGCCATGATGCAGAATGAAAGAACATATTTGTTGTGGCTATTTTTATTTTCTGGGAATCTAGAAAACCAAGATTAAAAAAATGCATGTCTTCTTTTGGCTAACACTGAAACCCTAGGGAACAAGTTTATAAACTGCTGGAAAGAATTCTGCATCAGAGTAATTCAATTCACAGAGGCCTCATTTCTCACCTTTAATGAATTACAAAAAAGAGATATATAAACTGAGATTTTTGCACTGTCACTGCTCCGCACTGGGACAGACATGCTGTAAAGAGACTGATGGCATGAAGGGACCAACATTCAACTGGCAACAAATGAACAAAAATACCACAGGAGCAGAAAATCTGCTTTATCACCTACAACCTTATCCCTACCAGGAAAGCAACAACTCCAAAGAACTGGCTTATCTGGCATGGGTTGCAAATTATCACTCCCAATTACTTTACTCCCTTTTCCTTCTTTACACTTTGAAAACAAATGAGAGCAGTCTTCAAGCAGATAACAAAATGCTAGATACGGAGATGGCCTCATGCAGAATAGAAGGTATACCCATGCTGATTTTCAGGGATTGAAACTTATTATACTTTATGAGGCATAATTGCTACACGTCTCTCTCATCAAGGGATATGCTGTGCAGCTGATGTTTTGAGGTTGTCACATAGACATCTATTGAAAGGAGAAGCTAACAGGTCAAACTGCATCTTACTACAGAACAGAAAGCATTGGGGTTCAACAATAAATTTGAGGATATATACTGACCCAGGCAAAAATTGGTTAAAAATCAAAGTCAGAACAAAATTTGAAAAAGAGAATCATGGCTTACCCCATATATCTTCTAGCTCACTTTCTGTCCCCAGACACCTTGAGAAGGGCAAATGGGATTTGTTGACACAAAGGAGTGGCTGGAGTTTGTAAAATAAAGAATCATCTGTTCTAAAGTACTGCTACCCTTCCCTTAACAAAGAACTTGCTTTGCTGTCGCTGCTCCTTACTATGTGAAAGATAATCTACCCATTACACTGTTTACCTGTTCATTGTATTTTTCATCCAGCTGTTGTTTCATCTACAAGCAGTTTGAAGCAAGCATGACATCTTTGGAGGATGTACTTTGAAAAGATCCCATTGCTGTGAAGTCCAGCTGCCCAAAGGGAATGTTTATGCAAAAATAAAATGTAGTGACAAAACATAAGAGTGCAGTCACAAAATGTTAAGGACAAATACAACAGTCTGAATTGTTTCCTTCTGGTTTCCTGGCTTTGATGGTCCTGACTGCACTGATCTCTGGGAGAGTCCTTGGTGGAACTAAGAACTGACCCAGAGCCAGTCACCAGTAGCTCTGTAGGAGGTCTGTCCTGCATGGATTCAAGATAGTGAAACAATAGATAACCTTTTATTTTCTTTTCCTTAATTAAGTCTGAGCCCTGGAGGTTCATACTTCCAACATGCTGCATTAAAATCCTGCTATGGGATTTGCCTTAATTATAGCATCTCGTTGACTTCACATTGATGCAGCTTCCTGAGTGCATTTGTATTGACAAATTGGAGTTGTAATGGATAACTTGAAATATGGGAAATTATTAAAAAAAGCATCAGAGGGGTAACATATAGGCAGAGGCACGTCTCTTTTTATGACATGCAATGCTTGGAGTTTTAGCCCAGAGAGGTGGAGTGATGGAGCAGGAGACGGAGCGATCAAACCGTCTTTACATTGTCTACTAGACACTGAATCTGTCAGGAGGTGACCAAACCTTAGCTAGAAAAGAAAAAGCAATATTCTCATAGCTTTGATTATATAAAAGGATCATGAATACTAGGATAGGAATTAAAAATGCTCCAAAAAAGCATATTGCTGAATGCCTGAAACCTGTACCAACCCTGAGCATACATGTTATTGCTTTTATTGTTATTTCTAATCATATTACTGGAGAAGTAAAGAATCTAAGATGATACTAATGAGAAATTATAGCAGAGATTGTAGGGCCAGAGGTACTGCTCTCATATGGGCTCTGTGCTGCATAGCTAAAAAGCACCAGAACTCTTACTAAAAGCATTGATTTGATTATTGTTTCATTTTGCTCACAATATCATACCTTTTTGTTTTTTTAAAGAATATTTTGTTTCCTTTTGTTAATTCTCCTCATTTTCCTGTCCTAATCTTGTTTATTGACATGCTTTGCTCTGATCTAATTTGACTAAGCTGTTCTGTGTCCATTCATACTCTCAGTTACCTTGCATGACAAGCCCTTGGAAGTGAAGCTGCAACTGCACTGCTGCACTTTCTTTGCCTGTCACAGCCAGTGTTTGCTTTCTGCTTGAAGTATTGGCTTGCTAATGTTCCCTTGTTTTTTTTCATAGTGTCTGAGCAGAACTAAAGCACTGGGATAGAGAATCATTTACTTGCTCAAAAATAATTCCTGATAAATCAAGGACAATGTATTGTCTTTCAGTTATAAATGGAGGTTCTGGTGTCCTGACTCTGGGAGCTTTGATCTCCTGCAGAAGTCACTCTACTGTTGTGACTTCCAGTAGCAGCAAATGCCTGTGTGCTGTAAAACACTGAGATTATCAGGTAGATTCTGCTGGTTAACTGGAAATTCTGTTGAATTCTGGTAACACTGTGCAAGTCTCTCTAAACCACATTCGCATTAACCCTGACATTATCTGTAGCAACATCCTGCTGATCTGGGCTTCAGTTTATCTCAAAAGGTCCTCTACAGGTATTTTTGCAGGATGCTTTCTTTAACTTAAGTGTTAATAGCTACAGAGTGGGAATCTTTTTCATGTTGCCAACACTTCTGATGATCTGAGTAAGCATCAATATTATAAATAAGGCAGTTTCCATGGTTAGGTATAGAGATTATACAATCCTTATTCAGCCAAATCTTTACAATCAGTGAGTAAACATATTCCATAAGAAAACCTGTCTGAGTAAGCATTACACAGGGAGGTCAGTAACAGGTCCTTCATGATGATGAACATTATAGCAACTCTTCTTAAAAAGCTGTCCTTGTCAAGATGTCAATTCATCAGCTACTGCCACTCTTTATATTATAGAAACAGATACAGCTGTCCGGTATCTAAGGGTAGCTCAAAGATCCTGTATTTTTTAAAGGTAAGTCTTGTAGAATTTACTCATGCATAATAAAGATTAACTCAAATATAGTTTGTGGTTGTTTTGTTGTGTTGGACATGACCACTAAAATAACATGTATATCATCAATAGCCAAGTTAGTAAAATCCGGTGAGGGAGCGAAAAGAAAATTAATTGCCAGAACTTTGACAGTGGCTTGTGCTCTGCTTGCTTCCTGAGATTTTCAGCCTCTCAAAGAACTGGATTAACACTCTGGGGGTCCTGTCTTGTCCTTAATGGAAATGCTTCAGTGACATTTTTTGTTCCCTTTGGAAAATCAGACATCTTTGAGAATACTATCTCTGAAAATACAGAAAACAATATTTAGCTAATAAGTACTTTATGGAGATAATAATCCAGTTAATAAAAGTGCCTGTAGCAATTGCTGCCAGACAGGACATTTTAATCCTCTCGTTAAATCCCCTGTATTTAGCTAGTTAGCTGGGGTAAGCATGAATTCCAACAGAAACTTCACTCACAGAATTCAGTGTTTTCAGGTGTGGTATGCTCTTGTTTAAGTCTGTGGGACCTGTGTGACAGGATTAGTGCCTATACTGCCATGCTGAGTCAATGCAAAACAAACCTCCAGTTAGCTTAAGAAAAAATAAAATAAAAGATCTCTAGGGTAGATATATTTGTTTCATATTTAAGAAAGTCGTGCTTCAGTTATCTTATCAGGGCTTAACAGTTCTGCCCCTGGATCCAATTTGTTATTGACATTGCAGTCAAAATAGGGCAAAGATGACCTGTTGTTCATACAGGAGAAGGAAAAAGAGGTTGTTATTGAGAACACAATGTACCACAGATATGGTACAAATATGTACCATATAGATCACAAATATGCTGAGCTATCAGCCATTACAATTGAGCATTCAAGGCTGCTACCTGAGAGATCTGAGAAAATTTAATAGTATGAGGGGGAAAAGAATATGCAGGACCTCCTGGTTGATTCTGTAAGAATGAAAAAGAGGAGGAGAAATTCAGCTCAGAGTAAAGTTTTTGTTTGCAGACCCGTTAGGGAGCACACCTGACAGTGTCTGAGCACTGCTCCTTATCCCAAGGGTGTGGGAGAGCCTGTCCGTTTGTGAGGAAATTTCACACACACACAGAAACCTGCTGGTAACAGCACCTCAACACTGGCTTCACCCTGGCTGCAAGGGTGACCTTCCACAGGCACCCCAATCAGCCAGCAACAGGAGCAAGGGGACAGGGCTGCTTTTATGGACACTAAAAGGTAACACAGCACAGGGTTTACATTATCTATCAACAAAATTGTTTTGCTCTTTTATCATCTGCCCTTTTTTTTCTTTTTTTTTACCTTGTTACAGTGAACTGAATTCTAATGCCAGTTTTCATTCAAATTGCTTTTAGACTCAGCATTTAAAAATGTTCTTCTGTGTTCAGCTCTGTCCTCCTGCCTGAGCAGCCATTCCCCACCTGTCATGTGTCTCTAATGTTTAGAGCAAGCAAAAGTGTCCTCTCTTAGCTTCTGTTGTAGAAGACTACACAAGCTGAGCTTATCACAATCTTTGTGCCAGATCAGCTCTCCCTTTCCTGGTGATCCCAGAAACACTGTTCTTCAGCTGTTTCAGTTTTTATCCATTGTTCTCTAACATGAGGTGTCAGGAATGTGTGGTGAGTGTCAGTGTATCTAAAGGGCTTTGAGGACTAGCACTAGAGTCACAGAATAACAGGTTGGAAGGGACCTCAAGGAACATCTGGTCCAATCTTTCTTGGGAACAGCATTGTCTAGACAAGATGGTCAAGATTAATATTAAAATGTCCAGTGTTGGGAAATCTGCCATTTCCCTGGGGAGATTATTCCAAGTGTTAATTGTTCTCACTGTGAAAACTTTTCCTTACATGTCCAATAGGAATTTTCTCAGGATTACCTTGTATCCCTCATCTTTTCCATGTGACTCCTTACAAAAGAAAGAATCTTCATCTTCTTTGTAGCCACTATTAATTCCCTATTCCTGGGTGTTCATGTCATGTTCAAAAATGCTTAAAGGTAAACACAGATGTTTTCAGGAATCTGAAAGATATACTGATTATCTCAGCATATACCAACCTGATGCTAAAGAGCATCTGGAAGAAAGGCTGTGAGAGAAAATTGCCTTCAGAAATGACAACCAAAATCCATGTCTCCTCTTTCCCCTCTACACTGCTGCAGATTTATACCAGGTTTCATATTGCCACTGGATTTACAGGGCCAGGCTCTTGCACAGATGATCACTGTGGGTTCCTTCCAACCCAAACCATTCTGTGATTCTAGGATACAATATTGGGTGGGCTTTAAATTATAAATACAGATGTAGCACCAAAATTTATGCCAAAGCTCTCTTCTCTGCAACTGAAGGGTTTGGATTAACTCTTTCCTTCTACTCCTCCCTGCTCTGCCAGACTGGAATGGGCTCTGTGCAGAAAGGTGTAGTACTAAGTCCTCATATAATTAAAAACAAACATAACTATCAAAATAGATTTTAAAATTATTTTCTAGCTAGCTCCTGCATTGTCTCCAATGCACAGCACCTACTGAGCTGTGACCAACAGCTGTGCTAGAGAAACAATGTTTTTGAATTTCTTTCACCAGTGTATCTAACAGATTGCCTGTAGGGCCTCAGCCCCTATAACCTAGTATCTTTTCAGTGACTTCAGTGATTTGAAAAGCACTTTGATATGCTGAAAAGCTAGATTTGTAACATCATGACTTTAAAAAAATAAAACTAAGTTTTATTTTTATTTTTATGTAAAACTATCTTTTAAAATTCACATATCACACAACACAAGACAACAGGAAAAGGAAATGCATAATTTCTTTAGAAAAAATCCAAACTTTTAAAATTAGCATTACTGTCAAGAAAACTATTGCTCTGTGGCAGTAGGTACTGCTTTTTTCCCTAGAAAGTACTCTAAAAATTCCTGTGTTATGGTTATAGCATTTTCCGTTCCACTTTACTCAGCTGCTCAATATCCAGATCATGAAATATATGCATCTTGCAAAATGGCTGTTGCTATGGAGACATCAAATATTTAATTGGAGAAAAAATAGCTGAATAAGCTTCATTTACAAGCCAACAGAAGGTGCTTGACAGCCTTAACTCAAGGCATGCTTCCTTTTCTTTCTCTTCCCTTTTACTTCCTATTTTAGTTTTGTTGTATATTCACAAAACAAATGTTTCCACTTAATTTTCTATCCCATTTCTCTCTGTATTTGAACAAGAAAGATTTTTAGGAAATCCAGAATGAGGACTTAACACTTGTGATGGGAATGGTGGCCGTTCCATGTGTCTTGTTACAGTAGTACTAATGTTTGAATGGGCTCATTTTCTGCTTTAACCAAGATAAATCAGTATCCTGAGCACACATACTATGCAATATTATGACTGCACAATAAAGTCTATATTCCTCAGCTGTGAGCAATTATTCTCCCTTGCAAATGCCTTCAATGTCTAGGACCCACCTGATGAGTTTGAGATAAGTGAATATACTGCTTTTTAAAGATACCTCAACAACAATTTCTCTTTTATACATAGATGAGATAAATCAGCTGGGTTGAAGTTAAATGGGATTCTTTAAAAGTTTCAGCTCCAGCCGATTTTCTGGGGGGGAAGAGAAGTCTGTGCACATTTAAATTTTGCAAGAACCGATGTGTAAAGCAACCAGAATCATCACCTTTGTTTACAAGGTGAGTTTCAATGAGTGAGTTTCAACTCAAAGGTGACTTTCAACTTTCATGAGTTTCAATTTTTTTTTAAACCTGAGGTATTTCAACCCTCACACTTGCATTTCTTCCTTTCAGAAAAGTTCAAACATCTCCCCTAAGTAATCTCTAGAAACCAAAACTGTATTTCTTTCAGAGATTTCAGAAGAAATTCTGTTTCCTGGCAACCTCAGCACACAAGGATAGGCAGAGTTCTGCTTCTCCCCTAACCAGCAGTGCTCCCTCCTAGAACAGCTGGTAATAGCAGTGCATCTGGGTCAGGAGAGGAACTTCAGCCGAGTTCTGGTCTGGATTGCAACCCCCCCAACAGCTGGAGAAAGGCGAGTTACTCCTGCCCTGACTTAGCCTCTGGATAGATGGCCAACAGGGTAAAGTCATGGCTCAGCCATATGGTGGAGCCTGATGGCCACATGTTCTGCCATATGCTTTGATGCTGCTCACAAATTTCCTTAGCAAATTAATGAATAATTACAGGGGCACTTTGCTATATCTACAGATTTGGTCAGTGTGTTGGCTGATTTGCCTCAGTGCTATTTTGAATTCCTGGATAATTTTCGCCCAAAACTACCAGTAAATCTAAAGAATAGCAGTATTTGTACAACCATAAAAATCTAAGATCATTGAATTTCAGTGTACTTACAAATAAATATACTTAAGAAAGCATTCACAGGTATCACAGAAATAGAATATTCACTTGGCGGTTCCTGAATGCCTGAGAGACTTCAAATGTTTGTTCAGTTCCTCTGTGGTTTCTTTATTTGATTTTGAACTGTTTGGTTACTTAACATTTAATAGAGTAAAAATTCTATGAAATTGTACTAATACTCATTATATCAGAGGATGGTTCATAGCTTTTAAATGAGATTTTGTGTCTTGGAAACAACCAGCTTTCTAGAGGAAGTCAATGACAATTCCAGAACTGCTGCCTCAAGATAGAGGAAGCCACAGCAAGTACTGAAATTAACAGAGAGCCTTAGAAGCAATTGGAGGATGTAAAATAGATGTTGAAAGCCTTTATGTGGCTTTACTGATAAACTCTGCAACTTAGTGAATTTGCAGGTTGCTTAGGTGTTGTATCAATGACAAGAGAGTTTTAAATCCCTAGAAAATTAGTATCAATGCATCTTGACAGCTGCACCCTTAGAGTGACTCTAATAATAATTAAAAAATCATTGACTTATCCACCAAAATCTGGTCCTTACATGAGACAACTAGTTTGGGAAAGGGAAAAATAGTTGCAACATGGGAACTTGACGAAGGAAAACCAGGCTTGAGGGACTTACCACATGCTGAGACTCCCCAGTCACAAAAATATTCCTCCAGAATGAAACTATGCTTATCTGTTTTCCAGGGATTTTGAGAACTGCATACATTCACTGTGCATTCACACTGCTGTGTTGAATATTCCATTCTATTCTGCCGTATTCCCTCATGATGTGCTGGAAGGAGTAGCTCTTTTTCATTGTCCTGTGTTTGCGCTTTTTTGAAAAGAAATCCACAACTCAGACAAAAAGGAATTATGCCTCCCACTGTACCATCATGGGAACTGTTGATGCACATAGACAAGCATTGAGATAAAGGATAATAAATGTAAATAAACTGTGAATTGAATAAAAAGCTTCAGCTATTCTGCATGGATCTCATGAACAGCTTCATTTGCCTTTCATGATGGGTCCCTGGTGTCCAAGTGGGTTGATCCACATCCATGAGAGCTTGAACTGCATTGTGCAAACACTGGAGGTTCGTGTTCTCCATTTTCCTCAGAGCAGACACCCTGCAAGTGAGGCTGTCAAAAAAGGAAAGTTTAAAAGTAAGTCTGACTTCTAGTGATGTTTCAGGTAGACTTATGGAGTGAGGAAAAGGTTGCTCATTTGGATTATTTTTTAGTTTTTATCAGAAATTAAATGCTCTAAATCTATTCTACTGTTATGGCATCTCTTTTTACAAGCATACCATTTTTTATCAAGAGTGATCCTTTTCGTTCAATAGCTTGTCAATTCTAGGGCATCTGAGGAAAAAAGAATCAATATTATTTGGATAATTTAGCCCCGAATGTAATCTGTAGTTATGTAGAAAAAGGAAATCAATGAAGACTGTACATTCTGCTGCTCAGATTCTTGTCCATGCTCTTCACTTTGCCCTTACCCTTGGCTCTGGGCAGTTGGCACAGGGAGACAGAGGCTGAGCTGGAATTTCCTCTACCTAAAACTTGATTTTGATTTGCTTTCTAAAGTATGCATATCAAAAATTGTACAAACTACAAAAAAAGAAAAAGGCAAATCCTCAGCTTCAAAAACCATGTTAATTCCTAATTAAGACAAATTTTGATGATCTAGCAGACAGTTTTAGAGAAACTGCAGTTACAGATCTATTTCTAGATTCCTATTTTAGGTCTCAATGCCAGATATTAAGCACTTTGTTTTGTTTTCTCAGTTGAGAAAGTCTTGCTGGCTTCGAATGAGCCTACTCCTGAGTTTAAATCCCTGGATGAATCAGCTCCTAATCTGTCCATATTAAACAAATTGGATTGTGTATAAGGAAACTCTCAGGACTTGTGCTATTGTGTCTTGCAGAAATATTTGAGTTAACTCAATGCCAATAAGACCAACAGCTTAAAACCTGTGAAAAGAAGTTAATTTAAACTGCAAATATGACAATAACCTGGAGTAAGAGTTCTAAAAGTTTATTTTTAAGTCTTAGGCATCTTTGATTTTCCTGTAAATTTGAAACTGATATCTGCATTAATAATTTTGAAGTATTTTATGTCACCAGACAAAATTAGTTTTAATGAACTGACAGTGTTTTCAAAAGGCCTTTGGCAGTGTGCAAGCAGACATTGTGCAGACTTTTAGCTTTTTTGTTTTAGCTTTTTTAAAAAATTTATTTTAGATATCATGAGTTGTTTGCAGCCTGCAATGAATTGTAGTTGTAGGGTTTGGCTACACTGTTAATCTGGAAGCTATACATTTCATCTGTCTGTGGCATTGGGCAAAAAGTTATTCATGGAAGTCCTAAAATAATTTTTATCTGATCTCAGTGGGGAAAGAAAAAAAGTGCCATTTTAAAAGAGCCCTGGCCCAAGAAAGCATAAGAACATAAGCCATGTTATTGTTCAGCTTTACATAGTCCCACTTATTTCAGTCCCTTGAAAAGAAACTGTGACAATTATTACACATGTTATAGTTGAAGAAACTCAATTTCCTTTACTCCTTAAAAGCTGAAAAAAAGCTATTCTAAATCAAAGGAATTTACTCTTGGGCTTGTCAAAACTCGATGAACATTACAGGTTCACTGAAGTCCTGTTTGAAAATGTCACAGTCTTCCTATCATCACTGAGTTTTGGAACCTGGAATATTTTTTTTTTCTTTAGCAGAGTAAGACACAAGGAAATGGTGTTTACATCTGATTAGGTTTTCTTTGGTTTTGGTTATCATGTCCTTATCACAGATGCTCAGTAAATGATATGTTTACCCTGTGTGCAGAGGGGCACAGATGTATTGCCCCAGTGCAGGCCCTGGGCACACTCTGTGTTTGGATAAAGGCACAAGCTCCAGGTGCCATTTCTATCAGCCCCTGCAATGGAAACTGCTCACCCCAAATTAACCTGACACTGCTGGGGAAGTGACTTGGATAATAAGGCTCAGAAGCAGACACAGAGAACACAGCATCAACCTTGGACTATTTGCTGCTGCAGGAATTCAAATAAGGTGAGTTCAGCATGATGTTTCACAAAGATCCAGATTTACCCCACTGTCTCCAGTGCAGAGTTCTAACAGTATTATGTGCTTAAAAAAAACCTCAAACCAATGGCATCAATGATACTTCATTCAAATAAGATAGATCCTGCTGGAAATTCCTCCTCCTCATCTGATTTTCATTGAACTGCATTTAAATATAACAACATCTGGATAATAGACATATACACATCTTCAAAAGAAATTATTTATAGTGAATCCCTGAAGATTACACCAACATGATATATTCCCTTTGTGTATAGCTCCATATGTTTCTTGCTCTACATTTTCCTAGTGGTACTTTTCAGTAGAGAATGTGTTAAATATATGTGAATTCAGAAATCCTTATTCAGAAAGTCATAGCAAAACCCTTTATATGTTCTTGAAGCTGTATGGGTTAATAGTATCTATGTGGGTGGAATATTAAAGTTTTTGAATTAATTAATTCAGAAAAAGACCAGTGACTTTAAAAAAAATCATAAAGACCTGTATCATCAAGCTATGGATATATTAATATTCAGCTAAGGAATGGTAGCTAGAATCCATGAGAAATGATAAATGGCTAGAAATGTGCTTCAGTTTCCATTATTTTTGGCTTTAATATATTGCATGGTTGTGTTTTAGGCTCATTTCTATTTGACTTGTTTTGAGAGAGTCAGAATAGTAGGAAAAGCAAATGAATAGTTTAAACTGTAGCAGCATTTAAAAATCGCTACAAAATAAAACCCATGTATTATGAGCAAAACGGGAAAAGTTTTTTAAAACGGGAAAAGTTTTTTATTTTTGGTATGGTGTCTTCTACTGAATTTCATTTTCCCAAAAGAAGAAAACTCCTAAAGAAATGAAGTGCAGAACCCCATTCTGGCCTGAAAGCTATTACAGATCTTTGAGCTGCATAGAAATATACAACTGGCATAGAGTGGAATAGAGCATCAAGGATGCAATTACACCTATTTAATATGATCAAAACCTTTTGACTGAATTCAAGGGAAAGACAGCTACCAAAATAAGGTATTGTATCAGCAAAGGTCTAATCTAATCCATCTTTCTTTGTTTGCAGGCTTTGCCATTACATATATTTTTTAAACACAGTTTTCTAAGGCTGGATATCTGTTTAAGGTCGAGGATATCACTTCTGCTAACTGAACATTTCATATATGTAACAAATAGATTTTCTTGCAATGCCCAGCCTTGGAATGGGGCAATTTATTAGCACTTCTTTTCACTAGACATTTTACTGAAGCCAGGTACTCAAGTTATTTCTCTTCAGTAAGGTTAACTTCAGTAAAAGGCCAAACAGTAAAGTAACATAAAGGAGAGTGGTCTTATGGCAATTATTTATGCCTCTTGTGCCAACTCAAGTGCTACATCTCTGTTTATACTCTGGTAAAATTGCTATTATATACCCTTCATTTGTTAGAGGAATGGCCAGTGCTTCATGGAAATGATAGAAGAGGAGACAGGGGAGGGTTAAAGTCATTCAATCAGTGTCTGCCTTTGGCTGGTCATGGGAACACCTGATGGTGCTGATTCAGGATCCAGCCTTCCCCAAGGCAGCCAATTCACATGGAAAATGTCACTGTAGCACTTACAATAATGGCTTTTGAGCACAGAAAGACCTCAGTTAGGAGGCTCTGAAACATCACTCAAGGTAACCTGGAGGTAAAGAGAAATTCATGCTACCAAACAAAACTACTATAATTTTGTATTTCCAAAGGTTCTACCAATATTTGCAGTATTCTATGAATGTGGTTTTGTTATTGGTACATCTGCTGCATAGTTTTCATCGATTTCTCATGAAAATGTTCCATTTGAGGCAGTTGTATTTTATCACAACCCAGGAACAATGGACATGCAGCAGCACATTGAATTTCAATCTCTTCAAAATAGTGGAAAAGAACAAACTAACAAAAATAAGCTCCATCCATCTCTATTCCCTACAATTATGTAAACTACCAAACATAAGCAGTTGTTGACTTTTGCTAACATCAGTGTGGAATCTTAATGAGTAAAATCTAAGTGAGATAAAATGGAGTTAAATATTTACCATTGGGGCAATAATTTCCAGTAGCAGTTGGCAACCATTTGTGTAATGATGAATACTTTTGCAATAAAAATAGCACTGCGATCTTTTCTTTAGCTGCAATAAGATTTGACTGGAGCTGTAACAGTTGTAGAAGGAGAACCTCTAAGTTTGAAGAGTAGATAAGCTTGTAAAGATATACTGTTAATCCAAGGTGGTTCAGAGGCAGTCAGCCCTCCATGAGGTCTTTATAGAATAGTGCCAAGGCAATATATATTAAAGAGAAATCTGATGGTTCCAATGAGTCCTTTTTCCCCTTCACTGCTCTCCTATTCCAGTTAAAATACATGGCAACATGGTACTCAATCTTGATCTGAGCTCTGCACAGCTGAGATTTATTAGGACAATAATCAGCACAGCATCTGACTGTGAGTTCAATAACAATGACACTATTTGAAAAGTTGTTTATATTCCTCAAGCTTTTATATAAAACACAGCCAGTTTTCAAGGTGTCCCCATGCCCCTCAGTACTCAATCCTCTTGACCAGTCAAGTGAAATAGCTGTCATGGAAAGAAATCCTTCAATATTAGAAACATGGAATATGTGCTTCCAGGATGTGAAGGAATATGCCTTAACCCTCTACTCACTCCTGCATTTCAGGGTTGCTTTGCATACTGCACAGCAGCATTCTCTGCCCAGGTCTGGTTATTACTTCAGGGCCTGGGCCAGTCAAAACAGCTTAGCACTGACATGTGTTGAAAACTCGATCATTTCTTCTTTTCACAAATTGCTTAAAAATCTCCATAAATGCACTTATTGTTCAAAATTGCCCCAGAAAAATCTTTTCAGGAGTTTTCAGTTTCCTAAGTGCTTGTCCAGTCACTCTTCAGATGGTTGGGTCATTGGCCTGTGTTGTTACTTTTATGGGCTTAGGCGGATGTACAACTATTTTTGTCCAAGTGGACAGCTTACATTTTTAAAGCAGTGAGCTACATTTCTATCCCTTGTTTCCTGAGGCTTAAGGAAATAGGCTAATAGGATACAAATACGCATTGGGCATAGGTTAAGGACTATTTTTACTTGCAGCCTGCCATATTATTAACACATTTTAAACACAGAAACACTGATCCACTTTTGATTTGATACAGAAGATAGCCTGGAAATTATTTTAAGTTGTTGCTGTTACTCTTTTTTCCATTTTTCAGCTGTATTTTGTTTGAGAAGTGGCAGTTCTGGTCAAGCTGAGAGGCTCAGTATGCATCCCTTAAAAACATACATTTTGTGTGTCCTATTTATAATGGAAAATAAAAGTTTAAAAACAAAAGCAGCATAGCATAAGCAGAAGCTGATTAGTCCATCTTTAATTCTCTAAAATAAAATAAATCTCTACACTTTTCTTTATAACACAGAAGGTTCTGAATGTTTCAGTATCACGTTATTTCTTGCAAAACATTACAATTTTACAGTTAACTATACACTTGGTTGATTTGGTTTTTTGGGTCTTTGTTGTTTGGGGGTTTGTTCCCAGAAATGCAGACATTGCACATTAAAAGACAAAACTTTTAAAATAATAAGGTTTATTCAGCACACATCTTTTCTTCCTGCTGTCAGCTGGAATTGACTGTCACAGGAAAGCATCAAGAAGAAATGTGCTCTATACAGACTTCTAAATTTGGAAATTCTCCATCCTTCCTTCAGCACAGGGCTCTGAGGCTTACTAATTCAGACAGGAAGGTATCATGACAACTCTGCATGCTCTCCTGAAACAACCTGTTCTCTCATCCTCTTCACACACATGGGGCATCCTGATCCCCCGCTTACCTGAGATACCCTCGTGTTTGTCTCTCATTCCATCTCCTCTGGACTCTCAAGAGCCTATTAGTCATTTAATAGACAGGGATCAGTGGGCTTTGTATGAAATGGCAGCAATACTAATTGCATTAGTAAAAATATTCATTCTTTGGGTGGAATTTACAGTGTGATGTCCTTCACTACTAAATGCTGGGCACGTCAGGGGCAACGTCCATTTCCGTACATCAGCTGCAAGACACAGGGCCTTCAGTCATCTTCATTCCCATCCCTTCCCCTCCTGCTGTGCAGAGGAGTGATTATCCACCAAAATCTAAAACCTGGATATGAAATGACTCAGAAGTACTGCACTGAGTGGTGGTTAGTGCTGCTGCAGCCTCTCCCCAAGGCACTGCCACCATCAACACATGCTGTCTCAAAGATGTCAAATCCTCTATCTAGAATCCTCTTATTCTGAGGCACTGCGTACAAATCTCTATTTTCTGCACCAGTGATACCCCAGCTGGTGCAGAAAAAGCCTTGACACTGTGCTAGCCCTGTTCTACACAAAACACTGGGCTTTTATCACCACTTCTAATGACAAATCTAGAACCATCCCAGGCCATGATGGAAAAAGCTAACTTGATCCCAGCCACTCCCAGTACACTCAGCTTATGTGGCTATTATATTGGCTGCTCAAATACACAATTTCTCTGTTTAGAGGAAGGCCAGAATCACTTATTCTGCTATAGCAGTATATATATATTAAAATCCTTTTCAATAAATCCAAACCACTGTTATGGCTCAATTTCAAAGCTAAAGAGTAAGTGGAGTTAATTTTCTCTAGGGACATAAAAGTACTACTACTTCATAAGCAGAAGCTTCCCCAGAATATCTTCCAAAGCAGGAGTGTGAAGGATAAAGTGAGCAATAGTTGCAGCTGAATGAATTAATGTAGATTAGTTTCCTGCAGCTTTCAGAAAAAAAATTAATTAAGGAAGAGAAGCTGCCATCCCACACCAGGAGACTTCCAGGGGGAAGTTTTTGCACAGATTTGTGCAATCACAGGAACCCCATCTGTTTTTGTCTTTCTACCCCCTTTAGCCTCTACTGACACCCTCCAGCCCTTTGGATCACTGGTTTATTTCCAGCATCCTGGCCTTTTGAGGCCACTTTTGGCCTCTACTTTTTTCCTGTCTCTGGTCCAATATTGTCTCCCACCTCTGTTCAGCCTCAATTTTATTCAGGGACTCCAATGACCTTTGGATCTACCAAACCCTTTTGTCTCTACTTTTTCTAGCCTCACACAAACTTTCAGCCTGCTACCCCTTTCAACGTATTTTCTAGCCTTTTCTCTTCCTCCAAGTCTCTAATTTATTTTGGGTCTCCTTTCAGACCTTTTTTCTTTGTCAGTACCAGATGTCAACAATTTGAAAGTGGGACACAGGCCTTTTTTCCATCTTTGAGCTCTAATCTGTATAGCCAAGGGCAATTGCAGTCCACTTTAAAGGCAGATAGCAAATATAAACTGGATTTCTCATTTCACTGCTCTCTCAGAAGAGTCAGAAAGCAGTTTGTCTCACTAGGCCAAATTCTGCTGTTTTGAATTAAGAATTTGTGTTCATCTCAATGAGAAGGCTATGTACTAAAGACTGTAACGTTTAGCCTTATTTGTTATCTACTTTTCTCTCTCCCCAGTGCTTGAAATTTTTGTTGGTATCAATTTGTTGAAGAATCACTACAGCAATTTGTAGTATATAAATCTGAAAAGTGTTGATGAGAGAAACTCTAAAGACTAATTTTACACCATTGGAGTCAAAGGAATTTTTGTTATTAATAACAACCAGTGCAAGAGCAATACAAAAGTTGTCTTTGAGACATGCAAGCCTTTGAGAAATACTTCAGATAAGAGACCAGAGATATGATTTCTCCCTTAAAGATTTTTGAATGAGCAGCACTTACTAGAAATGTTTGACTGGGTTGGAAGTATTTGATCATTGCTCCAGCTTTCATCGTAATTTTATTACCTGAGAGAAAGAACTTTTCTTCTAATTTACTTTTCCCATTGACAAGCAAGAGAACTTAATGGACTGAGGTTTCCAATAGCCCTGTAAATTTTGTTGTGTGCAAGGTCCCAGCATCCTCTCTCTATAAAAGATGCTTGAGCAGAAAAGACAAGGAGCTGGCAAGGAGTGTAACAGGCATCTTTCTCCCCTTGTTTCATCCACTTCCCTAACAGCAGGAATCCTCACATGCCACTTGCTGCTACATCTCTTCAAATATATTCTTTAAAGATTTTGAACCATTTCTCACTGCTCCATAGACATAGACCATCAACCAGAGAGGTCTAAGTGTTTGAGAGACTCATCACAGCCCCATCAGAGCCTGCTGACACCACTGAACACTCCCCAGACTGCACCTTGTGTGCTGTAAATTGTAATGCCCATGAGGCAGAAGCACACTGGAAGTCTCCAGCCCCTTTTGAAAAGCTACTAAGTTACTCTTCACCCATTTGTTTGGCATTTTCAGGCAGTTAGCTGGTCTCTCTCAGCACTGCAATTAGCTCACCATTTTGAGGAATGGTGGCTGCTTTTCCTCAAAATCTGCAAGGTGCTTATCACACAGGTAGGCAAAACCGTGTCGAGACTGGGAACCAGACCCCTGAGGAGAGGTGTTGCCTTTACAATAAACTAACAAATTCTAGGTGGGATATCAACCTGTCATTTTTAACCTGCTGAATTCAGAGTGAAAGGAGAAATGTATCCTCAATTTAGACTTGATGTTAAAGGTAAATATTTATGCCTGTTGATAGAGGCACAGATGAAACCTCTTTGAAAATCTGTCATGGGAGGCTACAGTTGAAAAAGATGGCATAGGTGCAGTAATGGGACTCCAAGGAATTCAGCTACACAAACTGTATAATTTGGAAATGACAAAGTATGCTGTAAATGTCTCAATATGAAGAAAGTGCCCTTTTTTGATGGAAAAATAGAATGCAATACTCTACTGGTATATTGTGTTGGTGTTAATGTAAGTAATTTTTTTTTAATCTAAACATCTATTATTATCATAATTCATCGTGTGCTTTTTCCTTATTTACCGTAGTAAACAAAACAGGAACACTATATAGAAATAAATCCACATCTCATTTTCTGCAGAGTGCATCTGTGAATAAAGGAAAGATTAGTTATAAGAAATACTAATCTTTATGTAGAAAGGCAAGGAAAATTTAAACTCTTCTAGCCCACCCTTTTCTCTAGTCTGATGTGTATATATAGCAATATCATTTTTCTGTTGCCTTTGGATTATTGCTTTCAGTGGAAGATCTTTTTCTATGCTGTGCCTTTTCTTGCTTCTCAGTCTGGATGTCACATAAAAAAATGTCATGAATAATAGCAACTTTGATAGGGATATTAAGTTCTATTCCTTACCCGTAAACCGATCTCTACTGATTACAGACAAATGACATAATGGGGGAAAATTATATCTTTTATCTGCAGAAAAATATTTTCTGAGAGTCACTATGAATTACTTTTTTTCTGAGAGTGACCAAGTAAGACTAAAGTATCCCAGCAACAGAACGAGGGGCAATGGACACAAACTGAACACAGGAAGTTCCATCTGAATATGAGGAAAAACCTCTTTACTTTGAGGGTGACAGAGCACTAGAACAGACTGCCCAGAGAAAGTGTGGAGTGTCCTTCTCTGGAGATACTCAAACCGTGCCTGGATGTGACTCTGTGTAAACTGGTCTAGGTGAACCTGGTTTAGTGGGGGGCTGGACTAGAGGAGCTCCACGGGTCCCTCTGGAGCCAGCCTGTGCCTTTGTGACTCTAGGATTTTTACTTTACCAACTATAGCCATGTGTTCCTATCAGATTCCTTATCAGTTGGCAATGGCACAGATTTATGAGAGACAAAGACAGAGATAACAGAACAACAGAAAAGCAGGCAAACAAAGACCTGCAAAAAGATTCTGCCAATTTCATACGTTAAAAAAAAACTTTTGTAGCAAGCTTCACCTTTACAGATAGGGAAATGGAAGCAGAGCATTCAGTTAGGTGTCAATATTACCTTCTACCTAGTAATTGCTGGTAATTCCTCAAATGTTCTGCCATCAGTCACAGCCTCAGCATTAATTGGAGTAATTCACCTATAAACTGCAGTAGTTTGCACTGGCATTAACACTGACATGGTTTATGTGAGGCAAATGCAGGCCTCTAAACTTTTTCTGCTACTTGGCGTCCACAAATCCTATTTTTTCAACTCAATACAAAAAAACCCCCAAAAACAAAAACAAAAACAAACAAAAACCAAAACCAAAACCACGACAAAAAACCCCTCTATCCTTAGTTTTAAATTTTTAATATAACTTTTGGGATATATAAAGGTTAGCTCATGTTTTGGATCAGGTCAGAAACATTTTTCACAGAATTGTCTCCTATCTTCCACTGTTCCATTCTGCAAGAGAGGTGAGTGTTGCCAGAGAAGAAGCATCAGAAATTAGTCTACAAAAAATGACTAGGACAGCACATTCAGTGAGCTTTTTGCCCAGCTTTTACTCATCAAATACCCAGTCTCTCTCTGATCACACTAAAGTCCACTGGGATTACCAATGGGGTCAGTGTAATTGAAGTCTATTACAAATTTAATGCTCCTTTTTTTGTTTATAGCCCAGCTATTACATGTTTTGCCTGAAGCATCAATAAGGCAGATAGTATTTCAATAACTAAAAATGAATTATTCCAATGTTAAAAAGTAAAAATTTTGGTTTGCTAAATTATCTATATTATCTTTTTTTTCCTGTAATAATATAATGAGAAAAGGTTTATTGAAGTCAAATGAGAGCTTTGGAAGATTTAAAGATCCTTACTAGACAAGTAAAATTACACAGAATGATCACCCCATGGTGCAATTATACCAAAAATACAATTAAAAGACAGCACTTTCACAGTGCCCAAGGAGACTCGAATATGTGCTTTTGGAACTGTTGGACAAAAGAGTATTGTTATCCTCAGCAGTTACTGGAGGCAATAATTTAATCTCCTTAATAAATTTCTTAACGTTCTAAAACACTCTGTCAGTGGAGTTTTTGTGTGTCAAAGTGATAAAAGTCAAAATTTCCATTGTCTTTTAGTACTGTAAACTAGAAGTTAAGGATCTGGAAAATACCCTCATTTTAGAAGCTAATTTCAAGGGATTTAGCCAAAATTATTAAACATATTATGGTATAAAACAAGCCTGGAAACTCAGAAAAATTTTACATTCAAATCCCTACTGCAATCACAAAGGCAGGAGGCACTTTCCTGCTAATAATGAATTTAAAAGCTGTGGAAATCATTATACATTCTTGAAATTTTTAGAAATTCACTTTAAGCCCTTAAAAGATCTTATCTTTAATGTTCATAAGAATGAAGAATTGAAGGTCCATGCTGGTAAAAAAACCAAGACTGAAATTAAATAATAATTCCCTGTAACTGCACATACTTTCTTTCTTCTTTAAATTCTTAAATATGGTTTCTTTTTCATTTTAGACTCTCAAGTAAAATGTTAGTGACTTTGACCTTTCTTGGAAATGAATAAGTAACTAATAAATAATCACCAAGCGATTCGTTTGAACAAGTCTTGGGCAATGAGCTCATAGGGAACCGTTCCCTTCCTTGACTTGCTACTCAACAGTTAAGTGGAATCTAATTTTGGATGACTGAAACTCTAATCAGGAATAAAATTATAAAATAAAGTTGACTTCCAGGTCCAGTTATAAAACTATAGATTAAATAGTTAGTGGTATGCAGCAAATACTACACCAGTGACTATCACACATTGAAACTTCTACAGAAACTGATGGATAAAATTCAGCCATTCATTTATTCAATTTCTTATCCAGAAACTTTCTATCAAAAGCCCTTTGGGGAGAAAATTATCTAAGACATCTCAGTTAAACAATCTGACTTACTGCTATCATACAGAAACTTGGAGAAATGTTAGAGATTTCTTTTTTTTTAAGTAGACCTTTTATTTTAGTACAACCCTTCTGGCAGCCTCTCAGCACCCTTGGTCTGACCTGCTGCTTGGGAAGGTGGCATGAGGGGCTAAAGTGTGGGGCTAAACTGCAGTAGGAATAAGAGACAAACCGTGTTCTGAAAGGATGGGGGAAAAAATTTAAATCCTCATCCTCTAGCTTTTCTGTCTTTTAGTTGTGCCAGAGTCACCACACAATCAGCTTTTATGTGACAATTCACAATTTTCACTTCATCCCCATCCTTAGCATTACCATGGATAATATATATCAAACCAAAACCAAAAATGGACTCTCCATTTATTTCAGTTCTCAGGCAGGTGGATTGAGTTCAAATACAATGAGTAATATTTCTTTCTTTGTTGTGAAATTCAAAGATTTATATGACGTACCCATCACCTTTCCTCCAGTCTTCAACATACACAAGCATTTTAAAAATAGTATCAGCTAAATCTCTCTTGCTATTAAACAGCTACATCCACACCACTTCACTTCCACGAACAGCATTCCCTACTGGGACCTGTTGTTATAAGCTGAGTGGGTCTTACAAAAACCTTCTTCTTGAGTTTCAGTTCAAATACACACCCAAAACCACCCAGTGATCTCTCAACTGTAGTTTTTCTTTTTTTTCCTTTCTTCT